>VUYV01000016.1:3810382-4155633 GCA_008711295.1 Anarhynchus alexandrinus | reverse complement strand
CTCCAGTGGTGGAAATGCGGCGGATCTCCGGCAACCCCGTCGCAAACCGCCCTCCCGCCCCGGCACCTGCCCCAGCTGCCCGCCCGGACCGGGCGCTCCCCCCCCTCCCCGGGGTTTGCAGCCTCGACCGCCCATCGCGGTACGGGAACGGAAGGGGACAGCGGTGGCCAGGGGTGAAGGAGGCAGGACCCTGCGCAGTGGCACTGGGCTCCCAACCCGCGGTACCCCCCTTTGCTGTCGTTGGTAAATCTCTCAATCCCGATATGATTTAGTAACTTGTGGGTAGGGATGTGTTCTTTGCCCCGTCTCTCGTTTGTCTGCTCGGGCTCTGCGGTAGGGCCTGGCCCTCCTTACACAGGTATGCGATACCTGGCAATTTAGGGTCCTCATCAAAGCCGAAGTGCCATTGGCGCACTGTCATTAGCCGGGGTCCCGGTACTAGCCCAGGCTCCTTCCCGGCAAGGTGAGTGCCCTGTGCTGCGCCTCCTCTTCCCAATACCTCTCAGGGGCTTCATTTGCAAAAGACACAGACAGCCTTTGACACCTGGAATTACTGCGGAGGAGGATTTAAAGCAATAACAACTGAGACAGCTCCATTACCAGCTCCTCCTTTGGGAGCGGCCTTTTCCCTCCATCTTACAACTTTTCGGCATTGGAAAACCACCGATTTGAGGCAGGAATTCCGAGCATTTGGACTGGAATAATTCCTCCGGTGGACCCTCTTCTCTTTATTTTCCTATCGCATTAGAGTGACTTCAGCTATACCGGCCAAATGTCGCTGCAGGAGTAAGGTGCTCACACGGGGAGTTACATACCAGCGTAACAAACCACCTTAGAACTATATCAGCATAATTAAAGAGCTGGTAAAGCTCCTTCATACCAACAGCTCCCAACACTTGTTAACCTGATTTTTGCTCGCTGCTGCACATACGGCCACAGGCGGGAGAGGTGACATGGCGCGAGGTGAAATTGTTCATAAGTTTAGTTACTTTCCCGTTGCATTCCAGTGCAGATAATGTTTAATTTTATGACTTCCTGCAAGTCTTTAGCATGAACTGAAAGTGCGTGCAGTGTGACTTCAGGGTATGCCAATTATGTAAATCAGCACTAAAATAACAATGGCAACGTAGTTTACACATCACTGACATTAAATGAGCACTTCAACTTCTAATTGCCATTCCAGTTCAATCTGTAGTGGGTCATGCCAGGAAAAAGTCATTTCTTGCCTCAACACTTACTCCCTGTGCCTGGAGCATAGGCTGTACTGTATGCCCAGCTTCGCGTTATCTCCAGGAGCTTTCTATATTAGGATGATGAGCCTTGTAAGGGAGAAACGTGTTTGTGGTTGTTCTGAAGGCCTGCATATGCTCTGACCTGATATCAAGAGGGTCTTGTAGGTTTGCCCCTCTCGGATTTTAAATATAAATAGGCTCTCATAGTCTTCTGTTCTCTTGGTCATAAAAGACATTTCCCCTTCTAGTTTGTCATCTCTCAGTCTATTTAGATCAGGAGCTGCTGGGGCAGTGACTCTGCTTTCCCATCTGTTTCCATGAGGTCCCAAAAGACAATACCAAAGCACTTGTAACACGTTCCCTGAATGCACTGGCACCCACACCAGAACCCCAGCCGTGCCCCAGCACCTTCCCCACACTGCCTGCCCCACATGGAGATTTCTCACCAGGGCAGATCTGGCTCCCTTTCAGCCCATGCCCTTGTGAATATGGGGAATAAGGCCCTCAAAGTGTTGTCCATGAAGGTCCAGTTATGGTTCATGCCTCATCAGCTCGACCACCAACCAAGTACCCCTCTGCAGAGCCCACTGCCTTTGAATACTGCACCTCTAGCATCAGCACGCCCAAGATCACAAGCTGAGAAGCATCTTTATCATGATAAACAGCATTAGAGACAGGTGTATTTAGGTATAACAAATGCAGCACTTGGTCTGTGGAGTGCAAACATGCCAGGATGAGCCCACCCAGACTTCCAGCTCCCCAGATGAGCCTTTGCGGCAGGCGAAACGCCCCTGTCTCCTTCCCACCCCTACAGCTGTGCAGCAGTGCACCTGAGATAAAGAAACCAAAGCTCAACCAGTCGTATTTCCTGGTGCTGCAATTCCTCATAAGCTCTGTGAAACTGGGGAGTTGAGCGGAACATCAGCTAAAGATCCAGCCCCATCACAGTGCATTCCCACAATGTCATTTCATTTTACAGAGTTACTTTTCAGATCAAGCTTGCCCTTCAGCTAAACTCCTGCCGGAGAGAGAAACCACCATTTATGCTGAAAAGATCTGGTACAGTCATGGGTTTTAGGAAACGTGACCGTGCATATTTGTTAATTTCCTTTGTGAAATTTCATTTCCCTGCTCCTAAACTTTGTATAGTTGAGTGGACTGATTAATTTCTTCTTTCCTGCATGCACACTGTTTTATTTATTTTTTTTTTTTGTTTAGTGTTTTTTTGGAGAGGTGTTGAGCCAGTAAATACTCAACTAGTGGCACCTGCTGCTAAGGTTTCAGATCCAGGTGTTCCTTTATAGGACCCAAACATAGCCGATAGATCTCAACTTTAGGTATTGCTGGGTTTTCTTAGTAAAATGATAGAAAACTATCCAAATAAAGTTAGGTTTTACAACATGGTGAGAGTCCTTTTTCAAGATTAGAAGAGGGAAAGAAGAAAATCTTTTTCCCCCTTAGCATTTTCTTCTTACAAATTCTATACCAAATCACACCTATTATACTGCTACCATGTACTGTCTGTTTTTCCAGCCTGCTTAAATTGCAACCAGCGTTGATGGCTACGGGCAGAAGATTTCAGCTGGAAGACCTAGATGAGAAATGCTCGCCAGGGTCTCTGACCATAACTTGTAATTCTTAACAAAATACCTAATTTCTGGTCTAGTTAGAGACACAGGTCTGCAGAAACACTTGCATCGCTCTACGCACACTGATAATCAACAGTTTTACTACCTACTTCAGCAAACCAGTTAGACCAATACTGAGCACTTTTGAGAATTCCCACTTTGGACTGCTGTCCCTCGGATATGATAAGTATGTGAGACATGAAATATTAATAGTAGTGAGCTTTTTTATAGATTTTTCACATTTTCGTGAATAAACCTCTTGATAAAAATCTGTGCTGAAGTATGAAACATATACGTGGTACGGCATCAAATGCTAGAGGGGCGACTTCTGAAAATGAGTTAAGATGTGTTAGTGATGTTGAGGTTTTGGCTTCGTAACGGCTGGAGATTATCTGAAAGCTTTTCTGTTCCTGAACTGTGCTTCCTGTTGGCATCTGTGTGAATATGATGTGTGGCCATTCTTTAAAATATTACTTAATACTGTTTTCTGAAGACATATTTCTCTTTTGGTGGTATGTCTTTTAACATCCATCAATTGTTTCTGCTGCACAGCTTGCTCCTGTTCCATGAAGGATGGATTCTCACCCGAGAAGATAATTTACAAGATGATGATTTGTTTTTGAAGAGGGGAAAGGCAGTTTATTCAGAAATGTCTATTTCTTTCTTATTCACCTTTGCTGAAATCTGCTCTCTTTCATAGTGAGTCTCAATTTCATTCATTAAATCTCAGTTTTCCTTCCATCATAGTGGCAGGGAAATTGGAATTTATCAGGAAATGCAATGCAGACCCAGTATTCTCTACATTTCCAGTATGTCTCCATTGCTACTGAATGATAATAGTTGCTCCTAACAATGTTATATCCGCAAATATAGGCTGCAGTAATCAGTTCACATGGCTGTGCAACTTTTATGTTGTAAGACAAATTCCTACAATTTGTAATCCAGTTGCTGGGGAAAGAGGGAAAAGGTAGGCTAACTTGATAACCTTTTTTTTACTGTTTTCCCCTTGATGCTACAAACTTTCAAATTTCAAAATCCAGTGTTTGACTTGTGGCTTTCATTGTTAAGAGGTGAAAAAACACCGTAATGCCTCTGCACAGCCTGGAGAACAACCAAGCCATCACTGGACAGATTCCTCAGCACCGCCACCGTTTATGTACATTTAATTGCATGCAACATGAATAGTCACAGGCTGTCCGACTAGGGAGAGCCAGTAGACAGCGAACTGACTATGATTCAGGAGACGTCAATTCTCTTCCCAGTGCTAGAAGTGTCCTTTTTCTTCCCTTTGTGCCTCAGTTTTCCCACCTTGGTTGCAAATGGGGACGATCCTGTCTGACCTCCGCTTGTAAGTCCCTGCAAGACCTTCAAGTAAAAGCACTAACTTTGGGCACTGCTATTGTCTGGGGCTAAATACTAGGTTAATGCCAATAGTAATCTCAAATATCTGGAATCCCAGGGCTCAATCTTGCCTTAAAGACAGTGGCAAAATTCCTACTGGTTTCGGTGGTACATGCTCACGTGTTTAAGTGATGAAGAGACAGGGATGCCAACTATTCTGGTCAAAAGATTCAGAGCAAAGAGGGATTTTTTAATTATATAAGTGTTGCTAGGAAGACAATGAGGTGAGGGTGTTCCCCCACATAAAAGAGAAATGGCTGCGTCACAGATAGTCCACTTCAGGAGCTTATAATTTCATCACTGCAGAGATATTGACGTCAAGTAAAATGGAGGATAATATAAAGTTACGCATACTGCCTTAAGAAGTGCATATTTTAGCAGTGAAACTGGATAATGTTTTGCAATTAAAATAAAATAAAGGCAAGCGTGACGTTCTGTTTAAGCAGATTGTCTGTATGAAGGCTTTATTGTAGCTGCAGATTTAGGGCATATGAAAAGGTTTTCTGTGCTCAGTCGCAGGATGAAAAACATTGCATCATCAAGCATTCTTGTTCTCTAACACTTCTTTGCCAGTATGCCTTTGATAATTAATGCTTGCAATTTTATTTTCTGGTGTAAAGTCATGTTTTCTCAGGTCATTATCATTCCAATTTTTAAATATCCTCTTAAAACTAGACAGAACTACGGAAAGTAATAGTAAAGCTTTGTGCCTGCTCTGTGGCATGTGCTCGGCACAAGCGATCAGCTGCTGCACCTGCTTCATACTGGGAATAAAGCTATTTGCAAGTTGCTTTCAATTACAACCCTTGTTCCCAGCTCTGCCCACTTCCAGAGACGCTCTGATGGATACAGGTCTCACTTCAGCCACTACCCTGTAACTTTTATTTGGTAGCTTGTTTGTTTGTGTGCTGCAAAATTTACTGTTCCCAGGCTCTTGTCTGCTCCAGCGCTGCAGCGCTCCCTCTACAGCGTTCCAGAAAGCATGCTCTAAATTGCACAAACTAATTATTAGCGGCACACATTGAACTGTTTCATGGTATCATTTATCCCTGGAACATCTGTAGCCTCAAAGTCATAGTACTCTTCCTGTATTTGGCCTTCCCATTCCTCTCCAAGAGGAGGAAGAACTGCTACTTCCATTTTACAGAAGGGGAAAAGGGGCAGAAAGCACTGAAAGGCTGTTTTTCTACGAGATATACAGGGGCCCAAAGATCTATATAGGTCACACTGAGATTTTCGATGATGCATAATCAGGTTAGACACAGTTTGGGGGTTAAAATCACAAAACTTCAGTGAGACATTAAGTACTCGGTTCATGTAGGCATTGTTGAAAAACCCAATACCAAATCTTTTACCCAATAGTTTCCTGACAAATTCCTGCAGTGCCTTGTCCACGGTTCTTACTGCAACCCATAAATCCTAGCAGAAATATAATAATCTCATTCAAGTACGGAGAAAAGCTCTGATCTTGTAAGAGTCTATCTGCGCTGGAGAGAGAGGGCTTTTTTACAACCTTGATCTGGACAATAAAGATACTGGTTAGAGTATTGACACACCGATTTGTTCCCAAACCGGATCAGTCACCGTAGCAGACGTGCGCGGTGCATTCCCTCGCCTGCTGTGCCATCACCTCCTCCCTTTGGCTTTTCTTCAGACCCCACTGCAAGATGGGTGTTGTACAGCCAATCTGCTTAACACTTTGGGAAAGCCTGGACCAACCTTTAAATTCCTTAATGCCTTTAATTACCTTCCCTCACCGCACCTCGGCTTCCTCCTTTTCCTGAAATTTGCAATGACCTATCTACCCTTAGTTTACATGCTTGTAAAACTAAGCATGTCTTTCAGCCTGTTCAGGATTAGGCTGAAAAAGCAGTACCATAAAACATTCATGATGTGCAGCATCGTCCAATTACTAATTCCATTATTCCCACCAACTCTGCATTCTCTAACTGGATTTATGCAGCCTTGGCATTGTATTACTGTAGGAGATTTGCCCTTTCTTACATTTTCTGTTTTCTATACAGTATTCATGTGTATAGGCTCAGTAAACATTCACATCCACTTTACGTGGGTATACTAAACATTAAATACATTCCTTTAATCAGCCATGGAATAAACTCCTTTCAAATAAATCAAAATACTAAACAAACAAACAAGCTGGGGAACCATGGAATAAACTCCATTTATTTTGCACCTTTGACCTTCTCACTTGCTCTCTGCTCCCCTGTGCACATCCCAAGCCTCAGTGTACAGCCCTGACAGCCACTGGGTTTTGTAAAAGAAAAAGGAAGTGTCCCAGAATTTCTCCTACTCCTCTTTGTTTGTCAGAAAAGGCACTCAGCACATGAATCAGGGAAGAAGCAAGATCACCACAAGCCCAGAATTGCTACCTCAAATAATTTATAACAGAGTGAATGGATTCCATAAGTCCTGGTTCAGATGCTCACACTGCCTAGGAAGAGCCCTGAGGACCTAAAAATTAAGTTCATGAATAAATCCTTGAAGAATCAGGACCGGTCTCTCCATACCAGTGGAAAACTGAAATTCCTAGTTGCGTAATCAAATGTGACGCTCATTTCTGCAGCTGGTGGGAAAATAGTTTCCTTACAAAATAAATTTAATAAAAAGTAGACTGTTTTGTATCTATTTTTTCCCTAAGCAACTTCTAAAATGTCAGACATTAATATTAAGGAACTTTGATAGATTAAAAAAATACACCACTGTAATAATATGTAAATATTATTTTTTCCTTTCTTCCTTCCATTCATTTACAATATTGGACACGTTCTGCTAAAACAAGCTGAATTTACCAAGGCCAAAACTGTGAAAAAGCATTTCTACAAACTCTCCAAATGAATATTTACATATATGATAAAATAAAGGTTTATTTCCCTTAAGCCGAAGCGATTTCACAGCTAGCCTGACTGAATGCCATTTGCACCATATTGCCACATGTGTCCAGGCAGCTGTACACATATTTTACATGTTTGCTTTCATTAGAAATAATGAATTCTAATTTCATTAGAAATACAAAATTCCTCTACATCGGATCATGATGGGAGCTTCTATGTGAAATATTTCTCCTGTATTTAACAAGCCTTGTAGGTTCTCTCACTATATAGAAGAGCTAGGGTTGCTCCCACGCATCATGCAAGTTAGGCCATAACATTTGGGGAAAGTAGCACACAGGCCCTGTGCTAGTCTGCTGTGTGCATATGAATTTTAATGACTGCACATCTCAGCCATTTTGCTTCAACGAGCTGTATGTCTGTCTATGTAGACTCGCTACAAGAATTGGTTGCTTTTGCTACTAACTCCAAAGCAATAACAAAAGGCAGGAATTGAAGACTTTGTTGATGTGTTTGGTCTTACTTCTTATGGGACGTTGTCCTGGTGTGTTAAGGTGGCTGATTTATCCATTCTGCCGGTAAATGATGTGTACAAGCTACCTAAGTAACTCAAACAGCCACTGCTGATATTATGGTGTGTTGTCAGTCCCAACACATTGGGTATCAGCTATTGCAGCAGTTAGCTTTAGGGTCTAAAGTCCATCTCGCTGGCTTTTGATCTGCTCTGTGGCTTCCCAAAACCCCATGTGGAAAGGAGGCTCCTGAGCAGCCACATGGCGAACATTTAAATTAAACTTTTTTACGCAGAGTAGATTAACAGAAGGAATATCCCCGTTGTGTTCAGAGAAGTAGTATTTTTGAATGTCCCTCCAGAGGGGTGTAACTGCTCCTGGCAATCCCTTCATTAGCCCTGCTACTGACAAAGGGGTTTGTAATACCACTACTTTGATATAAATGATGTAATAAAACCAGGAAAGGCTAAACAACACACCCAAATGAGGAAGCTTTAGAGCTTTTCTGCTATTGCAATATTTCACATCCTAAAAGCAGAAGAAACCTCAGCGTGGGATTCCATCTTAAGGGGGAAAATGAATGCCCAAGTTAACTGTGGGGAAGTGAATATCTCACCCTTACTAGGCCAGTGGTGTGTGGCATGGGCATTTGGAAGTTGGCACCTGCCACTTGGAAGGCTTTAGTCACCATGCTGGGCTTGCAAAGCCAACACAAGGCAAAGCTTCCAGGCCAGAAACTGGGCTTCAGGGAGAAGACTGTTTCTAATTTCTCCCGTTTATCAAAACTGAAACTCTTCCTTCACTTGTGTTGAAGGCACTATTTACACCCACATTAGGGCATTAACTAGAAATCCAGGTCCAGCAATACCAAAGCGACCTGTCATATCACTACCTGCATGACAGCTCAAAGACATGAAAAAAAAATGTATTGTATTCCCGCTTCCTTCCTTCCCTTCCCTTCCAACAGCACATCGCTCCATGTTCCTCCTGGGCCCACTACATTTTCAGAGAAGCAAAATCCTCTCCTTCCAAAGCCCAGGGCAAAATTCCATGGGAGCAAGCTAGACCCACAGCCCTGCTTGTAGCTCTTCCTCTATGGCTACATCTCTACTAGTAAATTAAGTGCGCCTGGGAACATTCCTGGGCACGGAGGCCAGCTGGCATGGAAAAGCCTGCTTCACTGCTAGCTTCCGCACCGGGGTGGCTGCATGCAAACTGCTTGGGGATGGTCCCAGGAATGTTAGAAAAAAACACGGCTAGAAACTCTTTGGGAGAGAGCTTCTCAGCCTGGCCCAAAAGCATACCGCAGGCATCCTGACAGTACAACCAGTCACCGGCTTTTGGCTGGGTGCAAAAGCGTTCCCAGGCCCTGCTTTATTTACCAGCGCAGGTGTAGCCCCAGGCCATGCCTACTTCTGCCTGCCCAGGTACCACCGGGAGGACGCAGGACTTAGATTAACACTGTCATCACTTCAGTCAGCTGATTGTGATTTCATACGCTTGTTGAATGCACCTTTTATCTATACAGAAGTTGTTGATAAGAGAGCATTTAAAGCAGCCTAGAGGGGAAACCACTTGAAAGCAGAGTTGCAGTGAACCTGAGAGCAGCTCTGGGGCAGGCCCGGACCGAAACGGGGTGGGATCCTGGGGTGCTGCTGAGCTGTGGTGAGGAGAGAGGACTCCCACGGGGCCGTGGCCTGTGCTCAGCCATTCCCTGAAGGGTATTTGCTGTGAATTGTGCACAGGCTTGCCAGGATCTATGGAGCTCTGCATTGGCACACTAATGGCATGTACCACAAGATAGTTTTGCATTGCATTTGGTCCACAAGCTGGTCCGAACTGGCACCCTCTTTATCAGGGTGTCACACCACAGCCATAAACCCTGTTCTGGTTGCAGGGAGCAGGGAAAGGGACTGCCTTTTCCACCCACATCCTCATGGAGGGTTTAGTGCCTCCTCCCCTTCACATGCACAACCACTCCCTAACTCAGGTTTCCCCATGTGCTCCAAGATAGGATAAAACTTCTCCACACATTTAAGCTAACTCCGACTATTTTCTCCAGACCAGGTTAGGGAGCAATTGTATGTGCTGTTCTGCTGGCAGGTGAAAGCGGAGAGGCAGCTCTGGGGAGGGAGAGAGGAGCAGGGAGGAGCCGCTAGCTTGGCAGAAAGCACCGATGCCAGGTGAGGATGTGTGACCATCACCTCTTTGGACAGGTTTTTGTCTCAGTCTTTTTTAAAACAGCTCAGTGACAGGAGTGAATACATTTTTATGCAGTTCACCAGAAAAACGCATGGTCCCAAATCCCTCCCCAAAAGCAATCTGTCCACTAGAGACAATTATTCAGTCAAACCTCATTCAAGTTTTATTCCTTTGCTATCAAGCCATAAACTGGGCAGAATATTACTGTCATCTCCACTGTGCCCAGGGCTTCTGCGCAACCAAAGCAAAGCCACATCCCCCATATATGCTGCAGCTCGATAACACCTTGTTTGGGTTCAATCTTTGCATTTCCAGTGGCCAGTCTACCCCAGAGGTGGACCCTTCCCTCCTCTCTCCATCTGCCCTCTGTTCAGCACAGGAACTTTCTGAAGCAAGCCCAGCTGCCAAGAACAGAGTCCCAAACAACGCCGCTGATCAAAGTGCAGGCTGCCACCGTCTCTCCCTTCAGATACTTCCTTCCCAGCCCTGCTCCAGCTCTTCTGCAAAAACTAGTGCTCCTGTAGGTAACAGGTTCAAAGAGCTGGTTTGTCTGAAAAGTAATCCCTTCTTTGAGCGGGTGCACAGCACTTTGCTTAGTGGGGTCCTGATCTTAGTTGGAACTTCTACATTACAACTACATTCTTTCCCTTTATATTTAAATTAAATGTAAATTCATTTAATAATTAAAGCTCAGTTAAAATCTTTAACTTGTAAACCAGGATTTAAAAATCTGTAGGAGCCACATTCCATTCCCTGCCATAGCTGAAGGTACAGTAGCTAAGTTTTCAGCTAATGTTGTTTTGTTCAAAATCAAATGAGGTTCATATTAAGCCTACAAAAGGAAATCATGATTGATGATCTGGCCTGCCCAACTACAATTCCTTTAGTAACAAAAATATTTTGTAAGTTCATTTATTATTGAGATCAAGCGATGAGTCTGGAGCTACATAAAATGGTTCCAATTAGACTCAAGTAATTGCCATTTTGAGTGAACATAAGCTTTTCTGGATAAAAAAAAAGGCAATAAAAGCTCAAGTAAGCTCACATCTGAGATTTAAGCCTTCAAAGCTTTTTTTTTGCCCACCCCCCCCTTCTATTTTTTTTTTTTTTTTTCAGTGTGAGAGAGAAACACACACACAGGAGGATGGGGCAATGGGGAGGAACGAGGATGTATGAAAAAAGAGGAGTGATTTTCCCAAGCTGACTTCTCTTCCTGGGTGACCCAGTCTCCCTGGGAATGCTGCCCATATGATCTGCACCAACTGGATCAGCAACAGCACAAGAATGATGAGCTTCCACAGCATCATTAAAATAAGTGGCAAAGGGGGGAAAAGCTAGCAAAGCACAAGTTTAATAATCTCACTGAAACCCTCCTGCTGATGAGGGAAAAGTGTCTTCTGCAGCAGCAGCTTTCAGAACAAACGTTGGAGCGTGTAGTAAATTAAAATAATTTCAGTGCAGTGCCAGCTACATCCCCACAGCACCTGAATTAGTCAAACCAGAGAGAAAACTGTTTTGTATGCTGATGAAGGCACTTCCTCAGAGCCACCAAGACCCACTCCAGAGCAGAAAGTGCTCAGCTGCCCCTTAATACTGAGATTTAGGATCCCAATTCAGAGTTAAATCCCAGGCCTCTGCACACCTTTCATGCTCTGCTGTGTGCTGAAGCGTAGCTTGAAACAATTTTCTAACCACTGATGGGGTGGAGACTGAAGCCACTGCCCAGGTTCCACACTGTGAGGAACGTCTTCTGTCCATGGACGTATGGATGCAAAAAGAAAAGGATGGGATAAGATAATATTTCCACACTCCATGAGCATCAGCCACACACACATACCTCATACAGGCATTTCATAGAGCACAGTGTCATCACCCACTATATTACATGTCTCTCACTAGAAATGTTTACCTTCAGCAAGGTATTTCCCAGGAAGACCATGAGTGATCAAGGAGTGATTAATGAGGGAAAGAAGATGGATTGTTTCTGATTTTAATATGTTTGTTTCTTCTTTTTATTGCCCAGATGTCATCATTAGATACTCAATTTCCTGTGCCCACCCAAAGGTCTACAAAAGTTCTCTACTGCCTCTACGAATGGTTTAAACTCTAGCATGCAATTTGCTAATAATTACGATCAGATCGTAAATACAGATTCACATTTTAATATAGCTTCATATAGCTTCTTTTGGGTCTGAACATGAATCGATGTAACACAGGACACTTTTTGCTTTAGCTCAACTTTGGTTTGCAACTTTTTAGTGCTCCTGTTTTAAGTCTTGGAGAGGAATACGAAGTCTAAGTCTAGTGAACTTGTATAGCTCAGCTGAAACTGTGCTGACTCAAAGCAGCTTGAAGACCTAGCCCATCCTAAAAACAGTTGTTACAATATCTTGGCATTTCTGGGACTAGTCCCTGATTAAACGTGACAAAAAACGAGTATCTTTTCCTTAAAGACAATCTCCCACAATTCCCACAGGCACTCTAGCTTCAGATTTTGTTCTAAGCTTGCAAATATTTTTCTTCAACAATGGCTCAAGAACAAAAGTTTTAACAGGCAACAAATGTCAATATTTGGTTTTGATGAGAAACAAACACCTCCTTTCTCTTGCTTTTAAAAGATTTTCTTTCCCCCTAAAGCAGTTCTCCCAAAAAAGTAGAGGAGCACCTGAGTGCCAAGGCAGGTAAGTACAGCCACTCAAAGCACTGCTCTGGACACTTCCAACCACAGCCCCATCTTCAGCAGACAGTTGCTTTCCAATGCTGTGGGAATGAACTTGGGTGCGGCATCACCCAAGTTTCTATCCTCTGCCAGAAACACAGTGCTACACGTCAATCTAGTCTGGGTCATAGCTTGTTCTACAGAGCCTTCTGGTGAACATGCACAGAAGTAGCTGCAAGGCTTAGGCCCCGATCAGATTAACTCCTGATCTGGCACTGGAAACCAAAAACAACAGTTCACAGCTCCCGTTGTTTGATTTCCCTCTGCTGTGGGAGATTTGGGCTCCATTTCCTTGCTGTTCTGCTATTTGAAAACACGAGCTGCAGTTCCACAAGACCAGAGTTGCTAAACCCCCTCCAAATTAAAAATAATTGACTTCTTCCCACCTCCTAAGGACTGAGCTAGTGCCCTCCAGGCATTGTAAATCTTATAATGCTAAGCCTAGAGGCAGCACCATGGGTCTGGTGCACTGGACCACTCTATAAATACCATCTTTCACTACAGAAACTCATAACCACATTCAGTGAATCTTTCCCAAAACTTGAGAGTGCCAAATTCACACTGTTCTGCAGTAAACTCTGGATTACCTACAATAACGTATAGATTCCTCCGAGATGGGCGGAACAGGACCAATCCACAAATTTCAAACAGGTCTGATGACCCCTTTTCTTTTTTTTTTTTTTTTTGAGATTAAAAAAAAAATAAATAAAACCACACGTTTTCTGCTCAAAAGAAGTCAGTACCCTAAATAGAGAGTGTGTGGGGAATGGAAAGCTCATTACCCTTCGTTAGCAGGAACTGTGGCACAGGGAGGTTTAAGTCATACTCTCCAGTCGTGGTCCAGGAAGGCTGTTTTCTGCTTGTGGGTTAATGTCCTTTTGTTCTCCCTTTTATGCAGGTAAAAAAGGAAGCTCTAAATGCAGTTGGCTGTCTGCTTCACCAAAGTTAAAGTCAGTTGAGTGTGCTGGGGAGTCTCAAATGTTTTCTTTCCTCATCAATTATCTTAATTAGCTATGTAAATAGAACCCTAATGAGATACGAATTGGTTGTTAAGATTTCAATCTCAAATAAAAAAACAGTTTTGCAGTAATGCATGTATTTGTTTTTTGCCAACGTGAAAGCACCGTACCATCAATCTGCAAATAACACGCCACTCCTGCACTTGCTTATGTTGCTGCTGTGTACTGTACACACGCTTCTCAGGCATCTTAGATATGTAGTGGAGACGATCAGGTTTTGATCAATACCTCCAGCCTTATTCTCAAGGTAGGGCAGCTGCTCCTAA
Organism: Anarhynchus alexandrinus; assembly: GCA_008711295.1. Lineage (NCBI taxonomy): Eukaryota > Metazoa > Chordata > Aves > Charadriiformes > Charadriidae > Anarhynchus > Anarhynchus alexandrinus. Next base: position 4,141,805 of record VUYV01000016.1, on the reverse strand, counting down.
AGTTTATGTGGGGCTACATCCTCAGATGAGGTTATTTGCCCTTGCTTCTCAGGCTTCAGGAAGCCTTCTTTACAGTTATTTTATTAGGAGAACTGAATGAGTAGTAAGCACAAGGAGGTTTGTGGACCGCCTAAAGGAGGATTTCACCGGTACCAACACAAGCAAAATTAGTCAACTGAGAGATCCCCTGCAGGAGCTGACATTGATGTCTGTCTAGCTAAAATGAAGTATCAATAACCCAGCTCACACTTGATGAAAGAGCCATTCTGAATTATTTACTGTATGTCATACTTCAGGTTTTAATTTCAATATATTGTGAGATGTACAATAAATTATTTAGAAGCATGACAAATTAAAAAGCAGTTTCAAATCCCCTTGCATTTTCTACTCTTATGTTAACAGTCCAGTTTGCAACAATGATTTGCTAATCTATTTTTGCAAATGGTTTTTCAACTAGAGAGACATAGAGGCATACAAGTTTTCCATTGCAGCAAATCTTATCCAGCTTGAATCATTTAACAGCCCATCCTCCTTGAGATATACTAATGAAATACAGCTTGGGCAAAAGGGTCAAATGTACCTGCAGCAGGTAAGCCCAGGAGCCTGCGCTTTGTTTTTTCCAGCTTTACCCCAGGGGCGTGCAATGCTGCGAGGGCTCTTTTCCTCTCACTTAAATTATTTGTGTGTCAAACAGCTTCTTAGGAACAGATATTTTATTTTACTTTCTAACTTTTTCTCCTCCCTTTTTCATGATCAGTTTTCTAGGAAGATCTGGGAAATATAGCTGGTGTTTTAACACGTTCAGGCACACGTTTCTTTGCATTGGGACGGCGGGGAAGAATGTTGTCATCTTCTACTCTGAGCAGTCATGGGTTCAATAAAGGAGTTGTTGTTTTGTCTTATGACTCATTTTTAGACCACTCTTGCAAAGTTCTTCATGTCCATTTGTTAAGATATTTTTCATCCTCTTTATGGCAGAGTAAGGAAACAGATGTCAGTATTCCTCCTTGGAGGCCTAGCTTTAGACATGAGCCCAGATGACAGTGGTTCAAGCTTTGTTCCTCAATGGGTAACACCTCTGCAAAATTGCGATCTTTTGAGCTACAGAATATGCAATATTCAGTCTTGCAAGAGTGATAAATTTAAGATCCAATATTTCCTGACTCATCAGAGCTCACAATGGAAAGCTTTGTACTGTCTGAGGGGAGAAATTCCAAGTTTCTGTCCATGAAAGAGCCTAAGTTCCTTAAAAATCATGACATGTTTATGCAGAGTAAAACAATTTTAGGTCAATTTAGGACATTCCGTTCCTCTAAAATTTGTACTGCCGAATTTGTGTCTAGATGATAGGAAATCTATATATTGTAACAAGAACGTTTTACAGTACCCGATATTTAAAGTCTTCAAAGCCTTTTACACATACCCAATGCTTTATAGGATGGTCTGCAAACAAAACTTTCTTTGCAGTTTTGTTTGTAACTGACTCATGGCTCATCTATTCTGAAATCCTGGGACTACCCCAGAGGTATGATGATGAAAACTGCTCCCATTTGAAAGGCTCTCTATGGAAACAAAGTTCCATCAAACATGATGGTTCATGGAGCCTCAAAAAGTTTCATTTGAAATATCCTGCATTCGATTCACTTTTGCCCTATCAAATCCTTGCAAAGCAAGGATTTAGAAAGAGCCCTGCCTATATTGCTGCCATACCTGGAACCAGCAGATGATGTGACCCTGAAGTGGGCATCCTCTGCCTTGTGCCCCAGTAGGGAAATAGTGGAAGGTCCCTGCAGCTCCACGGTGCGCTGGCATCAGCAGCAAGTTCCCATCACCCAACCCATACTAGAAGCAACACTGACAAAAGACTATCAAATTGCTGTGCAGGGATGGAGCAAGAAGCCAAAGGGCTGTCGGGGGACCAGGAGTACATTAACTTTTCCCTCAGGGGCAGACAGGCATTGAAGTACAGCCTCAGCAGAATTGCTACAGCAGGGAAACCGAGCAGCTGCCAGATCCAAGAGCTGCTGCTTTACCTGAAGTTAAAGAAGGAAAGAAAACATAGTTTCTTTTGGTTTCTTGAGAATCAGAAACTGTGGATTTCTGCCAGCCTTAAGAGAACCCTCTACGTATACCTTTATATATAGATAATGTATCTCTATGGATACCTTACCTCTGAGAACTGTCCAGCTGAAAAAGCTTGGCTGAAAGGTGCTGTATCCATTTTCATATCGGTCCCCAAGGTGAGACAAACAGAGATCGGTTTGTTTCTTCCTTAAGAGAAGTAAGGCTGTAGCAAAGGGGAGTATGAGTTGACTGGACGTTTTCTAGTTCAGGGAAACATCCCATCAGACTGGGATCCAGTTATGTACTGAGTCTACAACAGGTTGCATTTAGGACCATGGGCAAATCATTCCTTGCAATGTGCCTCAGTTTCTACACCTGAAATACTAAGTTAAATAGCTACCAGGCATTGCATAACCCAATGTATATATTTTAGGATCTGCTGACACGCCGTATTGCCTGAGCACTTGGTCAGAAAAAATAACAAACACTATTGATATTACAATAATGCTAGCAAATTATAGACGTCTGCAATTACATTAAATTAAAACCTGGTGCAGTTCACAATAGTCAGATGGGGTAGCATGAAACAGGAACCGTATTACAATCAAACTGTTTCAGCTTAAATATTTGAGGTTTGGGGCATTTGGATTTTAAAATAAAAAGCTCAAATTTATATGAAGACGTGAGATAGTTTAGTTGAAAAAAACCTTACTTTTCACAAAAAAAAAATAGTTTCAGTAACAGATTTTCCCAGTCAACCGTGCTGTACCGCAACACAGTTTGTCAGACTTATCTCCCTGCTACTTCTGGTGTTACTTTTGAGCACAGTTCAGATTTTGAATCTGATTCCTTCCTGTCCAGAAGTCATTCATTACAGTACAGGCTTTTTTTTTAATCAAAGCTAGCATTGCACCATAAACCAATTGTGTTGGCTGAAGCTCTTTACATGCAAGAAATAAAGACAGCAGCATATATCTGAAGTTACTGCTCAGAGCTTAATTAATACCAGGGGTTTTTACCCTGGTATTAATACTTTCCTCTTGAATTGAATGGGACTTGACCTTGTCACAACAAGATCATGGCAAGTCTGTGAAAACAATGTTATGACATCAGAGCGAAAACAAAGGAATGTCATCGCGTGTGTTGCAGGAGGATATGACGGGGCTCTCTTACAGCAGCAAAATAATGTCAGTGTGACTCCTGAGAAACCTTCTTAGCTACTAAGTCTCTCTATGGAAAGGGAGTGCAATGGGACAACCTGGCAGACGGCAATTTCTTTAAATACCAGAAGATGTGGACATGGTCCCTAGCTGGAGTCAGGAGGCTCCACTGACTTTAATGGAGCTGGACAGATTCACATCTGCTGGAGAACTGGTCCACTGCAACCAAACTGAGGAAAGGATGTATAAATTAAAATACTGCCTCACTGAAGGGCATATAAATTCATCATCAGTGTGCTCGGGCATTGCTCCCCATCCCTCATTGTGTAAATAAGGCCACATCATTTTCATTTGTGGGTAAGAGCTCTCAGTTCCTTGTGCCCCTCTCCAGTATGAAAACCCCCACTTACGGCTGGTTACTTTTCCACCTGACGCTTAGCTGGAAGAGCCGCACTGTGAAACCCCTGTTCCCAGCAGCTACCGCCTCGTATGGGGGGAGTTCCCCTGTGCCCCCTCCCCTCCAAGACTTAACAGTACAGCCTTAGAAAGGGGATTTTCCAGTATAAACAGAGCTAAGCCAAACTCTTCTCCTGGCCTCTCCGTGCCCCAGCCCATATTTGCCCCACATATAATTACCTGTGGATTTCACCTAGAAGACAGAGGATTTCACTTATAACCCCAAATAGGCAGGCTCTGACGTAATGGCAGTCTGAGGAATATAGGTCAGGGAGGTGGCCTGGCCACTGGAAATGAATTTCTGAAGCAGAATGAGCAACCTTGTTAGAGGGGAAGATAGTAATCAGCAGTGGTCCTTGGATCTAAACATTTCACCTCCAGCACTCTTGCAGCTACAGCCCTCAACTGTTTCACTTTCCTATTTTAAGTTCCTGACTCACATCCTAAATATTGACTTCTATTTTTCTATTAGCACTGGATTTTCAGCCTCCATATTGACTTTGACTGTACCTATGGTTGATACTAAACCTCTCAGGTCAACAAACTTTTATAGCTGTTAGCTGCTTAAACCACATTGGGCAGGAACTGGCACTATAGAGCAGTAGCTAGAAGCAATATTATTGGGAATTATAAATTATTCCTCTGCCTGAACTTTTCCTCTTATTCACATAGCTACATTCATTTTTAAACATGTGGCAAATGAATCGCACAGGGAGGACAATTGGGACTCTGTGATTTTGGGAGCACTCGCCACCACTAGCAGGGACAGATTCTCCTCTGGGAACAGTGGAGTAATGCAGAAGAAGTTGTAGCAGGGGTACAACAGCATAATCTGGGCTGATAATACCTGTGAGGACAGACAACACCCAGCCAGAGGATCAGAAGCCCCAAATCCATCTTAGTTGTACACACATCCTCTTAATCATCTCCTTTGGCTAACATTTTAGCAGTACACATAACTGAGCTGTTGCAACCAAACATCAGAGAGACCTCGCCATCCATCATTTGTAAAACACTTAATGTACGTAAGAAATAGTAACAACATTAAAAGAACATTACGGCAGTGACAAAGCCAAGCCTAAAAAGTGAAGAAACACAGCAATTAAGATTAACTTATGCCTCACGGTATAATATTTTTCTGCAGACAACATACTATTTTTTGGAATGGTACCCATGCTCGGGAGCAGGGACTTGGAAGGTCCAGCTTGCCACAAGCTATGTCAAGTATTTTACAGTCATAGGACAACTGCAGCATTTGGAAGTGAGAGGAACTGTATATAGCTGTATATATATAAAGATGCCCCTTTGGGCGCTGCTGACCCTGGGGACTTGCTCAATGCACGTCCCTGCACAAAGAGCTCACAGAAATGGCTCGTTTCCTGCCATGACCCCTCTGCCACTCAACCTCATGGACAGCCAAAATGTGACTCGGATTTATCTTAAATTTTAAGTCCATGCCATGTTCAGTTTAATGCTTTCTAAAAAGTGGTTATCACTGAGGAAATGATTACTGGGATGATAAGCTATGAATGACTTATTCATGCAGTATTTTCAGTCCTTCATCAGTCTACTAGATCTTGCACTAATGTTCCAGTCCTTCACATACTGATTAATTTTTCATGTGCTACCAGGCCTTTTTCAAGGAAAGACTGCCAAACTAATGCAATCTGGCCATTTAGTAAGCTGTTTCTTTCCTTTTTTGTTTTTCTTACCCCATACCTTGAGTACAAGCCTGTGGAAGGAAGGAAGGGTCTGTCAGAGAACTTGTGTGATATTTGTGATTCATTATTAATTGCTGGCACAGAAGTCCCTGCAGGTCACAGGACCCTCCCCATGCTAGGCAACGTAGTGATGCTGTGCTAGGCAATGTATTGACTAGGAAGAGGGTGTCCTTTTCCTAGACCTTTTAACTAAGCAGGGGTAGTTTCCCCCCTCCTATGTAATGGGAAGGGCAATAAAGGCTGATGAAGTGCACATGGGGACCAAGCTGCAACAGAAACCATGCAAGCGTCTGGAGCTGAATCTAGATCTACACAGCACCACAATGCCTTTCTCCCCCTCCCCTCCCGACAACATCTTCCCATTCCTCCCAGCTCTCAGTGCAAACCTGAGAAACATGCTTTTCCCTTGTCTAAAGTCTGCAGAATTATGGTTTTCAAGGATTTACCACTTAATGGCAAAATTCTGGCCCACAATTATGCTGCGTTCTCTCTGCCAAAGCACATACACAAGTTGTAATCAGAGAGCGTTTTTTTTCCATCCTCCCTCCAAGTTTGCCATGAGGTGGAAGAAACTGTGATGGGTTGCGCTCGCTTTGCCCTGCCGTGCCAGGAATGACGTGTGCCTCGTCCCAGAAAGCTGTAGCTCAAATTCTCTTACAGAGAAAGCACCAGGCTTGCAGCACACAACCCACGGCCTCACCAAAACCAACGAGCATTCTTCCACTTGCACCTTGTGGCAGGATCAGGGCCACGACGTACAGGCCAACAAGTGAGCAACACATTTAATAAGTTTGTGTTTTTCAGACAAAGGCTATTCTTCACTATCTCCATGATACAGAGGTGGTTTGGGCTTCTTAGACTGATGACAACTAGATGTAATGAGAAAGTAACATTTATTCTACTCTTAACAGTTCAGTTTCATTTGTAACCCAAAAATGGTACGTTGAACATCACATATTTTGTCTCTTGTGGTAGGTATGAACTCTCCTCCCAAAATTTTTGTGAGAATACACTGCTGTCAATGGTAACACAGACCACGTCAGCACAAACACTGTACAGGAATTGGCCAGCACCAGTGCTTAGAGTAAAAACCTAACTCTATTTTGACAGAGATTCCTTGTACAACTTTAGCCAAGTCTCTCAGGTATTTGATAGTTCGATTTCTCATCTGTACAACAAGGAAAAATTAATCCTGCCTTCAGCAGAGCACTCTGAGGATGACTACACTGTTTTTTGGGAAGGAGTCTGATGTACAGCATGCATAATGAGCCTCAGATACCTAAAACCAATCCTTCTGATGGAAACATTTATAGCCCTTTTGTTCCTAATTCCAGCTATACATTACCACATCAACAAGATGGAGCAAGATAAGCACGTTGTCTTAAGCAGATCTGTACTAGCTGATCAGTTAACATTTTGACTGCTAAGCCAGCACACTGGCTTCTGTGCTGCCCCCTATTCTGCAAGCCATGCAATTATCAGGCATTTTAAAAGAAAATACACACACAAAAAGCAGTGCTTTGTGAACTACCTGCTGCCATCATGGTCCCAAGTGACCCAACCCAGCTCTGCTGTGTGCCTGCTATCAGCATCACTTGTGTGCTCTGAACAGCTTGTCCTTACCCCATCACTCCACACATGGGAGACTATCCCCTTATTACCCTCACCCAGGGCCCTGACCTCAATTATTAACTGCGTTTAGCAAGGATATTATTAAACCTGACTCTCTGCTCCCAGATGAGCTATCATGTGTCTCTCTTTAACCCAGCAGGAACCTTTTTCTCACCCCATGCCCTTCTTATTACCCTTTAATGTGCCCTGAAGCCTCTGGGGCAACCCCATCCATCCCAGATAATATCATTTCAAGAAGGAGAGTAAAAAAAGCAGAAGAGCCCATTCCTGAAGATTTTTTCCTAATTGGCTCCAAAACATCTTTCCGTTTCCTTTCTATTTTAATCATCCACCTCTAATAACAAATTCTGAAAACCAACAGGTCTCTCCCGTCACAGAAAACTGCTCAGCTGCTGATTAAAGCATGTTACAGTTTTTAACAGGACATTAGTTCTTTATACCTGTGAAAACTGATCACAACTGTCTATTATGATTAAAAAGCAACTAGATACTAATAACTAACTACTAATTAGCTTACATGTTAATCGCAGCTTTAATGCCAAACAAAAACAGGAGTGCCACTGAAACATAATATAAAATGTCAGCAAATGTCTCCACTTCTGTGCTTGGCAAACGCAGCTTGCAATGTGCTGATGACATCAGGGCACTGAAGGGCATTGGGCAATGCTCCGTGCTCCTCTCGGGCTTTGGCACAGGAACAGCTCTGTGCCAGGCTGCGGTTGGGGCATAACGCTGGGTGTAAGTTAGAGCAGTCTTAAGGCAGCTTTACTTCATAAGCAGCAGCAAAAGCCCAGCGGAGGCTGTTCCAGTGGCTGAACCAAGGAGACCTCAGCAGCCTCTAATCCTGTTTTCTCCTTCCTTGCTTGTTTTCTGGAGGCTTTTACAGTGGGATCTGTCAGGGCTGATATCATGTTGGCAGGGTAATGCCTCTGTGTCACCCTCAGACCCACAAGCGTGTGGGAGACCCTGGGTTAATTGGTAACCTTAGTTGGTTAGAGATATCTGCAGTGTATCTGCATCTCACAGCAAGGCTGTAGCCTTTGCATAACCTATTCGGCAGCAGCGGTGGCTGCCCAGCCAGCAACGCACCTCTCCCATCTCCTTCATTTCCAGTACCAGACACTATACCAGTAGTCCTCGTTGCAGTGCCCCATGGCTTCAACCAACCATACCTCATGCTAGCGCTGTCTACCATGCTCCATCTGCCTAGACGGGCAATCTCACATCCCTGCCAACACCGCGTTGTGTGAAAAAACTACTCTGGGGCTGCACTTCTGAAGAGAATCACCATATTTTTCAATTTCCACTACTGTCCTCTACCATGTGTTCATACGGTGCCCAGCATCCCAAGGCCCTCATCTCCTTCAGAGCCCCTAGGGGCTGCTATATTGCAAAAAATACGTACCAATGAACAGTTGGAGAGCACGCAAACATTCATCAAACCTATCCTTTGACTTACAGTAAGCAGCTGAAAAACTCAGCAGCCTTCAAATAAAATGCTATGACTGAATATTGCAAGCACGACAAACGTTTTGTGGATGAGAATGCTCCCTCCTCTCAAAATATTTGTTTTCAATACCCACAAAGTAGTATAATGTCATTTAGCAAGGAAAATTCTGGCAGTCAATGCACACTCTGGCAGAGCTACAAGTACTGTAGGTGTTATGATACACACACAACATGTTTTACAAATAGAAAGTGGTTTCCAGAGTTCTTTAATATATTCTAATTTCCCCCACCTCTGCCCAAAAAAGCTGCAGTTATGAAAATACTGTTGCATACTGAAATATTAAACTAGAAATCTGAAGAAAGTTGTTTTTTTAAAAAGCTCTCTTTTCAGCTATTCCTTCTTCTCTTTTTTTTTGTCAGGTATGTTTTTAGCAACTTAAACAGGTTGGGTCACCCACAAGAAGTAGTAATTTTTCCACCTAGCAGATTGAGGTATTCATACCCTCTTTAAACTTTTCTAAATTTATTCTCCAGTATTATTCAAATAGAAATATTTGCATGTACACCCTGAATCGGATAAAACCCTTTCAGTACTAAGCCATGGGTAGAAACCATACAAATGACGAAGATTAACAAAATGCACCTTCTTTGAATCCAAAGAGCCTTTGGAAGAAATTCTTCCAAAAATCCATCCTGTCTCAACTGGTTATTAATATTATGTATTCTTTTTACAGGAGAATCCTGCTCAAGAGCAAACCTAGTACCTATACAACACGCAATTAGATATGCCCCTTACCCGAAGAACTTGCTGGCTAATAGCCAGATGGGAAAGGAGTTATTAGCCCAATTTACAGGTGGAAGACCAAAGAAAAAAGAGACCGAATGAACTGCTCAAGGCCACCCAAGACACCTGTGTCAGCACCAAGAACTGAACAGTTTTCTTGCACACTAGGCCCATGCCTCAGTCACAATGCAAGGCTTCCTTCCCAAGAAATCGCATCAGCTGCTTCTTGTGAATTTTCAAGGTGCAGAAAAGCTGAGTTTAAACTTTTTCAAGTCTCTGAGGTCACCAGCTTCACTCTCAGGTGAAGTGACCACACTCACTTTCAAGAACAAAAACCCCTTGCAGAGCATTCAAGCATGAGCAATGAGTCACACTGCTGTTTGTCAACGACTGCCCCATCCAATCTACCAATCCAAAGAAAAGCATGTCTACTCTTTGTGTGTGGGTACTTCCAAACCAGACCTTCACACAAAATCACAGAGTGGAGATACCAACCTGAGCCCACAAGGAGGATGCCAAAGACATAGCATGCAGCGTTAGCAGTAACATTAGGACTGTATTAGCATCCTACACCTGAGATAAGAACCGGAGGCATGGGGGCCTTACTTTCTCCAGGCATTGCCACAGGACTGCAGGCACATAACAGGGCAGGTCAACACAGAATTGAGTTAAGTCTTGCTGCTTTGGTCAGCACTAACTACGGAGCGCTCATCTGCACAGTGAAGATATGTCAGAAGGTTCTTCTAGAAACTTGAATGGCTGGGCTGGTGACCATCCAAATCCAAACCTAACAGTTTCATAGGTATTTTCATAATCCAAATGAAGATGTTTCCAGTTTGTCTCAGATGACAATCTCCAGGAAATATACTGTTCTCAGTTCTCTTTCTTGGGATGGGGGATTAGCAATGAGGCAACTGGTTCCCTACACAGAGAACAGCAAGGTGGAGTAAAACTGCAATCTACTATGGGGTTTGGCAGGCTGTGCTACCCCAAGAACAGGAGGACCTCAGGGAGCACTATCTGGAAACTACTAGGGTTTCTCAGGCTCTGTGACCTGTTTATCCCACAGCCTACAAAAGTACCATGTTCAATCTGATACATCTGTTCCACAAAGAAGAGCAGCCTTTCCAATTGCAAACACCCATGCTGCCAGCATGGAACATCTCCCAGACATCTTTTAATTGCTACACATGAGGCAACCATGGGGCTTCGTGTAGGTTGTGGTGAGGGAGAAGCTCTCATGCTGCACTGCTACTGAAGAGGGGATGATGTGATGCTGAGAACAGGGCTAGCAGTGTGGTACCTGTGCATCAGCTGCAGATTAGGACCACAAGTCTGTCTGTAGCCTGAGAACAAGAACTGAGAGAATAAGCTGATGCAAATTACATGCATTAACTAAATAATGCTTGCTAGAAAATTAGATGCCAATTCTGCCATCCGTTAGCCTGCAAGTAGCTCCACAGACAGCAGAGGAACTAACACTAAAATAAAATATTATTCAGCAAAAGGTGGGGCTGAGTGATTGTGCCTTTAGCATTTCTTACCTGTTTGCAAATAGACTCCCATCTTTACAACTCTATTTATTGGGCCAGATCCTCATCTGACCAGCTCCTCTGAGGTGAACTCAACGATGCTGATTTAGGCTAGCTCTGAATTAATGACTTACAAGCATTTGCTGATAGGTACTGCAGCCTGATGTCTGTCTCCAGGTTGTTTGCTAAATTCAGTAGTATTGCTTATGGTATTTCTGCCTCCTGCTGCTGCGCAGGTGCCCCAAGTCATAGGGTTATGAATGCTGAGCCCAGCTTTGCAGCACCCATCAAGCCATTTGTGAAAGGCTTTTGAACCTGGCTCTTCCCCTTGAAAATTTGACCTGGGAGAGGTAACCCCAACCGTCAGTCCAGTCTCCAAACCAGCTGAGTCCCAACCCAGCAGACCATGCGGTTAAGTCCTGAGGGACTTAAGCATGTGCTTAAGTTCTCTGCTGGATCAGTGCCTTTACAACCAGTCCGACTGCTTTGTTAGCAGTGCTGAGCACCAAGGCTGAGCTCCAACAGGAAATAGCAGCTTCCCTTTGAAGTCCTGCCACTGATGTTCACGTAGGTGGGACTTCAAAGAAGAGCCACCGCTTCCCCTCCCAGTATCTGAGGCCCCAGTGTTGGAGAAGCAGTACTGCTGGTTTTAATTGCATTAAGGGATGCTTTAGGGCGGACGATTCAGCCCTTCTCAGAAAAAGGACAACTTTAAAAGGTTCCCACCTGCTGGCAAGAGACCCAAGGAAAGGTTAACTCGTACCCCAAAATACCCTTTAAAACAAAGGTCTGTGGAAAGAAAACTCTCCCCCTTCTGTTAACTGTTTTCCCTAGTGTCACTGGAAACTACCTTGTGTACCTTGTGAGCATCTTGTTTACTCTGGAGCTGTACTCTTGGCCATCGTAAGGGCCCCTCGCCAACTGGGATGTGGATGAGGAATGGCCAACCTCAGCTCCCATAATAGACATCACTGGAAAAACTGACCTCAGCAACAGCTAAACTAAGCCAACATGAAGAAATACCCCCACAGGCAACCTACATGGCTGATTCTACTGCTGACAGACTGTGCAATCATTCATAGGAGCTCCTTTAACTTTTCTATATCTCTTTTCCTTGAGGGAAAACAAAGCAGAGAAGTCCACATCCTAAACAGTGTAAATAAACTCAATGGATATCAAAATGTGGCTCTACCTTTTCTCTTTAAGTCTTGCAGATTGCCAATATCCAGCTCTTCTTTAAATCTTCAACCGGAAGCAAGACCTAGACAGATGGGAGAGGGATCCCTAACATAGAAACCCCTGAGAAGCACTGAGTATTGAATGCACTAGAGAAACAGCCAACATGCCCAAGGAATAAGAGAAACAGTGCAGGGTTTACATGGATTTGCAAAGCTCTTCCATTTTCATATTGCTTGTTTTTCTCTTCCTTGGAATTCACTTCATATATGCAGATTCCATTTATTTCTACATTCAAGAGCTAGCTACATAAGTAGGCATGGATTTTGAAGGAAGATGAGTAATTTTCATATTATTGGAGGACTGAATACTTTGTGACCTCATTAAACAGAGTTCAGCTAAGCTTTGCTGTTCGGGTCACTGACTTGCCATAACCTGGTCATCTCACCTGGTCATTTCGTATTTTGTACCTTCACACACAACACTTGCACATTGTTTGTAGAACAAACCTGAGTCAGCAGTAAAGCAGTGAATGCTAGTGGGGAGTAATAAGAGGAGGAATTTTACCCCAGTAAAACCAGCTAAGCAAATATGTGCCCCAAAAATGCAGAGAGAGCTTGATGCCAGACCCTGAGGGGCTGACAGCAGCAGCATCCATACAGTGTGACAAGACTGGACTTGACCACTCAAATGATCCCAGCCCAAACCCTGATGTCTGTCCTGGTGTGAAGAATGACCAAAAAGCTGAACTGAAACAATTTCTGGCTCAGGAAGAAAAAATTAGTATGGAAAGTCACTCATGTGCCTTTCAGCAGGACAGCCATGTGGCTACGGCTTTGCTCAGCCAACTCAACTGCAGAACATCTTGCATAGAAATGCTTGAAAAAATACCTCTTTTTATCAATAGAAAATTGGTTTTTTTCAGGACATTTCTCTTAAAGTTTTGAGCTTCTACCAAAAAAATGCCAATGTGCACATTCAGCAGTTTCCTGTTAAAGATTCTTGGTATTTAGGAGTCTGGGGGGTTTAATTGCTATTTTTTCTGAATATTTAATGAACATTTTCCACTGAGGGAGAAAAAATATTCTGGCCAAGTGTAGGTTTTCTTGCAAGGTTGAGAAGGGCAAGGAGGAGGAGGGGTCGCTGTATTTTTCCTTAAAGACACAAACATTCTCTTATAACTTAAGTCACCGCTGCACTTGTGAGCTTGACAAATTTAGAGGACTTAAAATCAATCAATAAAAAAAGAGTTTGACCACAAAGGAAGTTATGGTCAACCCTTCAGCTTTACATCATAGACAACATTTATTTTATCACAGCCTTAAAAAATTAAAATAGCAAAATGCATCTTCTTGGAAAACAGCAGTTATTTTCTTCCACTGCTCAGATATTTTTATAAGCCCAGTTCCACCAGCCTCACTCATGTTGAGAATCACCTTACCCTGCAGGGCAGACCATTTATTTAGAGGCAAGATATTATGTCCCAAGCAGGACACTAAGATGCCTCCACCCAACAAAAACTCTACTGTGCAGCTGAGCTGGACCAGCCTACGTCCCAGGTCCAAGTCTGGTTTGAAGCATTACCCATACTGTCTGGACACTGGCCTCTATAAATAAACAGGCAAGAAGGTTTGGAGAAGAGGTGAAGCCTTTCTCATTAGTCGTGAGCAAGGAAGGAAGTTGTACCTTACCAAAGACTGCGGGAATTCACAACTCCCTCCTTCCCTTAATAGCACTGCTGGAGGCAGAGAGGAGCAGGGCAGAGCAACCTTACAGGGACGGTCCAGCAAAATAGCCGAGACAACCTGTGGAATGAAATACTGCACATGAGTAAGGGTGGCAGAACTTGCCTGACAGATACCTTTCTTGCTGGCTAATCATAACCACAATTTATAGCTCTTTCTATTAAATCTTAGCAAGAGGAAACAATGGCACAGAGACTGATTTGAATTGCTGGCAAACATATGTCTTAACCCGTATTTGTGCAGAGAATTGGTTCTGCCACTTTGTCATCCCTCACAACATGTTTTTTCGGTTGTTTACACATATCAGCTTCAGCAAAACTTCCACTGGGAAAAGGTTTCTCTGGTCCAGGAGGAAACTTCTGGTCAAAACACACATAAACAAACCTGCCCAGAGCAGCCAACGGTTTCAGCATTCAGCTGGAGCACAGAAGACGTACATTTGAAGGCCTGATACAGATCAGGGAGTTGAACTTGGATCTTCTAAATCCAGGAGGGATATCTTAACCCCCAGGCAAGAGGCCATTCTTGGATGTTGCTTTACTGTAGGAGTCATTTCATATTGGATGTAAGTCATAAAAAATTTACTGGTAAAAGCGAGACCAATTCTGCAGCCCAGAGGCAGAACACTGAACCAGAAAGAGCAGGAACATGACGCTGGGTCTCCCATACGCCAAGCGAGTGACTTGGCTATCTACTGGTTTATTGTGGTAATAAGAAAAAAACAACCCTTTACGGATCCTGCATCTTTCAAGCGGAATGGAAAAAACTTGAAATCTCACATCTTGTGCAACAGGAGAACCATTTCCTACCCGCTGTTACAGGGGGGTAGATCTGCAACGTTTATCACCTCTTGTCGCCAAAGTCAGAATCTGGCCTGCTGCCTTCCACCCTAATTCAGAATGCACTTTCATCTCTAGTATAAACACCGAGAAATATCAAAAGCCCTGTTGACAGTACTGCTCTCATTTTCTGCTTTAAGAAGTTGCCAAAATGTACAAAATTAAGCTCTCCGAGTCACAGTAGGCTGTTTTGTCAGTTTATCCAATCGGTAATGTAATACTATCGTAACCTCTATCATTCTCGCTCTTTTCTTTTTTTCTCCCTTCCCTCCCCCCCCTTCCTTTCTTTCTTTCTTTCTTAAACAAGAATTTCCCCTGGAAGGGAACACAGTTCCTCCAAAAATTAAATCACAGCATCAAATTTCAATCCCGCAAATATAAATCAAATCTCGTTCTGTTGACACTGAGGAATATTACTTTGTGCGACGCATGCTGCTGAAGCATTGTCCAGGCCACAGTAGGTAGACTAGGGATAATACTGTGCTATAGGAGTTTCTATGGGAATTTTCTCTGAAATCGCAGGAGTCTGAAAGAGGCACGCTTCACTGTCTCTTACCTACTACCTAAAGAGCACATTTGAGGACTGGCCCCATATTTTTTCTTTTCTTCCTTGTTCCTTCCAAAACTAATGGGAAATTTTGGGCCTCAAAAATATAGAATTAGGTCCTTTCTTATTTCTTTAATGCAAACAAGAGCAAAATAAGTAGTGCCATTTAACAAACAGCAATTCTGTGGAAAATTTCTAGGAAAACAGGAGCAATGCCAAATGTTTCTCTAGCACTGGTGTTCCTAAGCAGGGAAATACATCCCCAGACTAAGGCATGCATGACATTTGCAAATGACCTTCACTTGAAATCAAACTGTAATGTACATTACCTCAGTACATAATTCATTCTTAATCTATTAATGATATGACTCATTAACATATTAGTAGCGGTAGCAGTGTTAATAGAGTAATACTACTAATAATGTCATTGTAGCGCTAACACGTTTCAACATACTAGTTCTTCTACATGCATATAACAACAACATTTGTGACCCAGCATCACAGAGGTGGTGAGACAAGAAGTTTGATAGACCTACCAGTTACTTCATGGGATGTGTGCTATTATCTCTTGTTATCTCCCTAAGGAATTACAAAAGATCTAAATGTGTAATCATAGGATTGTTCAGGTGTAAGATCCCTGATGGTATCTTTGCTGGACATGGGATGAAACCTAAAGAATGGGTTTTTTTTCATATTTCTTAAATGTTTCTGTTAGTACTCAATCAGGCATGAAATGCCTTGTAGGACCTCCTTAGCTCTTGTAGAGATTTCTGCTTCTCCAGGTTGCAAGAATTCTCTCACCTCAGGGAAAGGTTTTATGAAATCATTTTGCAGAACTTGTCAAGAACTACTGGGGAGGAATAACACACAGCCTAAGAAAAGCTGTTGTAGGTCTCATTTTCTACCCTTGATTTCCGTGCTTGAAAATTTCACCTGAAACTACTTGAGGAATCAATTTTTTAGTTTGGGATTTCCAGAAGCACAGTTCCCCTGATGTTGAGGGAAGGTCCCCACCTGCAAGGTTCAGCCAGCACTGCCACACAGCCAGCAAACTCATAGAGCCCAACAAAAGCACACTGACCTCCAACCCAACTCTTCCAGAGAAGTGCTGGAGTCATGGTGGTTGTATTGTGCAAAGGGAAGATGCTTGTACAGGACAGTTGAAAGTTATTGCATGATTTCTGATTGCATAGTGCAGATCTGCTTTACTGTGAGCGCAAACACTGCTCACAAGATCTGTGGTGAAATCCAGGTTCAAGTTTCAAGTATACTTAAAAATCTGGTGCTTTAAGAATCCAGCTTTGAGGTCAGGCCCTTCCTTGGTTCTAGAAAACTGACTATGAAAACTGGGCAGTATCCCTGGCTTCACGCACAGACAAAATCTGCAAGCACAGGTCTGCCTCTGCACCTCCATGGTCATGGCACAGGAGAAAATGAGCCATTCTGTGATATTCTGCCATGTATCCCTGAATCTGTGGGATCCAAAATCCACACCACAATGGAAAGTAATACTGGGCAGACTGGGAGCCACAGCTGTGGTGGGAAACATCCACAGTAGCATTATATAAGAACAATAAAAAGCAAGACTATAATTACCTTCCTGCTCACCCTCACCAAGCTGCAATGAAGTCTCTGCCATTAACATCTCATCTACATACCAACGCAGTGCATCTCTGAGTACATTAGAATAGTGAAAGCATTACAGCTCTCACCGGAAAGAAAAGTTGTATGGTATAAGTAACTTTGACACCAAAATAACTGCATTCACATGAGGTCTTGTCCCACTATAACCAGTGGTAAAAAAAAAAAATAAATACAGAATTATTTCCTAACAAAAAAAAACTGTATCAAGGCATTTTTTCATGTAAGCCAGGCCTAAAAATGGTTTTTAGAGTAGCTGCCAGGAAAATTGCCTAATAATCCAGCTCTTCCCCAAGTCTCATGGTACCCAATATGGCTTTTACGACCTCTGTCCTTGCAACGGCACCAGCTAGTCTTGGGGTCTGTCCAGAGACACACGAAAACAGCCATGCTGAACCAGTGGACAGATGCAGGTTCCAAATCCAGAATTTCAAAAGAAGGAAAACACCGTAATCATAGCCTATTCACCACTCAGGTGGGCAGCTAAAGGACACCCATTGAGGCTGACGAATATGATGTTGCTCTGGTGCTGCCTCAAGGGAGCTCTCTGGCCCAGAGAGCAGCTGGAGACGTGTCTCCAGCCCCACAGCTGAGGCTGCCGCAGCCTTGCTGGAGATTGCTGGGGCTATCTGAGGAGCTGTCAATGTTTACCTTCACAACTGGTTTATCTGGCTCCCACCTGCTGGCTTTTCAGAGCCCCCAAACTATTATTATCAAGAAAATTGTATTAACTACTACGTGCCCAAGTGAGTGAGTAGACAGGCTCACCCACTGGGAATGGGAAAACAAATTCTCAAACGCAGATCTCTCCTCCTCCCTTTCCTCAGGCTTACCTTTTTTTTTTTTTTTTTTAAAGACAGAACGAAAACCAGCCCAGGTCACCCCATGCCAGGCGGGAGGGACAAGGCCCCATGATCCTCCTTGCCTGTTTTTAGCCACTTCCATAGCTTCGTCCAGATTACCCAAATAACGGGCAGAAACCTGCTAACTCTGCACTTGCTGGAGTAACCTTGCAACCTTGCCGTAGTTGTCTGCCTTCCTCCTCCAAGTTCAACAACCCCCTGCAATCTCCACTAGGGCGAAAGACAGCAAGTGGGTTCCCCCTTCCTCACCATCCCAAAAAGAGAAAAAGCTCCCTGATGCCTCTCTCCCAGTATACTGCTGACTCTTGATAATCTGCCCTGTGCAAAAAATAAATGAAAGGCCCAAGTCTCAGCAGGGGAAATATACTACTTGGATCACACAGTGACTCCAACAACTTTTTTGTGAGATCTGCAGAGGTGTGAACTTTATCTTTGCAACCCTTTTGTGAAGCCTCTGCTGCTGAATCTTACTCTTCTCTAGAGATGGGGGCAGTCTTCCTAATGCTTCTGCACTGTAAGAACATGGGCTTTTATATCCAGGCTGTTTTTATGGAGGCTATTGAGAGGAGAGCTCCTAAATTGAAACCACATTGCCCAGTCTGAGCCAGAGCCAGAGCCTGCTGCATAAGCCCTGTCTACTCCCTGAGTTTTTCCAGTGCTGATCGCTTCCCAGCGAGAGCACGAAACAGTGGGGCTTACAGCTCCCGGGAATCTGCCAGCATGGAAACAGTACTTGACTAACAGCTTACAAACCTCCACCAGAGCTCTGGGACGCTCTTCCGCCTTTCCAGGGTCTTGGTGGGTGCAAAGTGGTCTGAACAGCTCTTTGTGTCTGTAGCTGCTACAAGAGAAACACCTTTCCTCTTTTTTTTTCAAAAGAGAAGCTGTTGGGACGTGCTCACCATCTCGCTTTCTTCTGATAAACCCTTTTGGCATCCTTCCGTTTTCTGGTTATTCATTTGTTACCCCTGAAACCTGATTCCTGATCTCAGCCCTCTCTTATCAGCCCCTTTCGCTGAGGAGTTCCAAAGCAACAGGTTAGTTTTAATCTTTGTGTTCTTTCTCTGTCCCCGAGGCCTCGTTTTGCTGGGGGAAGAGGTGAGTGATAGGACCGACGTTTGTGGGGGGAAGGGGCTGCCATCCATTAACTTGCTGTTATCTATCTATTCATCTGCCTGGCAAAACAAAGGTGTGATTGTTGCTCCAGCTCACAGACCTGCACTGGCTTCACTCCAGCTACCGTGGGTCATAGGAGCAGAGGAGATATGGAGGCATGGCCCAAGCACAGCACAGCAACCAGAATGTAAGGCCTCCTATATGGGCTCTGTGCTGAGGTCTATACAACCACGTCCTTCCCGACAGCTCATACCCAACCTGTGCTGCTGAAGCAAGCAGGAGGTGAGCCCATCCTGGCCATAGGCTTCCTCCATTTGGGTGTATAAACATGCCCATAAAACATGGGATTGATTCTGCACCACCCCAGCATCTGGCAAACCCGTTTTGGGCTGTGCTCTTATTTAAGCAATTATATAGGATATAGGGTGCTAGAACATGAGTTCCCTTATCTCTGTTTCCCACATTACACCCTTTCCTAAGGCAAATTGATGCAGCCCCATTGAAGCCGAGGCACTGATTGACACTAGCTGAAGATCTGGCCCTGATTCTGCCGTGCTTTGCCTCTGGGTAGTCATTTACACCTGTTCAGAGTGCAAAAGGCAACCAGCAGCAACCGCTGGAGCTACAAAGCAGTGAAGTCCCATCCCATCACCTTCAGAGCCCGACATGCCACGCACTGATCGGTGGCACAGGGCCCAGTTCCCCTTGCATCTAAGTTGGTTTTGGCGTTGTGCATAGGCATCCTCTCTTCTGCTTCTAGTAAAACTTGAGATCTCTGCCAAGTCTCATGAAAGAAAAAAGTTATGACCCAGTTCCTGGAGGGTGACTTAGTGTAAATAACTTTCAGTGGCATGATGACACCCTCATGAAATCTAGCAGTGCACTTGTCAGTCCATGAAATACAGAGCCAAGAACCAGTCCTAATCCAATGTTACATGGTGAATCTTTTCCTTTCCTTGCACACTCAAAAGCCCTGGCAATTTCTGGAAGAACTGCAGTTGTGCAAGCCAAACAGGGCTTAGCTTATTTTCTGAATCATCAAAATAGTGCCAGTCTGCATGGACAACATCAACTTTTGAGCAAAGCTTGCCAATACTGAAAAAAAACCTTTATGTCTGAATTAGATCCCAGTTCACTGCAGCTAGCTGGCTTTCCTGGGTCGTCTCTTCAGCCAGCTTTAACCTGGTGGCCAAAGAGTCTTCCAGGGACGAGGCAGACCGATCTCCATTCACTCCTTGCAGTACACCTGCAGGAATAGAGGCTGAACTTTTCTTTGTCATTTTACTGATTTCAGTGACACCCTGTCTAGCTTGGCACTATTTACTGGCCTCTGAAGAGCCTAAGCAAACAATGCACAGCTGGACAGCCACCAACACACATCTTCACAACCTTCATTTTTCTTGGAGATTTCCAGGCACGACAGTCACTCTGTTTTTTTCTGTTACCATCCAAAAATCCAGTGAAATTTCTGTAAGGCCTCCAGAACTGATTTCAAACAAAATGGATCCAGCATTTAGATCTAAGGCACCACTTTTATATCTGTGGGTTGCTTTGGGCTTCTAATTTCCATGGGGATTTGCATAATAAAATACAGTAATAGGCTGGGCAAGTACACTGAGCAGTGGCTGTGAGCCAGGAACTAATGAGCTCCACTGCAGACTGTTTAGCTCTGGACAAGTCACTTGACCTTCCAAAGTCACATCATCCCCATCTGTGAAATGGGGAGAGTAATACTTGCCTCACAGGGGTGTTGTGAGGATTAATTAGTTGCTGCTTGTACACCGCTTTGATGATGTTAAGAACTACATGCCTGCTAAGTATTGTTATTGTATCATGGCTGGGAAGATATTGCAGTTAGGGCTAAATCCTGCCCTCGGAAAAAGATGCGTCTTTCCCCACGTCTTGTAAAATCAGCTGCTAGGCTTGCGCAAGTAGCGTTTATATAACGTTGGTACCAAACATCAATATGCACCTTGTACCTTTGACATTGCCAAATCCCCAGAACAATAGTCTGCCGGGAGTCACGTGATGCACCATCCCAGTGCAAACAGCTTTGGGCAGGAGCCCAGCTGCAAACTCTTTCCCTCTCTTCCCCCACGAACTGGAATTAGTAAATGTTTCCATCAGGCATTTCAGCGGTGACCTCAGGTCTAGAGCTCGGTGTGCCATACAAAGCCCACGGGCACACCAGCCCAGACAACACATGCTACACGCTGCCGAGAGGACAGCCCGCGTGGGACGGGGTGCCTGGGACAGCCGAGCACACTCCTGCACACAGCAAAGCCATAAGGGCTGCAGGAAGACGGGATGGCTGCAGGAAGACATGGATACATGCACAAGCACAGATGGAAAAGGTAAGTTCCCCTTGCCCAAACTCTAACCCTTGGGTGGGCGCTTCCTCTCCCACATGCTCTCCTGAGAGCAAAGCCCTTTCGCCTCCTTGGCATTTGGGCCTAGATAATACAAAATAGAGCACAAAGAAAAGAATTCCAC
This sequence comes from Anarhynchus alexandrinus, assembly GCA_008711295.1. Taxonomy (NCBI): domain Eukaryota; kingdom Metazoa; phylum Chordata; class Aves; order Charadriiformes; family Charadriidae; genus Anarhynchus; species Anarhynchus alexandrinus. The sequence goes on along the minus strand of VUYV01000016.1, from coordinate 4,120,587 downwards.
TGACTGCAACGGGCTGCAGCTCAGGATCATTAATAGGCTCAAACCACAGTATCCAGCCTACTCAAGGAACACACAGGACTTATGCATCCAAATTTCAGTGACATTTAGTGGAAGTCGGCCAAATGGCTCCCTTTGATTCCTTTGAAATTTGAGCCATAACTGTCATCGTATCTTAGACGTGTGAACTGCTCTGAGAAGTCTCCCATATAGATTAGACTGCGATCAAAGAGTTCCACTAAACTGAATTTTATGAAGACGGAGGGTTGAGGTGAGGCTGATTGGCAGCAATGTTACCTGAAAAAAAACCCCAAACCTAGCAAGTGTGAAAGGGTTAAAGATGAAAGTTGTTTGGGTAGATGGTGTACATTAACTATCATTTTCAGTCAGCATGCAATGACTAGTTAGCAGGGCTTATCATCCCCAGCTATGTGAGGAATTACAGTAAATGCCTGAAATGCAAGCAGGTTTCCGGCTGAGGTAGGTAAATAATGGAAGTCACTATTTTTGTCCGAGTTGCAAGAATTCCCCGCACACACAGGCTCCCCACCCCCTCCCCACTGTAACACAGCTAACTCTACTCCCTGCTGTTTGGCAAAATGAAGTCCTTTCATGCATCCTCAGGACTTTTGCTTTGTTTGCAGAAGTAGCCAACTCATTATTTCCTTTTTGGTGGAAAGTGAGAGGTTACATTTTCTGCATTCATTTGTTTTAAATACTTCCAGAATGTAATGATCTAAGGATGAGTGGAAGGAGATACAAGCTGCTATGAGACAGGGACTGAATGATTTGTAGGGAAACAGTAACGAAACAAGCAACCAGAGCACAATTCTGGCGCTGTCAAAGCCTGGTAGTAATCTTCCCTTTGCCTTCAGTGACATGAGGCTTCCCCTCTACCACACCATCCCGCACAGAAAATACTCTCAAACTATTCAGTGATTCAGCTGCTATTCGAACAGCCACTGGAGAAAAACTGTCTGCCCCTGCAGGATAGAAACAGGGTAAACTTTGGATAGCACTTATTAGTAAATAGGGAATAAAGTCATTACAGTCAGGGAGTTTATTCTCATTTAGCCCAAGGCCCTCTTCCCTGCCCTGGCATCCCCAGGCACGTGCCTGACCTCTCTCAGAGGCCCCTTTGAGGTTTGTGTGACGACGCAGCCTTCACACACCAGCTGAAGAAAACACCGGGCTCCTGCCACAGGAGGGGAATCGGGGTGGGAGTAGGAGCCTTCTGAAGTCCCACATTGATTTGGCCAGGCTCCAGGTAAGTCCATGAGACCCTCACAGTCCCTTCTGCTGGTAAATGCACAAATTGTGAATTGCTGGGGGAAGCCCGGCAGAGGCATGGAGACGATGGTGCCAAGGAAGGGTTAACCAGTGCCCCAGCTCAAAGAGCGTCCTCCCTCACTGCTTCACACATGCCGTATTTCTTAGCAAAGTGAACATATTAACACTGGCATGCTCCCACACACCGCCTTGGCTCTGCTCCAGGAAATCATAACCCAGCTATTTGGCACACAAGGCCGCAATTTTATTTACACAATCAACTTCTTGATAAACATAAAACTTACAAAATATACCACGCCCTTAAAATAAAAAAGGAAAAACTGTGGGGGCAGAACTGCTGTAACATGACCTTCGCGGCCAGAAGGGCCAACCTGCTTTGATTTGATACCCCCATCCCCAAAGAAATGACCTGTGGATACATGAGGGTTAGCCCTGGCTTTAAGGCAGGGTCCTGCTCGAGGGAGACAGAGCGGGACTCTGCGGGGCTGGGACCTGCCAGAGGGATTTGGGCTGACTCAGGCAGGTTTCCTCCTGGGCACCAGGGAGTGCAGGCAGGGCTGCCAGCACCTGCTGCACCTATGACCCTCGGGCCCCCCATCCTCACCTCCTCACCTGGTGCCACCATTGTGCCTGGCTAATGTAGCTGTCCCCTCAGGAGGGGAAGAGGAATCTGCTCTGTCAGCAGCCCTGAAACAGTGGGAGCCGGCCTTCTTTACTGCTCTTATCCTCTTCTTGATGTGAATCTTGAGAGAGGAGTCTCTGTGTCTCTATGACCGTTATAATTTTCAACTCTATGTCCCTTAGTCAATCTAACCAACTGCAAGTGGAAGTTGTAGGTTTTATTTTGGGAGGAACACATTGCCAATTTCATGTGGCAACGAGATTTTCTGGAGACACACTCCACTTTGCCAGAGCAACAGTCAATTCAGCCAGGAAGCCTAAACCTTCATCAGCCCCCCAGGGCACCCACTGCCTTGGGTGAAGTTCTGCCTAAACATCAGATAAAACTGCATCAGCCTTGCAATGAACTGAGAGGCACACATATGCATGCTGCTTATATCTGAGGTCACCTGAACTCATCTCCAGCACCTTCTCCTTCACCTTTTGAGCTCGTTTCTCCACTGATCCTTCAAAGCAATTGTCTTGCTTGGCTGCTTGACAACGGGCTCACAACCTCACTCCACTGACTCTGTAGGCACTGGAGACCAGGGTGGCATCTGGTGCAAGCTCTCCAACAGCTGGGACTAACAGTTGTTCTGCTAAGCTTCAAACTGGACACATGAAGACAAGGAGATGCTTAAACACAGCCTAAATCCCTCTCAAGAGAAACTGCATGAGAAAAAATAATGGGCCAAGGGCATTAAACTGATTTATACTGGCTGAGGATCTGGACAAATCTGCTTTATTCCTTGCAGATAAAAAGATCTGCCTGAGGCTAATAAGCTTTTGATAGTTTGGGAAACAAAGATTGATTCTTTTTTAAATTTTTTTTCTTTTTCTCACAAATAGGAAGAACCACCTTCAAATACCTGACACACACTGCAATCATTTGGACAGATAAACATCTTGATTTCTAGAGATAACAAGAGCTGAATGGTTGGCCTCAAAACCAAGCATTCGTGACAGTTCTTGAAACAAGAACGTTATTACTCTCCATTTCCACAACAATTTACATACAACAGCAAAATAACCCTTCTTCCTTTGCAGCTGGAAAATGTGCTGTAAACATGCTACCCAAAGCCTTGCCGTAGTTCCTGAACACCCAGAGGTGGGTGGGTGAGTGGGTCCCCTGGGTCATTATCTTGGGCGCAACTCAGGGTCTACCTCAGAGCCTGAGACACTGGCTGCTTTGGATGAATACCTGGCTGACCTCGGTATAAACATCTGAGATGTGAAAGAAGGGCCCTCCCAGGAAAGGACATGAACACTGGAGATTAGAGCCAAGACCAAGGAATTAAAGTCTGCAGGACGGGGTAGTCTTGTAGCATGGCAAAAAACTCCTTGAAAGGAGAGGAGAGCAGGGAGCTTCTGAAATTATCTAGTTGTTACCTGCCAGACATCTTGTTTCTCTTCACAGACTGGGAAAGGAGAACACGGGTCCACCTAAGCAGATTGCAACTGTGATGGAAATTTCTCAGGCTATCCATTACAAAACAACTACCATGCATTCACTCCTCTCTCTTGCTCTCCAAAAAGTAGCAGATGAAATAAGAGCCACCAAGATCTGCCAAGAGGAGATCTTGCCCTTCAGAGACTGCACCATGGCTCATGTGGTCAAGTCACAGAGGGATTCTGGGGACACTGCAGGAGGCTACTCCAGCCAAAGAGCTTGTGGGTGCCCTTTTATTTTTGCAGCATCCATCCCGTAAGGGTTTGCACCCACCACTGTAACAAAACATTTGCAAAGAGTAATTTAGATCTGTCTGCTACATATTCAGCTGCACATGAACAAAATGCTCTCTTTGTATTGTGAATAATTTCTTCAAATACCAGGTGTTGCCCAATTTCTCCAGAATGGCCAACTCCTACAATATTATAGTGAGTAGTACTACATAGAGTGACTTTCCACTAAAATAATTTTTGTACTTAAGAACCTTATCTCTGATTTAAAGTCAGCTTTTATCCTCTGTGAATGCAAGGACCTGAGTGCCTCTGATGCAAAAACCAGAAGGCAACGTTCGCCCAGCTCTATATACTAAAATCTCAGAATTTCTAAAGCCAATCTCAAGATTACACTTTTTGGATGCTAACATGACTACTGTCATATAAAAAAGAAACAGCTCTCAGTATGCAGGCGGTTCATATAAGAAGTGCTACAAGCCAACAAACCACCTGAACTGGTTTACTGAAAGTATGTTCTACAAAGAGCTTCCTTAGTCCACCTGTTAATCTTACACAGTATACATTACCTCCAAAAACTAAATGCCTTAAAAGGAATGAAACTTAGATACCAAGTATTTCCAGTTGCATGTAACCACTTAGCACACCTCTGTCACTGCCCTTTTGGCCCAGGCACATAGAAGTGTGCTCCATCTGTAGAGACAACAGCTCACGGTCTATGCTTTTGGCTGTGTGCCGACTGCTGTGTAGCTGCAGCAGCATCAGCAGCTTGTCTACAGGGCAAAGGTAGGCTGAGGAGAGCCTACAGCTATCAGTCAACCAACCCCATCTAATGCAACCCATCCCAGAAGGATTATACCAATGGCCAACAGCCTAGAGCAGCTCCTGCACCACAGCTCTTTCTGTTGCTAAAATAGGGAGACAACACTGGCAGGATCAAAAGCAGCGAGTACTCAGAGCTCCTTTGAGACCTCCCATGTCTTTGCCACCATTTGCAAAGTTAAAGGGCTTTGCAAAACTGAGCAGCCATCAGGAGATCATAACTTGGACCAGTGACCACTGCCCCTGCAGAGCATGGGATAAGGATAAAATACAAGCAATCTTCTCACCACCTCACCTTCACACCTCACAACTCATGTTGCGTTTGCCCCCCTCTCCTCCTGCACTTCTGCCCTCTAAAACTGAGAAACAAGGACCGGGGAGAGTCAGGGCCCAAACTAGAAGTATCACAGTTCTACAAGAAAGGAGAGGGACCTTCAAGTTGAGGGACATTTCCAACAGAAGCACTGAGGATTTCTCAGAAACGGGCTTCAAATTAGCCTCGTCAAGCCTATTTCAGAGCCACAGGAGGGCAAGATGTGGAGGAGGACTTCAAGGGTGCTTTCAAACGAACTGAATCAGAGGTTTACCCAACCCCGCTCTTTCAGAAGTTTCTGAATAACGCACCAGCCTGAACCACTGGAAAGAAACAAATAAATGAGCTGGCAACTTTCACAGGGAGGAGCCTTGAAGCCCAGTTCCCAAGACCACGCCAACCAGCTCCGTGTGACAGCATACAGGAATGAAAATAGGTAGGTAACATTAACAGAAATACACTGAAACTTAATAACAGCAGCTTGTCAGGACATGCACCGAAGAGAAATGGCTCATAATAGCTACAGCTTGTATTATGAATGTTTCATAGCCATCTGGCTAACAGAGCTGCCTAAATGTTTTGTGTGTGGTGTGGTAACCCACAGTGCATGGTCTGGAAGAAGGCTATCAAGCTGAAGTCCTAACATCTGTATTAAAAAGAGACATCGCTTCTCTTGTCAGATGGAAATGCCTTAGAATAACAATGCTGCAATGAACAGAGCCCCTGACGATCTAAGACTGTGTCCTCCTTTGGTGTAAATCAGCAAGGTTCACTCAGGACAAGTGGAGTTATCCCAATTTATACCAACTATAAGATCCAGCCCCATTGTATTACTTCTTTTTGGTTCAGTCATAACTTTCACGTATCTATCAGTAGATTAAAGCAAAGGCACAGTTTAAAAGAAAAAGCAATGCCCCTGCCTTTCCTCTCCTGATCTGATTCGCATACAAAATGGGCCTATGAACTCAAAAATTATGGGAGGGATTCAGGGAGGAGGAAAGGGAGACACAAGAGCCCTTTTATTTTGCGTCTTATTCACAATGAAAATTGGCACAGAAGCCAACCACATACATTAACATAGTTTGGGCAAGTTTAACTCTCATGAATACATTTCTGTGGAAAAACTATGTGACTATGGAAAAATCCCCTCTTTTTTGCCACTTGAAAAGATAACAGGCTTCTATGTGGAACATACCCAGAACCTGCCTGATTCAGAGACATGGAAATACAAAGATGAATAAGGCTGAGTTTCCCATGCTAGGGGCCCATGGAAACTGAGAGGGGAGGAAGAAGTAAGGAGGCTCATTGACTCAGGAGAAGGACTTTCATCCTACAGGTGAAGGAAGTATTTGAAGGCACTAGTAACATTGCAGGCCTGTTCCAGAGCCCATTTAAGTCACTGGCAAACATCTCATTGACTTCACTGGGATGTGGGTCAGGGCTAAACAGTTTTAAAATATAATCCAAGGCTATTTCTACATCACTGTGTAATGAGTGGGATTCAAAAGAGATCAAGTGTGCCTAGCCCTGTGACTTATCTGCTTTCTGTCCACATTTCTGGCTGCTAGCTTGGCTGCTGCTTGGGCTCAAAGTCTCAGTATTGCACTGAGGAAGAGCTGAGCTCAGGACCTTTTTGGAGGAGTATTGGACTGAGGTGCACACTAGACTGCACCCATGTCTAAGTCAGGCAACCTAGAGGAAGGACAGCTTTGGCCAACTGTATTGGTGTATTAACTGCTCCTCTTTTCTCTCCTCTGTATCTCCATTGCCCCTCTCCAAACCCAGGCTGAAGAGGGCTCTTGCTGTGAGCTGGAGGGTTTGCAAAAAGCAGTGGGTGTATCTGCTGGACAATGTGGGCATTCCTGTGTCTGATGATATAAGCATAGCCAGCACCCAAAATCTGGAATTTAAAGGTAGCCCAGCCACAGCGATTTGTTCTGGGATCCTCTGACCCAACTGCAGTCTAGATGCAGCCTTAAGAGTTCTGCAGAATTTCACAGTCACACAAAAAGAGTGACCCTGCGTCATACATCCCTAATTGCAACATGCAAGCTATTGCCATTCCCATAAAAAACCCTTCCTTTTGCTCACTGACATCGTACAGCGCTAGCCCTGCTACAGTGCCGTATTTATGGCAGAGGATGGTAATCTCAGAATGACTATTTTCTTTTAAATGAACCAGTTTGCTTCATTATCAGCCTATCTGATACAATAGTTCGCATTACAAGTCCTTCATCAGATCACTTCAGAAGCACATCATTGCACTAGGCTTTTAATATCCTGCTAATTAGTTTCATAAATTACTAATTGAACTCTTTAAATGACTCATATTGGTATGGCGAGTCTCACCAAACAGAAAACTCAATGATCTCAGAAGGGGATACATCATAGAATCATCCTGTCCTGCTAGGTAACACAAAATTAAACAGTGGGGTAGGAGCAGGACAGGGAATTTTCCTCCACGATTAGTAGTTCAGAGCCCTTATCGCTGTGAAGCATCTAATTACCGCATATTTTGCACCTGCCTAAATGTCGAGTTTCCACTGATGTCAGTGTGTGGAAGAAGCGAGGCATACAGATCCACACATCAAGGGCAAAGGATCTGCAGAGCAGATCAAAAGGGAACGTTCTCCCTCTGGGACAAGTCCATCCATAGTGCTACCTCTGTTGCTTTAATGACACTTAATGCACATTGGCACTGATGTCTTCGCTAAATTTGGCCGTACTGGAGAGATGGAGTTTGGCAGGGATCTGTGAACAGGATTTTTTGCAAATTGTCCAATGCTGACCACTTCCAGCAATGCCAAGAAGCTGTCTTTGCCTTTTCCAACACAACTGTCTCCAAACACAACCTAGAAACAATATCACACCTGGCACTAGTTTGGCAGCTGGTGAAAGATAACTCAGTATTTCAGGACCAGTTCTCCAAATGCACAATTCTGTTACTTACTGGGCTAGGCTGGAGATAGGTCAGCAGGGCTTCAAGCAGATTTCCCTGAATGACCCTTCACTTATTGACCTGCTGTTTTTCCCCAGGAGCCAGCCTGGTCACCACTTGCCTTGCAGCAAAGGATGTTTTTTTCTCGCCTAACTCCCAACAATGTTGGTATCTACATCTGCTCAGCCACATTCACCTTCCACCAGAGTTAATGGAGTGAGTAGCCACTTCTGTGGAGTAAATCACCTGGCCTACAGCAGATGCCTCCCTTAGGATGAGATCAGTATCACTCCCTGACAGCTGTGAAGACCATTTAGCTCTAGATCAGCTGTAGATGTCCACATACAGTCAGAGGAATCCCACCCCAAGTGAGTGGTCAGATGCTGAGCTGCTGCTGCTGCAACAAATTAAAAGCACAGTTGTTTTACATACACAATTGGCCCTGTGTGCATCCTTTGCTCCTTGCCCACCTGTTTTGCCTTGTTCTAATCTGCCTTTTATGACTGATCCTAGGACAGGGAACCCACTGCTGTTCCTACACCTCCCATAAGCAACAAGAACATGAAGACTACCACATGTGCACAGGAGGTGCTACTCTAGCACAAAGGCTTTAAGCAGAACTGGTTAGCCAAGTTCTTGCATGTAGACATAAAGCCCCAACAGGGACCTTTGCAAACATCTCTGCTGGTCTCCTGCATTACTGGTCAGTGTTTCACCCAGCAGATTTCTGAATTTCGAAAACTACATGGTTGCCTGGTATAACTACAGGTATATTCCCATTGGACTTGGCACCACTGGTTAACCAAACATCATGCATTAGCTCCCAAGAGAAAGACTTTATTTTACCCACACAAGGTTTATCTTGTACTAGCCATGAACTTTCCATGGAAAGATCACGCTCTACTACTATACATCAGTCATTAGAGGCAGTTTCTAAACTTTAATATCTCCAAAGGAACAATAATTGCGACCCTTTCAATATTTTATATTTGCAGACAAGCGGAATGAACTCACTGGAATCAGCAGGTGGTGTATGTTCAGCTGCTTAGAGCAATATTCGGCTTGCCTATTCCCAGTGAGGGCAGCTGACATCAGAGGAGCAATGCCCTGTGAATGTACCATTCAGCGGATAGGAGAGCCCAGAGCTTGTATGGTAGACATCAAAGTGTTTTGTAACATGCAGATGTTTTCCATGCAGAGGCTGAGAAAAGCAATGGACAAGACTTTGTAAATCCCATGCTGTGTTTTCTTCTTCATTTTCTCCCTCACAGACTCCCATTTCCTTGCCTTTTCTTATATGGAAGAATGATACCATTAAAAATGATGGGTTATATCCTTAGCTGATCTAATTGGTGTGACTACACTGACTTCACAGAGCTATGCCTGTTTACACAAGTTGCGAATTTCTCCCATCAATTTAAATCTATACAGATTTACATCATAGGGAATAGTACTACATTTTTTTCCATAGCTAATAAGCTTCTCAAAAAAAAACCAAAAAAACCCCTTGACATCTATTAAACTTTGGAGATCAATATTTCAGAGGATGCCTTCTCCTATCCTATGTCCTTCATCCTGCTCCTCTGTTTATTAAAGGGTCCTCCCCAAAGCCATGTGAGCCACAGCTGAGCTGAGCTGCTGAGTGAGCTAGTGCCCAGGAATGAACCCATGGCTGGATCTGCTTGCTGACGTGCAGCTCTGTTCCCTTTCCATCTCCCCAAGTAATGCTGTGAACACAACTCATCCCAAACGTCCGTGAGTCCTGCTGAGGACAGAGCCCTCTCCACTACCACTCAGGCTCACACACGGAATGTAGGTAAAAATTCCTGCTCTGTTTGATAGAGGGCAGCAAGCTCAATGCACAGCTCCCTCTGCCCAGGTGAGTTCCTTAACCAGCAAGCTAATAGCTATTTTTAGAAAGCTCTTCCCTTTCATTTTCATTTCATGAAACATTTCAAGAGGTCTTGCTTTCATCTTCCTATGGAATAAAAACATATTTCGAAACCTCACAGTTTTCTATTAAATTAAATTCTTGTGTTCCCACTTGCCCTAACCAGAAGCATTGTACTACCATGTCTGCAAAACATATTGTATTGTGCTATGATCTTATGCCGTTCTGCAGACCAACACAATGAGGTTTCACACGACATTATCAATGGACCTCACTCAAAACTTCCCTCCCATAAGTAAGTGCCAATCTATACATACAGCATACATGAAGACAGAAAATTCTCATTACGAAGCAGTTTGCTGAGCAGGCTGGAGAGCATAAACGCTTCTGAAAACTCAACAGCAACAACTCTTCTGTTGGACAATATGCTGACTGAGCCTGATTTTGGGATACACTGAATTATCCTGAAGAGCCAGGTGACTTAAGTGCCAAATTCCTTACCACATTTACTGATTTAATTTGACCACTAAAGTTCTCCAGGCTTTTTTTGGAAGCCCCAGTTGCGATTTCAGGAACCAGTATGTCCAAGACAATCCCATGGGTTGAACACTGTCATTAAAAGCAAGATCTGTTCCTGCTTGAGGCAAATGATGGAGTCCCTGAAGGAGCAGTAGCAAATTACGTGGCTGTATCAACCATCTCAGCACTGGCTCTGTGCTATGAAGCAAGATCCAAGACCACTGGAGATCTCTGAGTCCATGGTAAAAGTCTTACATTTCTTCCAATAAAAGCTGAGCTTGACACTGCCTACTGACCTGCAAGACATGTTGGGGATGCATTTTTCTGGATGAATCAAGGAGAGAACAAGCAAGATGATCAGGAGCTGGAGCTCATGATGACCAAGGAGAGGCTAAGAGAATTAGATTCATTCAGCCTCTAGAAGAGAAGATGAAAGTGAGACCTTATTCCTGTCTCAGCTACCTCAGAGACAGTACCAAGAAGACAGAGCTAGGCTCTTCTTGAAGGTGTACAGCTCTCTGCTGGTCACTGCACTGACAACTCGCATCTCCTAGAAAGCACCCCAGTAAGGCTCTCCTGTAACCCACCTTCTCCAGTGTTACGTGTACGTGCCACTCTGTACGCTGCTTTCCATATGATCTCCTGCTCTGAGGTCAATGTTTCCATCCTATTCCTCTTTCCTCAAGACTGCTAACTTGCTAGAGGTTAAGCTGCCTCTCAAACAGCCCCCATCCCACTTAGCCTATATCCCGGGATTTTCTTTCATGAAAAAGGCACTGTAAAGGCTCTGGACCCTGTCCTATGATTTACAATTTTTCATCTCCTGTAGAAAGCCTACCGTGTGTGTGATGATACCATTCAGCTCCGTTTACCTGAGAACTTAAAAAAATACCATCGGAGGTTGTTTTTTCCATATGGGTAAATAGTAGGGGTGGGAGTATTCCTTATGGGAAACCTGGAACAGTCGCACTCTGTTGGCCTGACATTTCCTGCTGTAATTGAAACTTTTGATGTTAAAAATTCCATTTACACAGTGTCTCTCTAAGCCAGGCAGGGAGAAGGGCAGAAGTGGGTGCAGCATTAGCACACAGTTTCCCCAACTCCCCCACTGCAGCCAGTTAAACTATATCAGGTGAGATGCGTAGATGTAAGGGAAGGAATATGAGGAAGGAAATACCAGCTGAGTTAGGTAATTTGGGTCAGAGGAAGCCAGGCGTAGTTACAGAGGCAGGTACAGATTAAATCAACTCGAGGTCTCCGCATCTGCCCATACCCCTGCCCAGGAGGGCAGGGAGAGGTGCACCCCCGTAGGGGATGTGTATCCTGGACAACTGGGCTCTGTCTTGAGAGGACAGAAAAAGAGCTTCCTCAGAAGTTATGGGGACCAATGGGGAGAAATAACTTTGCCCTCTTGCAAGTTAAAGGACGTTTAGCTGAGTGTCTTTAAAAATCCCACCCAATACTATACAACCTAAACCTCAATTAAATCAGCCAAATTCTAACCCAAATCCCAGCTGGCCTCAGGTGGAAATCCAGGCAGAGGAGCCCGCTGCTACCAAACGTAACCATATCCCAGCACCAATTCCAGACCCCACCATAACCTTACGCCTGAGGACCAGCACAAACCTGCTCCCCACTCAAACCAGCCCAGCAGCCCCAGCCAGTGTCAATTCAGTTTATCTACAGGGCTCCTTCCAGCTGGGGACATAGCTCATGGGTCCAGCAGGGTTTCACCCAGCATGACCCGCCCAGCCTCTGCCTCAGCTCTCCAGCAGCCGCCAGCTCAAATCCTACCTCTGCCTCCAGCTCTACCCCACCTGGAGAGCTCCTGTTATTCCCAGCCCTCAAGCAAGACAGATGCCTATCCTCCTCCTCCACGAAACCTCCGGCAGACTCTTCAGGGGTGAACAGCAGCAGCAAGAAACATCTGAATGCTGGTATCAACACTGGCCCCAGCTCCCGCTAGCAGTAAATACATTAATAAGACAAAGTACAGGACAAAGTGGCATCCCTGTGAGTAATGGACATAATTACATTAGCTAGTCAAAGTAACTTTATGTTAAGAAATATTTTTGGCATGCCATGAAAAGTTTAAGTCCTGTCACACCCCAAGAGTTACAAAAGTCAAAGGCAACATAACATAGCTTTATTTTAACTGTTACGTGCATTTGCATAAAAATGCTTCTTCCTAATGATAATGCAACTGCGCTTCCCTGTTTCATTTTTTGCTGTTTTCCCTTTTGATGCGACTTTCTTGCACCCTCAAAGGCACAAAGTAGAACAGGAAAAAGTTCTGCCCACAACTATTTTCTCAGGCACCTTAAAAAATTAAGGCTCAATTCTTTAAGCTGCTTTCACAAACCCAAAGACAAGACAGTGAAAAAAACAAGTACCTAGACTCACCAATCATTTCTGAAAATCTGGATTTTCATTGCCAAATATGCACCTGACCCTCCAGCCATGACAGTGACACCCACAATAACAAGCAAATTACATTAATCATTACTCTTCCTAGCAATCCTTACAAGCAATGGGCAGCACAGGGTGAGAAAACTGAAGCTGAATCTACAGAAACAGACATTTCAGAAAGGAAACAAATGAGTTATTTGAACAGCCGTTCAGATTAATTCTCATTTCTGTCCCTTTAACTTAAATTACAACTGACTATAAACTCAACCTTGGAGTTCCACAAAAAATTTGTTCAAGAACAGAAGCAGGTAAAACTTTCAGGTCTCAAAAATACTAATACGCATTTTACACTGCTGACTTTCTCAAACTCTGTCACCAAAGGCGGCAAAACTAAAAGCTAAAGCTAACAGCTGTTATATTTCAATGCTAAATCTAACATACAGATGCTTATTTTAAATTATTTCATTTAGATATTTCTGCAGAAAAGTCTGAATTTCTCCATTCAAAAAGTTACTTTACCTTTAAATTCACTTTATTTTTTGAAATAAATAAATTAAAAAGTTTCAAAAACTAAATAATCAAATATTTTGTTTCAGATTGCACAATAGATTTTATTTGAGACAAAAGGAATTTAATTTTTTTTTTTTTTTAGATTTTGACAGAACAAATATCTTGGGGAAAAATTCATTTAGGAAGACCTAAAAAAACAGAATTGCCAGTGATCCCAATGTCTATCAGTTGTTCTTATATCTCCCACCAAGGAATCTTTCATAATAAGACACATATTAGGTGTTCCAGTTTTTCCAGGCAAAGTTGGGATGATGAATTGCTCAAAGATAATTTTTTCTACTACAGTGGCATCAAGAAGCCTCCTAGGACTGTGGCTCGTGGGTGCCGCATTATGCAAAGGCATACTCCCTTACTTCAGGGACTCACAATTAAAAGAGAAACTAAGATAGGAAATCAAAATTAAAGTGATTTGCCCAGTGCCTTAGAGCAGACTGATGGCAGCTGTGCAAAAAGAGTCTGGTTCACTTCAACTATTCCTTCAGCGACCTATCTGATAGGAGTGTATGGTCAGACTTGCTGGATGAAGCCTTTATTTTGGTTCCTCCTGCCTTATTTCTGCTTCACGGGCTGGCAGAGGGTTGCAGAACTTCAGCAAGTACAAATGTAATGGTCTTCAGCAGATAGCTAGGAGGAACCCAGGAAGATCTTTATCTTGATCTTATATTGATCTTGATTTTTGTCCACCTGGAATAAAGGAGCACTCCCAGTGTGCCACTAGCAAAAGCCACTTACCTCAAACTAGCAACTTTGAGACAGAAAAAAACTGAGGAGGAAAAAGAGATACCAGGTAAACAGAAAAGGAGAAGTGTTGTCAGGAACCGATGGCGATACTTAGCTTAAGAGTTGTGGGAGTCTCTGGTCTACTGCTATGGGTAAACATTTGTCCGAATGACAGCACATGGTGGAAAATTATGCGAGATGGGCCAGAACTAAGTCATGATTGATGAGCCTTGGAAGAGCAGGACCTGGCTCTCCAATGTTGGTTTTGCAACCTTTGATCTTTATAGCCACGCATTATAAAGCGGTTTCAACTTGTAACTAAATTCCTAACATACTCAGCTGTAAAATCCAGACATATCCTGAGTAATAAAACAAATACATAAACTGGAACTTAGGTGAGAGTCATCTTTTACTGTCACTTAATGCTGGGAACACCTAGAGCTTGTTATACTAAATTCAATAGGAAAACGTAGTTTTAAGAGCAGCATGAAGGGATTTTGGCTGGAAACAAATTAATTGGGCTGTACAGCCTATATCGTTAATCCTATCTGGAGCACCAATTTACAGTGCCTCTAAAGAGCATCACAGAACAGGCACTTTTCAAACTGTTGCACATACTGTAGCTATACTGCACGATCATGAAATATGACTTCTATCGCTCCATGTATCAGAGCCACGGGCCTTCTGCAAAAACGTCATTCTGCGAGCTGTGGATATAACCAATAAATCAAGGCAGTTGCACAAGCCACAACTTAGGTGGCATTAATTAGATCAGTGGAAGTTATGATCCAACATAATTATCACTGCTACCCCACCTACGTTTAATTTCACTGTTTCTTCCTATCTTTCCCCCAGAGGGTCAACAGGAGAGTTAAACTACATGCTTCAACAGTGTCAGTCTCCAGAAGCAGCACGAAAGAGCAATGTTTGGTAATTATATGAGTGCAAGTAAGGGGAAGGGGACTATCATAAGGTGTGACCATATACCATACAACAAGGGGAGAAAGAAAGAAATTCACCCTTTGCCCCTTACACACCTCATAGCTTTGCAACTGTATGAGAGGTCTAGGTTTTGTGCTCCCTGATCTGACCCATCAGTGCCTGCTCGGCAAGGTATTTACAAACAGAAATCACTGTAAGCATATGGAGAGTCTTATCAAAGTAAACCTGATTTCCCAAAGTCTTACATACACATTGAAAACGGCCTGACTGGCATGGCCCAGGGGAGGGGAAGAATGGTCAATGTACTGAGATGAGACTTGCAGCATCTCTGACCACATCTATAATAGCAAGTAGTGCAGAACAAGAGAGATGGATACATAGAGAGGAGCAATTGGTGCCAAGGACCTGAGGTCCACACTCTGCATTTCCATTTTGCACGTGTTTTACTTCGGACTAGTTGCAGTCTAGTCTCAGTAGCAACGAGCACGAGCTGTCCCATGCCAGGTGCAGTCCTGAAGCACATCCACCAGCTTAGTGCCATCCCAGAGGAATCCAGTTCATGTCCTCCATGACTGCTCTGAGACATAAATGTGCAGTTAAGTGGGGATCACTGGGACACTCCTTTCAGAAGCACACTGTTGATTTCAAATAAAATGCTAATGCCGATCCCCACCTGTACAGGGTCTCCCTGCTGGGCATGGACAAGTGCCTGGGGATACATATGTGCTGCTGACCACCCAATGCTTCAGAGACTTTTAAGCAAACATCTCCTAAGATAGCTACAGAGCGAGAGCCACAGCAGTATAACCAAGTCAGCATGACACTATGCCAGGGCTATTTTGTCCTGTTGAAATAGCCCAAAGTAACACAACCCTGTGTAGCAACCTGTAGGTCTGCACTGGACCGACACAAGTGTCCCCGAGACAGCACTGTACTGTGTGACTGTACGAACACATGGGCAGCCAGCTCCCCTGTGCGGTGTGTGTGTGCGCTCTTCCTCTCTGGCACTGCCTCTGTCAATAGGGACAATTTTACAAGCCTGCGTCTCTGAGGACTGGGCTTCAGGAAGTGAGAGTCATACAAATACAAATATAAATGGGAAACCAAGTGTTTCCAGGCCTGAGCCCTGAATCACAGTCCAGGAAACAGTTGTGATGACAGTACACGGCTGAAGAAGAACTACCGCCTTTGAACTGGCTGGAAGGACTTTATACAAAAAGGTGTCATATCTTTCAGGTCACAGTAGTTCTTTCCAATTGAAGGTTGCACCATCACAGTGGTTGGGAGACAAAGAGGTTTTCTGCTGAAAGTCCCCAAAGATGCTCTGTTTTAGCAGGTCAATTGGTTCTGTTCTTTTTTGACCTTTCTTCTATGCATCTGTGCTTCCCTAGTCTTACAATAAAACATTTTCATTTGACACTGTGCAGGGCTCTGCTTAAAAAGAGCTCGGTATAATCAGGTGTGTTCCTAGTGAACTGCAGCCTGCAGTACAAAGACACCACTGTTTTTCAGAAGGCTGTTCAGTAATGTTCACTCAACAGAAGAGACCAACAGTATGGCAATATCCATCAACCCTCTGCATTTGCTTGTAATTAAAGAAAGGTCAGTAGCTGTGCCTTTCTAAGAATCACACTTACCTTTGCACGGTCAAAAACCAAACATATACAAATTTCACAAGGGAAACTTTCGTTGACATCCAGAAACATGAAACCTGAGACATGAAAAATATCAAACAGCCAACTGTGCTAATCTAATAAGGTTTGTGAAACCAATTTGCCCCCATGGTTGGTTTCAGAACTGTTGAGATAATATTTGGTACCTAACAGCAAAAGCTGTTGTGTTCCAATTTTTTCATGCCTCACTGCTACAGAAAGGCCCTGATTCACACCACTTCATTATCTTTCCTCATTTTTATAGGCAGCCAGAGGGCATGCTGGATCCTCAGTTTGTTTGTCTGGATCCACTCATTAGTAAATTACGCATAGTGAGCAATGACATGCACCTGGACATTTAGTCTGAGTAGACTCTTTAACATTCAAATTGGTTGTGCTACTTTGTCAAAAAAAGCAACAGATCTTTCTGAAATGTGATTTTTTTCTTTATGCTTTTGTATTTCTAGGAGCCATACCATCAGTGGAGCAAAAGTACCAAAAAGCAAGAACAAAAGAGAAGAAAGAAAAGGATAAGACTTCTCCCTATGAAGCACTGTTAACAATCAGGTTTTTATGAACACAAGGATCCTGCAGACAAGATCACAGCCACATTACGGTGGCAACATGAGTGGCAGCACTAACATTTTTGTTGTACAGCCTGAGAAAAAATGCTAAAGAGGAAGGGAGATATGTAGAGATTCAGCTGAGAAATCTGCAGCAATGTTAAGTACAAGCCTCACCTGTTGCTCTGGAAATCTGGAAACGGAAACAACCTAGAAATCAATTTTTCGAGACCAAGCCTTTAACAATTCCCTGGTTCTCTTGCTGGTATCACTATGTATAATTTGGTATTGCAATGAAAGGAACTGGGACAGAGAAGGACAGATATAGGATACAGAAAAGGCATGAGATATTCCAGCAAAATCCTTCTGACATGCAACCCTTGGAGACCACGGGCAACTGGTGCGAAAATCACAGACACACAATCCAACACAGTCCCCTGCTCTACTTTTGCCATCATCAGCTGGGTACTGAAAAGAACGTAGTTAAAAATGTCTACTAAAATAGCTTTAAGGATTGGAAATCTGATAAGGCAAATACAAGTGGCAAAGCTCCACTGACGTCAGTGAGACTTATATAAGGGAAGATTTTGTAATGGTAAAAGTAATACTGGAACTGAAAAGTCTTGCACACTGAACAAGGAAGTTTTCCAGGTTAGTCTCAACACAAGCCACAGATTTGTCCTCAAAACAATCTCCCCCCTGCCCGGCAAGAAAAAACTGAACTGGAACTATTCCTGCAAAAATTGTCACTTTGTGTGTACAACCACACAAGCATAATTTACTGCAAAGCTACTCATTAATAAGCAACTGAAATATAAATATTGAATTATATTTTTTGAAGTAAATTTTGAATTTATACATATAAGAATTTTCATGGAAAGATATGACTGTAAAATGCAGTACATTTAGCCAGTCCTGGGACAATATGGTGTGGGAGTCATTCTTCCTTCATACAATTCTTCTTTTCAGGACCATCTAGTAAGTTGGTGTGAATTAACACTGGTCATTTGAAGTCAATTGAAAAAAATGGAGCTATGCCAAATTACATCAGTGAAGGATCCAGCCTTTTGACTTCAAGTTATCCTCAGTTAACACTGGCGTAATCAGAAAAAGGCGACATTTACTTCTCTGCCCAATGAAAATAGCCTGGATATTGGCTACTTTCAGAGATCTGCCTGAAAACATTCCACAAAACATGAATTATTCACAGTATTAAACAAATAATTGTGACTAGTAAATAAATATTTGAAAGTAATGGCTGGTTCATACACCATTCAAACATAGTGTAAGGGGGAGATATTCATCATATGAATTACCCATTAAGAATTATTGGCTCAGCTCTAGTTATAACTGATAAACAGTCATGTGGATAACAAGGCAAGTGTTTGGCAAGTCTCCTGCTTTCATTCTCAGCAATATGGCTTCCTTTTCAACAGACACATAAGCTCAACTATTTATCCCCCTCCTACCAGAGAAACTAACTGCCTTCAGTGCACCTGAAAGGCGAGAGCTGGCGCGCAGTTTCCCCGAGCCCTACTTGTCTGGTTAAATTCCAGGTCAGGCAACAGCCCTCTGACAGAACCACATTCCTGCTGTAGTTTCAATTACCTAAATTATTCTTCACCTCCTGTCCTAAGCATGGGCATATTTTTGATGGCCCGAGCTGAGAAATGTGAATGCAAACTGCTACCAGATGTACAGAGGAAAAATGATTTCATATCAGAGGCACTAGCCTCTGAGTCAAAATATCTGAGTCTCTGCTGTTCCACAGGCTTTCTGTAAGCCACTTAGGCCCAAATCCCCAAAGGTATTTAGGCTTTTAACTCCTGTTCATTTCAGTGAGAGTTAAAAGCCTAAATACCTCGATGGATCTGGGTTTTAGGCTCTGTGGTTATGTCTACACAGCACGAGGGTATCCATAGTACCGGGCAGGCACATCAGAGCTAACTCTTAACAACCTGGCTCTGGTAGAAGAGCAATATCCTGATGTTGGTCTACTATTCAGCCAAGAGTGGAAGATATCTGATTGTGGATAGCTCTCACCACAGCATTCCCAGCTACAGCATGCTCAGAGCTAGCCTGGGTATCTCCACACAGCACTGCGTTCTGCCGGGTCGGTACAACCCACATGCCTCAAAATTACACTGCAATTTGGGAAACAGCCTGCCTCGTTGGGATATGGGGAGAATGAATACATCTCATAAGATTCGCGTGGTGCCTGGGGGCGTTCTGCTGGTGGGCAGCACATAAAGCACAGGGAGCCAGCAGGCTTGGTTCGGCTGAACGATCCTGCAAATTCCATTTTAATTCAGCTTTTCAGAAAGCAGCTTCCGCTGGCCACAGAAAGGCAGCAGGGGGCTGTGCAACATGCTCCCATTTAAATATCTGGCATCTTTCACTTATAACGCCGGTACAACATCTGACTGTGTCTCCAAAAAAGAATCAGAGCAAATGGTTAATGTGCAGTTATGGTAGTTAAAAAAAGAAATGCTTTGCTGCTATTCTATTGTCAGCTTTGGCAAGCAGCACTGGGGAAGCGAAACACTGATAACATTGCTTTATTGTTCATGTAGGTCCCAACCTTAACATGCTACATCTGTATCTTCTGTCTCAAGAAGTTGCTTTCTTTTCATCAAACACATTCCAGAAGTCAACAGTAAAAGCACTGACAAGAGACAGCAGATTGATCCATTAACTCTCACTCACTGCTAACAGTTCCTTGGCTGAAACCGGACCCTGCATTCCACTTGGGAAGATTTGGTAAGTTCAAAATGTAAACACGCTTGCAGGATTTGGTTACTGCTCTCATACACTGCAGCTCCTGCCTCAGCTTAACAGGAGGTGCTGGGAATCTCTACAGGTGCTGTGCCTCTTACTTTATACATGCGTAATTAAGTAACAAACAGGACAGGCCAAACGAGTCTTATGTGCCTCGTGTTAATATTGTACTACATTCTCAGTTAGTGCTAATCAATGTGGTTGCAATGAAGGATATTACAGCATATAGGTCTTTCTAATATGTCTAACAATAATAATAAATAATAATAATAATGCACTCTCCCCTTTGCCAAAAAAGATGCAATTAAATAAGCACATATTTTCCCTTTGGAAACAGGCCCTTAAGCATCTTCCTTTTAGCAGCAGATAAAATGAAAAGTCTTGCCTGTCGTGGCTTTGAATTTGCTTTGCAAAACGAGCCTTTATTTTAGGTTAGATTTATCTAACAAGGCTCCTTGGTTGAACTATTATTCCCCATCCGTATCGCCAAAGCATACGGGGTCCCTGCTCACAGACTGAGACTCCAGGGCATCAGTCATCGTAAAAACAGAGCAAAATGCCATTTCTTACACATCTACTAGCAAAGCTGTAAAGCCCAGTACAGGTTCGTCTCCTAGTGTGGCTCTCTGTCCCCCTCTACTGACCACAACAGTCGGTCCCGGGTCCAATTCCTGCAACCAGGGACTCAGCCTGGGGTGCTGTTAGCCTTGGAGAGGTGACAGTACACCTTTCTGAGAGGCAGCAAGATGCTGGTTTATCCTGGGAAGAAGCTGATTTTTCCTGTGCAGCAGCTGGACAAACATGGGTTTGTCCAAGCAGGCCTCCGAGTTCAGCTTCTGCATTGCCCACAAAACAGAACAGGTTTTTGTGCTGAAAATTTTGACATGGAGGTGAAACATTGCTGCAGTATTCAAGCCAATCCCTTAATATTGTGGTCCGAGATGGTGTCGTTGGTGTCCATCAGAAATGAAATTGTACTTCCCCCTTTGACTCTACGGGTCAGGTTCTTGAGACAAATGACATTTTCCAGGACATTCAACTACTTCAACTGAAAACTTGTTCCTTTTCAAGAGTAATTTTTTGATGTGACATTGGCACTTCCAAAAGAAAGCAAGCACTTTTCAAAAGAAACACCTAATCAAAAAGCCACGTTTCTGAAAAAAACATGTTTTCAGTACACATGTGAATCTACCTATTACTAGCCTTTGTTTTTCATGCAGACTACAGTACCACATACAGTCCCGCAGCTCATGAGCAGAACCAGCAGACTGGTATGGGTAAATGCCAGAAGCTGCTCCACTGACATCACTGGGATTTTTGCCACTGATTTCAGCAGAATCATGATTTCATGCAGGACTCTGCTGCCATTGGACTCCAGGTTTAATTACATGACTCTCTACTAACTGGCTCTCTAGGTTTCTACGATGCTGATTTCCCTCCAATCTCACTCCAAGAGTTAGTTCTGACTTGTTACAGGGGCCTGTTTGAAAGCTTCATGTTCCTTATACTTCTCTTCTTCCTTTGGTACTGTACAATCACAGACACAGTTCCCTGTGCCAGGCCTATCTGCATACACAACATCCGTATTTACATCTTAACACTTCAGTGTTTTCTCCTTTGTTGTCTCAAGTTTCAAATGTTTTTTGCCCTTCCCCTGCTCTTCTTTTCTTCACGATCAGGTCTTCTGTATTTAATACCCTTTTGTAACATAGGTCTATAAACAGATCCTAGCTATCAGTAAATGATCTAGGGAAAGTGGTTTGTTATTATTATTATGGATTGGCAATTTGGTCTAAGTTTCCAGATCATTTTGGCCTTCTGGCGTGACCATGAAGTCATTCCACTGTCAGATGTACCTCTGCCTGTACAGAGAGACATCCTGCACATTTGGACTGCAAGTCCTTCAGGAACTAGTGCTGGTTTTGCTGCCTGTCTGCACAGCAGTGACAGCATTGGGACCTGAGGTTTGTACAGAAATGGGAACATATCCATATTAATTCTGGATGGAGAATACCTATTGCTCAAGTCAACTTACAACACCTTAATTTGCAGCTGTGACTTTGTCCACCTTGCAGTCAAAGGCATGACAGCAACACATTGACCAGCTTCAGTCTAGCTACTTTGGATACCTTAAGCAATGGAGACACAGTGTTCAGGCACCAGGTCTTGAATATGCACGCCGCATCCCGGGCAGGCTTGTCCAGCCTGCCCTAAACCCTGTGAAGATTAAAGCTAGTTGTTATTTGATTATCTGCACTGCAGTCACACCTCCCAGTTGCAATGTAGGTACACAGTCGGTGACCAGGGGACCGTTCCTCTCTCTATGTTGTATTGTCAGAAGTTTGCCCTAGCTGCATGAGAAGCAAGGGGGCTGGAAGGCTACACTCAGCTGGTCCTCCCTGCCTGCAGCCTGCCTGTTTTGTTCCAGAGCAGCTGTGGTTTTGTTAGCAGCTCACAAACACTGTGGTATTCCAGTCTCCCCCTTTCCTCCCCAGATTCTGGAAAAGAAGATAGACTTAGGAGTGGGATAACTTGAATTTATTTTAGCTGCTTTCTCAACAAGTCATCTGTTAAAGCGAGAGAAACACACTTTTGTATGAAGTTGCTATCTGCATTTTGTATTTTACATACTGGAATGAGCATGAGAGGAGCTATCGTGGAGATCTACAGAAATAGAATTACCACCTTTCTTACACCAGTTCAGAGTTTACAACTTGTTTCCACTTAAAGAAGAGATGCAAAAATTTTTAGAGTGACTTTATGTTTTCTGACAGGTTTGCCTTTACTGAGTGTTTTACTTGTCTCAGATCCTGCAGAGGATGCTTGGGGTCCTGGAACCAGATGCTGAAAATCACTGCACTGCTATCTGACACGAAGAAAAATGCCACCAGCTGCACCTGAGTTATGTGTGAGCATAACTAATGTGAAATAAGAATAAAGCCCATAAGTATCTGAGTCTGCAACTGTGCTCTAGCACAGCCCTAGCACAGCTAGAGCATCTGCAAATTCGGATCCACAGATATTATTATGTACCCCATCTGTACACAGAAGTGCAAAAATAAGTAAGAGAAAGGTAAGAGTAATTTGGATTCTTCAGTTTTTAGGGGCTACACTGAAAGGGTCTCTGAAAGCTAGACCCTTCGAGGAAGTCTCAAGTCCCAGACAGAGAACTTCAAATTGCAAACCGCTTCTCATAATCTTTGCCTAAATTTGCAAAATTCAAGAAAGGGCTATAGCTGACAGAAAACCAGCTTCCCTAATGTCTGGACCTGATTATTCAGACACATTTTCAAAATGAGAACTATGAAAAAATCAAGTCCAAGCACTTGTGAATTCCTGCTGACCTGCTACATAACTGCTTAGTGTCACACATTCAAAATGGTCCAACAATGTACGCGTTAGCAGGGCTGCATCAAAAGCTTCAGTGTCTGAGTTTGGCGAAGCAAGCATAAGTTTGGATACTTATTTAAAACTTGTTTGTATCCCTTAGTCCACGAAGCCAGGGTGAAAATTTTGTTGAAATAATCCTTCTCATGAGGTCTCCAATAATACCTGCATCCAGCTGGGCTAGAAAAACACTCGGAGCAACCTTTCAGAGATTTTCCTCATTTTGCCTTCCAGTTCCAGCTGAGACCCGGAAGAGCAAAGTTTTGTAAGCAGGACCAGCAGTGGGAGAAAGAAAAGTTTGCTAAGGCTTGGTAAACATATCCCTATGAGCCAGTGTCAAGTGCCTGCATCTGCGCATACCCTAAGTCCAGCATCTGGGAGAACCACAAACAAGTGTAACTGGCTGTACAAATCATATATTCTCTTGATAGAAAAATACAACTGCGTATGTGCTTGAGCCTCTGCACTTAAGTAACTGAGGAAAATAAGTCACTTTTAATTTTAAAAAGCTCTCAGCTGTGTCCTTAGTAATTAAGATAGCATGGATGCAATAAATCAGTTCATGTGCCAACCCACAGAGGTCAAATATAACCAGGCAGCAAATTATAGTAAACATTTATGAATCCCTTGTATACGGCACATGACCCCACCCACTCTTTTTGGCACAGAAGTTTGCTCTTGATTGCACTGGTCCTTCTGGCATTTCATGTCCTCATGCAAGTCATACCAAGTAGCCTCCCTGAAATATTGTACTTGAACATGATCAGACTCATTTTAATCATTGTGTGTATTTTAAATGATGACTAACTCACTGAGAGGATGAGAGAAACCAAAATGGCCAGGGAGCTTTTTTTAAAAGAGGAACAAGGAAAATGTAAATTGAGGTTTCTATTTAAGCAACAAGAAACTCGATGCATCCTTCTGCAGAGGAAGGATGGCCTTGTGGCAGGAGCACAGGGCTAGGGTTTAAGACCCTACTAATGCACAGCAAGTCTCCAGGATAGCACAGAAAATCCACGGCAGAGTCCCTGTGTGACCAGAGTTCCTCAGCTCCCCACCTGTGAAACTGGGATACTTATGCTTTCTTAGTCCCATCCTTTATCTGTCTTGCCCAACTATACCAAAAAACACTTCATTGAAAGGGATTGTCTTTAATTAGGTGTCTGTGTGTGCTTAGCACAATAAGGTGCCAATTTTAGCTGAGGTCCCTGAGTGCTTCTACATGGCAAGTGAAACAGGCATTTACTGCAGGGTTAATGACCAACCGAGATTACTTGATATTATTATTATTTCATTTGTACTTCTGTCACACCTAAAAGCACCAGCCACAGACCTGAACCTGTTCTGTGTTTGCATTTAATGCATACATAACATAATGACAGTGCCTCTCCCAAACAGCTTAAAATTAAGTCTTACTCTCCCTTCCCCCACCACCGACTAGCACTGAGTTTGTTCCAGGGAATGCTTTTCAAATACATCTGCCAATGTGACAGCTTCAAGTATCTCCCTGTGCCTGTTCAGATTAGATATAGATAACATCTGAGAAGTGCAGATGAGGTTCTGATCACAACTAGAAGGAAAGCGAGAAATATTTTCTACCAAAAGGTTTAAAGAAACAAAAACATTTCCTGTGTTTTTAAATACAGTAATGTCCTGCTGATTTTTTTTTTTTTTTTGACAAAAGGAAAAAGAAAACCCAAATAAGAATGGTCTAGGAAACAATCTGATGCTTTGCCTCCAGAAAAGCAATGCATTTTGATGGAATTTCAGAGTTTTCACAGACAGTTGTCTTGAGAAGAAGCACTCCTACTTTATTTTCCTGTAGAAAGCTTTGACCCCAAAATGTCCATCTGCTGCTGTTCTCAGTCCTGCTAGCGAAACAGAGACTCCTACACACAAGTGCAGTGGGTTTGGGGTATGAAATCCACCACCTAACCACTATCTCGACTTCAGCCTAAAGCTCTTGAAGCTCCTCTTGCATGTTACAGTATCTAGGGAAGCCTAATACAAGATAGTACATGCTGCATTTGAGGATATTTCAGGCGCTGAAGTACAGTAGAGCTTCTGGTAGGGGATGAAAGAGATGGAGATGTGAGATGTCTCGTGTTTATGAGCCATTTCCTTTCCCTGTGGTGGCACTGATCCTTGAGAGAGACTTTCTTTCTTTCTTCTAGTAAAAAAACTTTTCAAAGGAGGTTCCTTACCAACTTCAGATGAAAGGACAGGAGCTGGCGTGAATCTCTCTTCAGCATCAGTGCCTGTTTTATACTTTGCACACACCCAGAGAGTCCTGGAATACAAGAGAAACCACCTGTACATCTTTGGTTACCACAGAAGTTCTCAGAGCAAGTCTGGGACTCTTCAAAAACTGGCATTTTACCAATAAGTCACAGGCAGCAGGAATTAAGTACTTTCTCCCTTGCCTTCTTCAAACTGGAAAGAGCTTGCAGCTTCATTTGGTTTATGTAGGCCCCTCATCTTCTGCAGATGTGCAAAACAGGGAGAGCGAGGACTGAAGGGAAGCCTCATCCTGACACTATTCAGCTTTTCATAACTATCAAATAATGATACTTTCTGAAAAGGAAATCCCTTTTATTTAAAGAGAAAGCAACAAAAAGAGAAAATAATGATGTGGCCTTCCATTCTGCCCTGCATTAGTACCTCTCTACTATAAAAACTGCCTTTCAAGCAGAACACCTTCCTGAATATCAAAGAGGATAAAAGCTGGGAAAAAGGAAGACCTGTGAGGAAAGCAAAGAATCCCTTTTAGGAGGGACATCATAGTGCCTGTTATACCACAGGATGTTCTTCTACAGGTGTGCTATTCCTCACCCAATGCTCACCAAAACCCAAATTCGATGAGCTTGGAATATTAGACAAGAGCAGGCCTACTGAGACATCCTTTTGGAAATGATCAGAACTGAAAGATGTGTGTGATTCATAAAGTATTCACTGCAGGATGCACTCATACACAGATGTGCTCACCCGCAGGAAAACCTCCAAGCCCCTCGAGATCCCTTCTGCACTCCTCAGGCAAAACTTCCATTGAATTTGGTCTGACTAAGAAACAATTTAAAAGTTTTACAGAAATAGGCTTTGAGAGAGAATATTGTAAAACATCCAATATCTTCTTAACCTGGATTGATCAAAGTTGCTCATCTAAAATATAATATATATTTGTAGATATGCAGCAAATTATCTAACTGGATACAAACTTTAGCCCCATGAGGATTCACGTTCTCCTCATTGCCTTCACTGGGAGCACGATGTGCCAGTATCTGACACATTTTAAGAAAGCATGGCAGGCTTTACCAGCACACTTAACATTAATGATACTCACACTGGACCATATAAGATTCGCAAGATTATATAATTTCCTAGATTGTAATCTTCATCTCATGCACGTGAACCAAGTTTAAACGCCAAGGAATTGCTAGCCACATAACCTGGAAATGTCTGAACCAAATATCTTCCCAATTACTCCAGATGCTTGTCTTTAAAGTTTTCAGGGCAAGTTATGCTCAAGTTTGGGAGAAAAGTTTGAGGAGCCAGAAGTCTCTCTGCCAATTTTATTTTGAAGATCTTTATGAAGACCTTATAAATGCAGATATGGGTGAGACAATGTAGAAAAAACAAAATAGTAGGACTCTAATTCCCACGGCTGCAGAAAATGAAATACAGAAATATGAACCTGAATAATCAACAGTCAAATAAAACCCCAGAAGGCATTATTTACAAAATCTCATCATTTTTAACCAGTCGTATGATTTGAGAGGTTTGACTCATGACTTCTTAATGCTTAAGGTTAGCAACGCTAGTTGACAGTTCTAGTGGCTGAAGCAAGCTGTACTTACTGTAAAGTCAATCATGTGTCTACCTGACAATTAGTCAGGAATCCTAATATTAAAAGCTCACTAGAAACCTGTTTGTGACATATTATTCATATGAACAAGCCCATGCTCAGGAGCAATACCTCTGAACCCAGTACAAGGAGCAAGGGAGAGGACCAATATCCAGCACATGTGCTTCCACAATTGTAGAATCGTAGAATCATCTAGGTATGAAGGGACCTTTAAGATCATCGAGTCCAACCATTAACCTAACACTGCCAAGTCCATCACTAATGGTTCCTACGCACCATGTCTACCCGTCTTTTAAATACCTCCAGGGATGGTGATTCAACCGCTTCCCTGGGCAGCCTGTTCCAACGTTTGATAACCGTTTCGGCGAAGACATTTTTCCTAATATCCATCCTAAACATCCCCTGGCTCAACTTGAGGCCATTTCCTCTTGTCCTATTGTTTGTTACTTAGAAAAGACCGCCCCCCACCTCACTACAACCTCCTTTCACATAGCTGTAGAGGTATCCCCTCAGCCTCCTTTTCTCCAGGGTAAACAACCCCAGTTCCCTCAGTTGCTCCTCATAAGACTTGTGCTCTAGACCCTTCACCAGCTTCGTTGCTCTTCTTTGGACACGCTCCAGAATCTCCATGTCCCTCCTGTACTGAGGGGCCCAAAACTGAACACAGCACTAGGGGTGTGGCCTCACCAGCACAAGTGCAGTGGGACAATCACTTCCCTAGTCCTGCTGGCCACACTATTCCTGATACAGGCCAGGATGTTGTTGGCCTTCTTGGCCACCTGGGCACACTGCTCGCTCATATTCAGCCAGCCATTGACCATCACCCTCAGGTCCTCTTCTGCCAGGCAGCTTTCCAGCCACTCTTCCACAAGCCTGTAGCACTGCATGGGGTTGTTGTGACCCAAATGCAGGACCCAGCACTTGGCCTTGTTGAACCTCATACCATTGGCCTTGACCCAGTGGGGTCTACTGCTTCCATTAGGGTGGAAAGCAGCATTCCAGTGGGCAAATAGGTTAGAAATGAATCCCACTCATGCTACAACGGTCTCCTCCAAAGCAGAACTAGATTCAGGATTTGCGAAATGCTTCTCAGTTGTCCTGAGATGTTTTTCTGGAAATCAACCTCATGTCTGCAGGCATTACTGTTACAAACACTGGCTCCACTCCACCAATGCTATAATGGACCACTGACAATTTCAACCCCACATTAAGTAAGGTTTGCTCTCTGCAGGAGAGTTTGATAGAGCAGCAGCAACGCTGGCCACAGTTACATAAACAGAAGCAAGTCCAGAGCTGATTATGTCTTTTCATTGATTGAAGAGGACTTCCGCAGGATCCAGTAATTTTCCCAGCGTTGCTGATTAGAACTGGGCAAGATTTTTCTGTTGAAGGATGTTGGCTTCTTCAACTAATACAATTCAACTGTTGACAAAATTTTGGAGTTTTCACTGAAAATTCAATTTCAATGAAAATCCCAAATGAAACACTTTGATTGTGGATCAGAAAGTATCTTTGACAAAAAAAAACCAAACATTATTTTGGATATTGAAATTCTCCTTTATATTAGTTCTTGCTTTTGTTTCTTGTTGCAAACCTCTCACCAAAAAAAAAAAAAAATTGGAAAAAACATACACCAAAAACAGCAGAGGAAGGAATTTTTGAATTGTACTTTTCCACATGGAAAAGACATCTCTAAAGCAGCCCAATTGCTAATACATGTGAAGACAAAGCGGCATTAGTAACATTGCTAACATTTAGGAGACATGGGTATCATTCATCTTGGGATCTTGGCTAACATGCCTTTTACAGACATTCAAAGAACTTCAGATGTGGGACAGCAATCTTTGGAATATATCCATGAAAACTAGATGAAAATTAAAGAAGAGAAGTACTGAAAAAGTAATACTGAATTAAAATCTATTGGACTTGACTCTGGGCTCAGTTCAAATATTCTTACCTGCATGGAATGGCATTTTTATTTCAAGCCACTCCACTAGTGAACTGTGGGTGCTATTTAGGAAAAGTAAAGGCATTACGGCCTGGCCCACTGTTATTTAGAAATAGAATTGTAATTGTGTATTGAGTTCTTATCTTAGGATGAGGTAATCTACAGTATGCTGATGAACGTTTATCAACTGGGCTGGTAAAGCCCCAGGGAATGACAAAGGGGAGAAAGAATGGGAAGGAGACACATTGGCTATGAAACACTCCTTGCTCGAACAAGAAACAATAGTGTGCTGCAACTGAAAAAGAGAGAGAGACACTTCCTGGGACAAGATACCTTGCTGAGGAACATTACTAAAAAGAGATAAGCATATTTTCAATGACAGGTTGGGGCATTGAAAACACAGCAATTTTTGCAGCAAGACACACGGTCTTTCTAAGGTTTATGTTTAAGGTTTCTAAGGTCAAGTGACTCTTGCTTCAGATCAGGAAAGTATTTGTTTCTCAGGTAAAAATGTTTAAAACAACTTGTAATAGAAAATAAGTACTAAGAAACTCTTGAATACCAGAGACCTGCAAAATCTCTTAAAATAGACACCCAAAATAGCACACCACTTCAGATTTCTCCATGTTTTTTCCATATAGTTGAATCAGTAATTTTCCAGCCAGAAGCTTATCAAAGCATCACACCTCAACGTTTCAGTTCTTATTTTCTGGCTACTCTTAACTGACTAATGATAATCTCAATATTAAAAAGAAAATTTAATTCATATCTGCTGCTGGAGTCGAGCTCTCCATAGGAAGGGAGTCCAAATTCCAAACTCAGAGAAGGAATAAATGCTATTCCCAATCAAGCATGCCCAAAAGGGGCTTGGGATGGAAAGGGCTGCAAAGCCACAGGCAGAACATGACAGAACTACAGGGAGACATAAAAGCAAGGCAGTAAGAGTTTCACGCTCAAAGCATTTCTTTTTTANCTGAAAAAGTAATACTGAATTAAAATCTATTGGACTTGACTCTGGGCTCAGTTCAAATATTCTTACCTGCATGGAATGGCATTTTTATTTCAAGCCACTCCACTAGTGAACTGTGGGTGCTATTTAGGAAAAGTAAAGGCATTACGGCCTGGCCCACTGTTATTTAGAAATAGAATTGTAATTGTGTATTGAGTTCTTATCTTAGGATGAGGTAATCTACAGTATGCTGATGAACGTTTATCAACTGGGCTGGTAAAGCCCCAGGGAATGACAAAGGGGAGAAAGAATGGGAAGGAGACACATTGGCTATGAAACACTCCTTGCTCGAACAAGAAACAATAGTGTGCTGCAACTGAAAAAGAGAGAGAGACACTTCCTGGGACAAGATACCTTGCTGAGGAACATTACTAAAAAGAGATAAGCATATTTTCAATGACAGGTTGGGGCATTGAAAACACAGCAATTTTTGCAGCAAGACACACGGTCTTTCTAAGGTTTATGTTTAAGGTTTCTAAGGTCAAGTGACTCTTGCTTCAGATCAGGAAAGTATTTGTTTCTCAGGTAAAAATGTTTAAAACAACTTGTAATAGAAAATAAGTACTAAGAAACTCTTGAATACCAGAGACCTGCAAAATCTCTTAAAATAGACACCCAAAATAGCACACCACTTCAGATTTCTCCATGTTTTTTCCATATAGTTGAATCAGTAATTTTCCAGCCAGAAGCTTATCAAAGCATCACACCTCAACGTTTCAGTTCTTATTTTCTGGCTACTCTTAACTGACTAATGATAATCTCAATATTAAAAAGAAAATTTAATTCATATCTGCTGCTGGAGTCGAGCTCTCCATAGGAAGGGAGTCCAAATTCCAAACTCAGAGAAGGAATAAATGCTATTCCCAATCAAGCATGCCCAAAAGGGGCTTGGGATGGAAAGGGCTGCAAAGCCACAGGCAGAACATGACAGAACTACAGGGAGACATAAAAGCAAGGCAGTAAGAGTTTCACGCTCAAAGCATTTCTTTTTTAAAAAAAAACTTTGGCCAGTTCTGGTTAGATTTTTCAGGAAGTATCGCAGAGCAAAGCAAGAATTCTGACAGCACCTAGAAAGCACATTTGCTGCTTGTACTCTGCCCATCCTCTTGCAGAAGGAATTTTGCATGCTAGTCCTACCACCAAATTTGAAAATACTTGCTTTAATCCTTAACCTAATTTCTATCCAATTTCTATAACTTCTATACAGCCTTCCCATTGATTCAAATAAGCACCAGGCTCCTAGTATAAAAATAATTTCCAAAGAGGAATATGGACATCACATGAATTAATAAAGCACATGAAATGAAGATGTGGAAAAGAATGCTTTCCACACCTTTACCTACAGAGCAGAGTGCTGTCATATTGGATTAAGGCTCTTCACTGGTCACATCACACATGATGCAAAGCATGCGTAGTCCCCGTTATTCTGTCCATGATAAGAGGAAAACCCTCAGCCAACCTCATGCTGTAAATCCTGCCCTTAAGCAGGGGTGAGGCTTGCTGAAGTACCATGAATTTAAATTCTTTGGTGCCTGACCAAAGAAAAGTTGAAAGGAGTCTGAGTTTTTATAATCCAATTATCCTACATTAGGCATCCAGACCCAAGACCTACTACTTCAGTACTCGTTATCTTGTTTAGAAATATGTTCCCTCATCTCCAGTCCTAATTTTTTGTCAGAGAGCAGGCTACGAAACCAACATCAGCCTCTGCCAGCTGGTTGAGTAACCTCATAGAAATGTGTACATGAAGTTCTCCCAAATCCCATACATCACAACAAGTAATTGATTCCCCTGGTGATGTTTAGGACTCTTTGTCAATCTGACAGGCCTTTCACAGGCCTAATAAGGAAAATAAAGAGTAACTTCAGCAAAACTTGTGCTTCTTGTTCATGCAGGTCACCGCTGTGGCAGTCACCCAGCCACAAACTCCTGCACACATTAACAGCATTTCCTACTGCTGAGCTGGACTGCCAGCTAGCGACAAAGGGAGCTATGTTGGCACTCAAAGAACTTGCTGAATACCACCATCTACTGGTATCAAATGTGGAGGAAGGAAAGGAAAGGAGTGGCGACAGCAGGGAAGCAAGGAGGGGAAAGTGAAAGCGGCTGAAGAAAAATGAATAGCACGAAGAACATAAAACCAAAGCCATCTATCATAAAATAAAAGGCCGTTTACATGAGTATGCAAGAAGCAAGGGTGAAAAAAAAAAAAGATAGTGGGAGCTGTTTTCCTGACAAATCACCACATGCGCCATGCAGCTGGC
The DNA here is from genome assembly GCA_008711295.1 of Anarhynchus alexandrinus. NCBI lineage: Eukaryota > Metazoa > Chordata > Aves > Charadriiformes > Charadriidae > Anarhynchus > Anarhynchus alexandrinus. Next base: position 4,088,373 of record VUYV01000016.1, on the reverse strand, counting down.
AGTGGGTGCTGGGTAGGAGCCTGCAGACACAGCACCAGATCCCGGCTACTGGGAACCAACACAGCTCTATCGCAATAGCTGCAGGCAGGCCAGCCCGTACCAGGCAGGCTTCTCCACAGCCTCCAGACCCTTAGATCACACAGGCTGATGTCCTGTGTATCATAGGCCATTACATCTCAAAATCCTTTATTTTAGCCCAAAATCTTGTATTTGCTTCAGGTACCTAAAAGGATGTTTCGCCTTAAATGAAAGCCACCAACAGAAGTCTGGAGTTTGTTTGAATGGGTCACCTCCTTCTCACCGCAGTTCCCATCCACGCCAGTATCTCAACAGAAGGCTATTGCCCACAGAGTCTAATTGCTCAGGCCTAACTTCCTGCCTTGGACTGCTCCTGGACCTGGCAGGGCTGTGGCCAGCATCTCCCGACATATCACAGCCTCTGGATGTCTCTGTGTTACAGACCTTCTCCACAAGCAATAATGCTCAATCCACTATTGATCTGAGCTAGATAGGAATTCATCTCCGAGATAGGGAAGGCTCCATATACCATTATCATACTGCTCAAGTCATCCACCCACTTCCGTCTGCAAGGCTGTTATCACACTGATGGCTGTATGTACACCTTCCAGGAGTGACTTTACAGAGTCACCTACTCACCCAGTGTCATAATTAGAGACAGGAATGTACTATTGCAAAAGAGATTTCATATTCATTTGAACCCTTAACATTAATTTGCTTCAGCTGTGTGCCAGCCCCGTTTCCATATTTGCTTTCAATGAATATTTTAACAAATTAATTTTCTGGCAGGAATATTTGTGGAAACGGTACACTTTAAATCAGTACTGGGGAATGCTCCTGGGAAAGAAATTTAGTGTTCATAATTGTGCGTATTCTGAACAGAAACCCAATATTAAGTGTTATGCTTATCCAATCCCACGCGCTGGGCTGCAGTTCAAGAGGCCTCCACTCAGTCCCTGTCTCTGCCAGACTCCCTGTCTGATCCTGGGCAACTCGAGCAATGTCTCCAGTTCCGTCTGCTCCTGGGCCAGCACAGCTATGCGTGAGAGCTCAGGGCTTACAGCACGGCCAAAGCCTACCCTCCGATGGCAACTGTACAGAGATGCTTCCTGGAGCCAGTAAGAACATGGGTATGGCTGCCTAGCACAGGGCAAGTCTACAAATACGCACTTTTAATTGGGGCTGGCCAATTCAGGTTAAAATAACAGTGAGGGCTCTCAAATTGCTTTGGTTTACCTGACTTAATCTGAATTATCTAGCTCAAGTTAGCAAATCCAAATTAAGAACACACCTGCATTTTTTGCTATGGAAATATCCATCAACCCTAATATTTCCCACCACATTCAGGTCAGAGAGGCTATAGCAAAGCCTTTACCTTTTATACTCATCCCTAATTACACCACAATCTACTCCCTTTCTAGACCACAATCAGCCCTGAAAGTCTACCTCTTCCCCTACAAACGACCAAATGCTAAATTAAAAAAATAGATATCTCAAGTCCCTATCTTACAGCTCCCTTTGCAAGCAAAGGGCTCAGCCACACCAGTTGGTGATTTTCTCAGTTGTCTCTGCAAATGCTGCATTTTTTCCTCTATATGAGAAAGGTTGGACAATTAAGGAAATTATATTCCACTCTTTCCTCCCTCTCTCTCTTTGGTCTATTCCCTTTTCTTCCTGTTTCCCTCACTAATTTCTACCTCCTTTTTTGTCTGCCCTGTGTCATCCTCATAGCAATGTAAGATGAGATGTTAGCGCACTATCCAATTATTTCTTCACAGTGATACGTCAGACCCCATCAGAACCTGTGACTGGCTGCGCTCTGTCTTTCCCTTCCACTCCACCAAGTCCGAGGATGGGATATGACCTTCAGTCTGTGCCATCAAACCCTCTGTTCATGCGTTGCCACTACTCCTCCACCTCCATGGCAGCCAACTTTATGTCCTTTGCCTCTCTGTGCTCATCACTCTCTCTGGTTTTCCCACTTCAGTCTCTTCCTCTCTCCTCCTTACACCCTGGGCTGTAAGCCAAATGCCTCAGGTCTGATATTAAAAAAAAAAGCAAAAAAAACCACCAACAACAAAAAAACAAAACCAAAAAAACCCCACCAAGAGATAAAAAAAGAAAAAAAAAATCCAATTCCAAAGGTCTGCATAGGATTAAACCATTAAACCCCATTTGCCCCAGATGGTTTGGAAACAAGAAAAAAAGAATTCAGACACAGCAAGGACTAGATAGTCAGACTTTCCAAGTAAGCAAGTAATCCCAGAAAACATACTTGCCTAATTTCATTCACATCATACCCATGCGAATTACTGGTGGTAAGGTTCAAGACTGGGATTTTCAAAAGGGCTAAAGCTCATGTTTTTAAAAGCTCTTTACTGAATTAGGAGTCAAAGACCCATTTTCAAGAGGAAGTTAAGAGCAAAAGCCCCCTTCTGAAGCCAGTCCTAATTCTACCAGTCAGACTGGCATTCCCAGATCCTGACTTTGCCGCCACCTCATTTTCACTGGGAAAGTCCCCAAAATCTCTCTCTGTGGGTAGGCACAGCAGCGAGCAGCTCAGTGCCCACCTCCTGCCTAAATCCCAAGCTGAATCAGAAATTGGGTGATTGCCCACTGGGTCTGGTTGGTACACAATGAACACACATAATATCCTGTGCTTAGTGGTGTCCCCCCCGACAGGGCTTAGCAGTACTGGTTAGCTGCCCCTTGAATGCCTCGTTCAAACTCCCTCATCAGCTGAACCTGGAGCAAGATTTAAATGTGAACCTTCCCACTTTTAGGAGAGAGCGTTTCCCTGGCTGTAAGGCATACTGAAGTGTCCTGCCATGCTCTTCCTGCTGAAGATCCTTTGCTTTGTGTAAAATACTGAAAGATTTACCGGGGCAGAGAGAAGCCCAGAATGATTCCATATATCAACATTCCCCCAGAGGTGGCAAGCTCGTTTTCAAAGCCCAGCCTTGATGTTTTGGAAGACGAAAATGCATCAGATCTCTTCTGGTTTTCTTGTGGTTGGTTTGTTTGTTTTTAATATGAGATGGGACTTAAGCCTTAATTCTAAGAGAGGATTAATGGCGGGGTGAGGGATGAGTCATATCCAGAGGTAGACACCTACCTCAATGCGGCAATGCAAGGCAGGATAGGAAAGTCCTGTCCCTCCTCACCATGTATGTGTTGGTCTGGGCATGCCCAGATAACTTAAGAACTCTGGTGGCTGTGTATACTGTTCTAGAACTGCCTACATCTCCCTCATCAAAAGTCAACGGCACTTGCTATCTCCTAAGTCATTCAGGATACAAATGCCAGAGGTATCTTAGGGCCAGATGTTGACAGATATTTACATCTCCAAACTGCCCGTACGTAAAATACTCCTCAGTGAATCAGGAACACAGTCTATCAATTTTCAATTCAATTTCAATTGAATTTGTGCCTGAATCTTAGATATGTTTTTTGAAAATCCTAGTCTTGCAAGTACAGTTAGCAATAAGCACCAAAAGACTGATTTTGAAACAGTTCACCATCCACACTCAAGGACACATTCTCACACGCACCCAGTTCCCTGGCTGATACATCAATGAAATGCCCATATTTTCAAATATGCCAAGCACTCCCAACCATTCTACACTACTTCTCTGAACAGCTCCAATCTTTTAATATTTGCTGACAGAAACTGCACTTTTGTCTCTGAGGTAGCCTCATCTTCCTTCCAAGATATTTCTTTCTGATTTCAGTAGCAGTAAAGGTAGATCAACCAGTTATTTTGAAAATCCCACCCTCTATACCATGTCACAGCAACTCAACACCAATTAAATTTTGGATCTTGAACTTTTCAACAAACTGGCGGTTAATGATCTATAGGCAAAGACTGTTTGACAAGCATGGCTGAAATGTAAAGCCATATGTGAAAATCACCATCTTTTTACATACGACTTGTGAAGAGAAAGAGTAAAATGTGAATCAAATTAGCTATCATTACAAATAGTGCTCTGGAAATGAATCACAGATGTTTTGATGGAGAATGGGTTTTTTCATAACACAATTCTTCTGAAAAGCGCCCATTCTGCATGAAAAGGATCCTTTTTTCCCCTGAAGAAACTGATTGTTCAAAATATTAAAGTATTCCAACCATGCACAAAGACATTTCTGCATGCCTTTGCAGTGTTCCATGGGAGCTGGATTTTGTTCTTTGGTGTTCATCTAAGCCAAACTCCTTAAACGAATTACATTTCAAATATCATATATCTATCATCTTTAAGGGAGGAGACCACAGAGGATCAGTCCAAATAGAAGCCAGGTTTAAAGAAGCTTAAAGAGAGAAATTTAGAGCCAGGTACTAAGGCAGCTTTTCCAAACAGAAATATTCTGGTCTTTCACCTTACATTTTGTTGTTATTCATCTTTTTTTTTTTTTTATTCACTGTATAGTCTTTTCCTTACTCAGTGTTTATGCTATACATGAGTCAGTAACAATCACGGTATAAGCAGAAAAATAATTTGATAAAGTTCCACTATAATATGTACATTTGGCCAGCAGCACTTGGGCCCATGTACATCTCCATGGCATAATCCTCTTACCCCTGCACAATTCAAATAAGAGTTAAGAGTAGCCAAAATTTCCAGCACAAATTCATATGCCCACAAATATAAAACTTCAGCCAGACAAGTGCCTTCTTCCTTCTCCTAAATGGTAGAGGGTCTTCACTTTTGTGCCCCATTCCTCCCACATATTTCTCCTTCACAAAGCCACAGCTGCTATCCAAGAAGAATCACACTAAACTGAAATTCAGGACCAATACGTTCTGCACCTACAATCACTAAAAAGTCTACTAGCTTGTCTCTTATCCAAGCTGGCAAGATGTGGTTTGCAGGCAGAAGGAACTCCTTTATTAGACCAACTAGTATCATTTGAAAAAGCAGATGAGCTTTCAGGGCAGCTCACGGTCCTTTCTTCCAGATCTAAAACATAAGGAGCAGAATTCAAATCTAAATACAAATTGAAAAAAAATTGCCTGAAGTTTACTTTAGCATGTACAGTGAGGCCATCTATTTAAGAAACAGTAACTGGTATATGTGGGGGATGTTAGCAGCATAAAATTAAGAGTGGCAAGGTGATAATCTTTGCAGGACTGAGAAGAAGAAATAATTTATAGCCAGTGGAATATGAAAGTGCTGTAGGTGGGGCAGGACATTCAAGTGTATCTCAAAACCTTTGATGTTGAATGTACACTTACAGATTTTAGTTCCCAGGCATGACAATGGAAAGCGTGTTTTTTTCAGTACAAAAACACTGTAATGATTGAGCTGGGAAAGCTCCACAAGATAAATTATTGGACTGGACCAGTAAATTTGCATGTCTCATTTCTGAGACACACACAGAGGGACTCTTATCTCCAGGCGTTAGTAAAGTTGATAGCAAAGCACAGGCTTGACCAGATTCCCTTGCTGACCTGTGGAAGAAGATGTCTGCTCTCCTCTGACATGCCGCGTGGCTATAGCATGAAAAATCCTTGCGCTTCCTGATCCCTCCAAATGAGGAACACTATCTGTACAGCCACTCCAAACAGAGAATAAGAACAGTGCATAATGTGGCATGATTCCTTTCGAAGATTTTCTAAATCAAGTAAAACAGAAAAGTGGTCAAGTCCAGAATAGAGCTAGGCTTAATATGTTTTAATAAGAAACAAAGAAAGCACTGTTCTGCACTCTATTGTTCAGGCTTGCCTTTAGGCACATGTGGAAAAATGTTTACTAAATAACTCAAATACTTAGCAGTGAGATCCATTTTATTTCAAACTGAATTTTCTGCAAGTGTACACATGCCAAAAGGGAAGCAAAAGGTCATCAAATTATTCCGGATACCAAGTTGTCAGTGCTGTTCTGCAGATGCAAACCCCTCCATTTCACCAAGAAAGAGCTATGTAAAAACCCAAACCAAACAAATTCCTCTCTCCAAAATAAAAACAGAAACAAAAAAAAGTGTACCATCCTGCATTATGAGCAGGAATGGCACGGAGGGGCCTCATGACTTCAGTCGTGTGTGTTGTAACCACGCATAAGGGGATTGCCTCTTTAATACATGACTAGGGCTCATGAACCGCGTTCAATCCTCACTCTGCCAGGTGAGTAAAGACATTTGAAAAGAGCCTGACCAGAAGAACTTACATGAAGAATACCTCTCTCTAGCCTAAATTAATTTTCTTTATATACTTCAAGCAACATGCTTCAGCATACTCAACCTTAAGCCAAAAAAAAGAAAAGAAAAATAAGATGCAAATGCCCTCCCATCTCCTCCCCAGTGCTTGCCAAATCAATTGTAGTGTTTATAGCTGACTTAACTGAGTTTTCTTTAAAAAAAATATATAAAAGTTTACATAAAACAATACATGAAAACTGTCTCATACTGCAAAAGATTTTCATTTCAAGTAAATGTCTCATTCTTTTGGAAAAACACCTCTCAAAAAAATGTCTGATCTACTTTGCATAGGACTCTACATCTTGCCAATCAGACTGAAATACCTGCCTCTCTAAGTCACTTTAGAAAATAGAAGTAAGGTGCATTTTTAAATGTTGTTCTTGCATATCAGATGCCCCACCATAACGACATGGCTGGAGTTTGAAACTAATGCCAGGTAAACCTCAGGCAGGGCTGAAAACATCTATAAGGTACAACATGTACCTGCCAACTGCTCTATTTCCAACTAAAGTCTACAGCCATTTTAAGTTATCTAGGATGACTGCCTTAGTCATCTACTACCTGTACTTTCCCATTTTTCTACCAGTCGCAGCTAAATCTCAAAGACTTTATTAACAAAGGTAGTACTTACAGCACACTCAACCTTTAAACCATATGTTGCTGAACAACTTGCTGCCATTTTAAGTAGCATGATCAAACATACTAATTCCTAAGATAAACAGAAGCATGCTTGTGACATATTTCAAAATCTTCTGTCGTTTGGACTAATCACCCTCTGAGAAGAAAGCAGTGATCCAAATCCCTGCTAGTAATAAGCAGGAATGCTGCCTGAGTATTATCAGTGATCCTGCAGTTACCGTCCTAGATGTCTATAATTAACTACTGCCAAAAACAACACCACTTACCCATTCACAAAATATTCCCAACAACTGCAAGTTTGTTCCTGACTTCAATATCCCTTTTAGTCTGAAAAGAAATTACCACACTGATTTATTCAAAAGATGTGCTTCCTGTGGGAAATCAAAGTCTTTATAAGCATCTGCAGTTTCAATTGCTTAATTTCTACTGCTGTTAGCACTGGAGAACGCACATGTATATAAAAGAGCCAGCTGGATTCTTCTGGTTGTTCGTGCATCCTCATCAAGAATCATTCCCATCAGTTACAGCTAAACTGATCTATACTGTGGTAGGCCCTAGGGGTACCAGGCAAGACCAGAGCACTGCACAAGCATGCAGCAAAAGACAGTCCCTGCCCTGAAAAGCTTGCAGCCCACATGCACAAAGAATAGCAGATGCAGCAAGACACAGTGACTCATGAAACATCTGGCAGTAGCAAGCTGAGAATGAAGATTTTCTTGCAAGGGAGTTTTGTAAGCTTTTTCAACTTCAAATAGCCTCTTCCCCAAGATATTGGCAGGTTGAAAGCCACTGCTCTAGATCCGAGGATCTCTCCTTTTGTGCAAATCATTGCAAACCATGATGACGCTTCGGGAATATTGCAGGAGAAAACCCAAAGTAAAATTAGTTGCTACTGGCAGAGCGAGGATATCCAACCGACGAGCAGCTCCTGTGGGATTCCCCTTTCTAGTTGGGACTAAACACCTGATGTTTCAGACTTTTAGAAGATGCAAAGCAGAAGGACTGCTTTTGCATATGTGGTTTGCAAAGCCAGGACACTCTTGCACAATAAAGCTGCCCTCGTTCATGTAGACTAGATTCAAAGAAAAACGTCAGTGAGAGCCCCTCCATACCTTTAGTGGATTTAAATTAGAAGAACAATTTAGAAAGATCATTTGGTTTTCTCCAGTCACAAGACTATATAATGTCTGTTAATGCCACTTCCCTTAACTCTTCTTTAAAGGCTGCTACCTTTTCTGAGTTAACAGGAGCTGCGCACTCAGTTGCTTTTCTGTTTGTGAAACTTGCTTTAAATCAAGTAGGAGGACATTTGCATGTGAGCTCCTGGGAGGCAGAATTTTCCACTCTCATTTTCTTGCTCTTGACATGAAGAAAAATGGATTTATCTGCAAACTAGAAAAAATAGCATTTTGCATATATTTGTACAGAACAATTCATATAGTGAGGAAAAGGGAGGTGTGTTTTCACAGTCTAGAGGCAGAACTAATGTCCTTTGGATGCAATGGCATCTGAGAGACACTGTCAGCTGCTCAATGATTAATATCAGACGCTGTCTGGTAGCTGCTTATGGCTTTTAATACTCAGGCTTGCAATCAAAGACATCATCTACCTGCCAATCTTGAACAGTAAAAATGCCTCTATTTTTCAATTAAGTATCTATGGAAGGTTTTTCCCCACCTATTGACTTGCTGAAATGAGATGGATTTACTTCTCAAATATAAGATAGCTTTGCATTGCCAGGAGCACATACTTAAGCTTCTGGTGAAGATGGGAGGTTATGACATATCATCGCTACCTCTGGTGAGCAGGACCTGAGTTAGTTAAGCCTACATGTGAGCAGCTACACTACAAAACAAGTGTATCCTAATGGTCCTACATCCCCCAACAGTTGCTGAGCCTTCAGGGAGTGCATCACATCCCATGGCTTTCTACAGCACCACACAGCTCTCATCCACAGAGTCACGGGGTAATTGGTGTCCCCTTTTAGATGGAGGTTGTGAGCTGTAAAAAGGCACTGACGGACAAGCCAGGCAAGAATGACTTACCTTCCACCCTAAGCGTGACTACTCCAAATAAAACCAAAGCTCATATTCTAACTCTTGCTCTCAGTAAGGTCCGTCCCTAATGGCTGAAGTGCTAAACTCACTGCAGGGTTTTGCATGGGACAGAGAGAAGATAAAGTGCAACAACCTACTAAAAGCCCAACCTGACTGTGCAGCAAAGGCACAAGCTGTAGATCAAAAGTGCCACAATAAAAAGGAGGTTGAACATTTCAGAGCTTGCAAAGTGACACTTGATTTTTTTAGAAAGTTAAATTTGACAAAAGTGTATCAGCTTTCCAACAGCAACACTACTGAGAACACAGCTGCAAATGGATGTACTACAAGCAAACAATCAACTGTGGATCTCCACAAAAAGGAAGCTCCAACGAGCTTCTCAGATCTCTCTTCAACATCTAATCAACTATAAAGAATAACAAAATTACAGAAGCAGGAAACCATGCTTCCTACTCTTTCATGAAAGTCCTTTGAAACTCCTCCACTAAAGCAAAGATTTAAATAGTTTCCTAGTTATAAAATACTCTCTGCTTGTTTTCATCAGCTTGCCAGTTTCAGCTTCTTGGAAAACTCTTCTCTCACCTCAAGCAAATGCATACCCACATAAAGTTACTGAGATTCACTAGCTAGTTACCTGGATTCATTAGTTTTTGTTTGCTACAGGAAGCCCTTCTAGTGCTGCCCAGATGGGTAGAAAAGGAAGGGCAACTCAGGAGATCTGAGTCAATGAGTGAATTAAGACTCAGGAGATGCAAATGTGGATTTTGATTCTGTCTCAGGGAACCTGTGTAACCCTGAACAGGTCATGGAGAACCTTGCTCTACCTTAGTTCTACAGCTACAAAATGAAGTGGTAATTCTCTGCCTCAAAGGAATCCTATGGTGCTGAAATCATGAAGGCTCAGCTATTATGGGGCTACAACACTCAAATATTTAAAGAGAATGAAATCAGAAGGGAGGAAAAGACAGGGGGTTTTAGTGCACTTCAGATTTACTTTTTTCACTATGAGTACAAGTATGGAATTGGTAAAACCAAGTAATCTGATCTTACTGCAATGATGCCGCACCAGGCAATGCTAATCATAAAATAAAGGCAGCTGAATGTAGAAATGTGTTTCTTTTTGGCACTGCCTGTTCTGTTGGTTGTCACACACCCCTAGGAGTTGAATGAGTCAAGACACAGAAAAAAATTCCATCAACACGACAACACTCAGCGTGCCTGCTACTTTCATGAACTCTTCAGCTAAGCCCCAGGTTTTCTAACTCTTCAAGTTGTGGATGTAACATGTTTGCAGATACTTCCTCTTTGCTCACACTGGAGTTGGAACTTGACACCTGGTGGCATAAGTAATAGGAGGCCAGAAATATCTGAAATGAAGCTTTATACTCACATGTATCAGTATTGACTGCATTACACTCCCCATCCTGTAATGGACCCTGAAAAGGGTCACACCTTCCCTTTCTAGCATTGAAATTAGCAGCAAAGCCTGCCTCTAACATGATCCAGATGTTTTGAGAAGCCAGTTGCAGGTGTGGACAGTTACTCACCCTATGTCACATCCTCAAGTGATGTGAACTAGTGCTGAACTTCCAGGAGGTTACAGCCCTTAGCTATGGAGTGCCCAGGAGGCATTTCCATGCAGGGAAGGGTAGGAGTGCAGGACACTAATTGCCACAGGCAGTTCAAGCCAAGGCTGGTATTGATCTTGCTGACCGGGCATTACTCCCAGTTACCTTGCGGCAGCAGATTTCCCTTTGGTGATGGCAACCTGACAAAGGATAATAAATCTGCAACTGCTTTTCAATGAAATGAGATATGGAAGGACACTGGCACTCACAGACACGTATCCAAGGGGTGTAAGATTGTCTTTTTTCCACTGACTTCCTGGGAGATTATACAGTACCATGTCAAAGAGCAAAGACTAATCTTTTCTCTTCAAAGAAAGAAAAATAATTAACACATATAAGCATACATGGGGTAACAGTGAAGACTAGCGTGCAGTTTGGCCCCAAAATCAAGTGATCAGTGATAAAGACAACAGGAGGAAAGACTTTTACTTACTTACTAGGACTAAGACTCTCAGTGCCTTAGAAGACGGCAGTGTTCAGTAATTTGATATACAAGACTTCCAATGGTTAAGATGAGATCTAGTAGCAACACTGCACATGTGTTTTTAAGGACACTAAAACATTCCACAACTTAAGGAGTCATCTTCTGAATTTCCTTCTTCACCACAGAAACGCAAACGCAAACCACCTTGATACAAGGTCAAGTTGATGTAACTGCTGGCACTCCAGCTTCTGCATTTTCCCAGACTGACTGGCTCTTCCAAGTAAAATCTCCTTAGGAGAGCTCATACAGCTCTAGCAAGAGCAAATTCATTAACCTGATGCACAGTCATATAAAGTGCCTGGCTGCACACAACAAATGCAACCTTTGTGGCAGTTCAATATGGCAAGATCCGTGCCACTTCAGTGGCAGGCAGTCAATGCCGAATACTCACATAGGTCTGCGCAGTAGTTATTAAGCACATGTTGTCTTGCAGAAAGCATAAAGTTAACAAACATAATGGATATTTTTGGGAGAGACGTGCCATGACTGCTTTTTCACCCAATGCCATACGCACAGAACTCTTCTTTTTGGCAGTACAACACCCAGCATTTCAAGCCCATAAAGTCACAATGTTTATTGTCTGCCAGATGGACTGTGAAATGTATACTGTCCATAATGGGATTATGCAAGTTGTCTATTGTTTGAGAAATAATCTGAGCATTATTCTCTGTACCCTTTTAATGGGTTTCCCTTTTATACAAATTAGAAATTCCAATTTTTCCTTTTAAATACTTGTTGTAGATATCTGCTTTCAGCTTTACAAAGGACATCTTATTTAGGCACATACTTCAAAAGTAGTAAGGGAAAACAAGATTTCTTTGCATGAATGAAAGCACAGATACTGTGTTATTGTAGGGAACTATACATATTAACTCTAATCACATACCCGTATTTCTCAGTGTCCCAGAAATAATAAACAATATATGATGATGCAGTTTGCTATGAGTTACAGCTGTTAGCCCCAGTGCAAGAAACAATTACCTTTCTGGAAAACACCTAACTTTGAGTATATGCTTGCAGTTCCTGAAGCCAATAAAATTAGGCTTAAATGATTATCTGAACTGCAAATTGTGCAGCTCACCTAATCTTTGCATTGTGATTTTTTTTGTAGTTACTGACACTCCCAAGGATTTGATAGGTTTTAAATACAGACATCTTCCAAATTAGGTGAGTCCTCATCACTTGATGAGCAATGCTGTATCATATTTTCATATTCCTCCATTCTGCCAGTCACCAAGAAAATGTGACTGCACAAATAAAACTACATATATTAAAGATCAAGATTCAGCATGACTACTGCTGTTCCTCGAGTTATATCCACTGATGTCCCCAATCTATCAAAGGTCTGCCCATTCCACACATCCCTTTTTCCTCCTCCTCACTGAATCCTGATAGGAAGAGCCTTTGAAATCCACTCACACTTTATTCAGCAGTGAACATGGACCATGCACTGGGACCATGGCACTTCAGTGCCACGAGCACCAAGCAGGGCAGATCTATGCCTTACATCACACTCTCAGATTTCTTGTGGGATCAAATGGTTTATGTGATTAAGCCCTGGGGATGGTTTCAACTGACGAAATTTACTGTTGTTTGGGAGGACTTCCAAAGCTCACCAAAGAAAAGATTAAAAGTTCTGTTGATTGCCATTGGTTTTGGATCAAGTATTCCAGAACCATTTATCTTCTTACACTGCCACAGTTGCAGAAATTAGCTAGTGCTTTTGATACGAGTTCCCAGATCTAAGCTCTGTCCTCTGCAAAACACTACCGGGAACACCTGTAACACACTCTTTCAATATGAAAAGGCCCTCGAGCTCTGACCTTCAAGGCACACCACAAGTCAAGGATACTGGTTGCAACTTTCACCTGTAGAGTCTGCTATACTACTTTTTTATTATCTAGAGCTTGAATTAAGCTTATTAACACTAATGAAGCACTAATGCAGCATCAACCCAAAGGTCAAAGGGTTGGAATGTCACTGTCACACATGTAACTAATGCGACGCTCCTAAATAAGCATGAATGAGCTTTAAAATGGTACAAACCAGACATTTTTATCACTAACTCAGATTCAAATGAGGAATATAAACTCTGCTTTCCCCTCACCCTGCCATGAAGAATCACAACTCAGATTTACCCACAGGTGGCAGTACTTCAGTGGCAAACACAATCACACGATAACCACAATGGGATCCTGCAGAGCAAAATCAGTTGCAAAAGAACATATGTACATACATTGGTGTTAATACAGTTCCTTAGTCAAAGCACCTGTAAAATGAGTGAAAAAAGAGAGTGAGTTTCTCTGGGCTAAAGACAAGGGAGAACAAGAATGAATAGTGGCCTGTACCCACATTTAGCGAGGTAAAATGTGGAATATTACCTGATTTGAAATCATGAAATTGAAGAGAACTAACTGATAGACATTTTTCAGTTTCTCTCCAACTAAGAGGAACGAAAGCATTCGATAAGCTATGGAAACTCACTTACAAAAACCACAGCACTAATTCTTGTGATAAGCAAGCAGTTATTTTTCTTGAAAGAGTTCATTGTTCATAAGTAATTTAAGGACAAATTCCAATTCAGGAAAATACATTTCATATCAAAATTTAATAAAACATCCAAGAGTGACAGGAAATTCAGGGCAGCAGGATTATTTTTTTTTTTAGGTCCAGTTCTCAAGATATATTTTTAATGTTGATTCATAAAAACGTTGCTTTAGTAAAAGATTTTTGAAGCTGTGATTTGCTAGTAGTTTGGCTCTTTTGGGGAGAGGGAGAACTTGAAAACATTCTTGGCTTGGCCAGAATGTTGCGTTTGACCTCCTTTGTACAGCACCGACTCAAATATTGATACAGCAGAAGTTCCCTGCAAACACATTTCAGCATGGCTCTGCTGTGTTAGATGTTGCTTAACAGTGTCGAGTACTTTGTGTTGGCAATAATCTGAACATCTCCATCTTTTTTCCTCTCCCATGTTCCCCAAATAGTGCTCAGGACTTTTTAAGATGTTGACTTTGTATCTTTTTATTTCCTTCTAAGTGAGTCTTGTATTTTCCAGGTTTCCTCTACAATCATTTAAAATTGGAAAGTTAAATTCTCCTATAACTCCTGGAGTTCATGTGTTAAGAAAGACCATGATAACTGGTAAAACACGAAACAAGAAACATATGGCAGATGCATCCCTGTTTTATTCTATTATAATCTGCACACTAAAGAATTGCTTGGGTCCTAGTCAGTTGGAGGCAGCCAACTGAGGGTACCTGCAACATAGCAGAATCACAGTCCCTGGTTGCAGAGCAGGACTGGCACGGCCAAGAGGAGAAAACTCACCATGCTCAGCCCAGTGCAGAAAGTGCCTCCCTTATACAGGATGTCAACACCCTAAGAAACGACTGCCACCAGCTCAGGTTCTTCCCGTTGCACTGCAATTTGGCAGGGCCCTCTTGGAGCTACATAATCAAGCCCTTATTTTTCTGCTAGCTTCACGATGACTATGTTTCTCCCAGACCACTCCTTCACTTTCTCATTTTGTCTCTCCATTTTCTACCATTCCTTTAGTAAAGGTTAAGCCAATTTAGAGCTTTCAATAGGCAGCATTCAGTCATCCAGGAGCCTGATGGTGTCTGCTTGTCCTCAGAATGGGCACAGAAAAAGTAACAGCAATGGAAGCTTTTCCGTGCACTGTCCCACCCAGGATGCCGACTACCTTGACCTACAGGTCTTCTCCTATAAAGACATGAGGATACTTCATTATCTTGTAGCATCATTAGGTTGCTCAGCAAGAGCTACAGTGTCAAACAAGGGTGGGTCTGTCAAATGCTGCCAGTTGGGATGAGATCATCTGGCCAATGAGACAGCCCAGAGACCATTTGCTTTTACCTAGACTTCAAAGGCCACATCGCTTCCAGCCAATAACCAAAGTCTACTTGATTCACGCAAATGACCTACAGATGAGGTACTTCACATTTCATTATTGAACCTCTGATCCACCCATTGTCCAGTCCCTATTTTTCCCCTCAACTGTCCAACTGGACACCCCAAATAAGTTAAAGCACAGTGCCTGAGAGTCATACAGTGCTGACTTTCCACTGCTCTAAAAGGCAAATCCTGCACTCGTATAAATATTTCTATGCTCCAACTCAATAAACAGGCCCTTCATGAGAGTATAAAAATAACTGAGCCATGCTCCAAGACCTTTCACATTGCTGGAGAGGTGCAAAGGGTGTGCAGTGTAAATAAGAATCAGGTTCACAATTTCTATGCATGCTCTTGTTTTCAATTACATGTAGATTTGTTTCAGCTTTAAAACTAAGCTTGAACTGATGCCAGATTTTTTTTTTTCTTAAATCCCAACACATTCCAGATTAGCTGTGAACAACAGTTTCTCTTTTCCATTTTCAGCCTACGACTTCTAAAAGGACACAGAAGAGGAGCTCAAGTTTAGGATCTGGTCTAGTGGAGAGGACTTGATCCATGTGCAATGAGCACAGGTGCTTCTGTGTTGAAGTATTAATCAACCAAAGTCCCATATGGCCATTTTATTATGTTGGTATGGCAAGTAGTCAGCTGTGGGGTTTCTTCAGAAGCTCATGAGGTCACTCCGTCTCTTTAAAGCAGAAATAATGACTCTCCAGCAAATAGTAAGAGTTGGCAGCTGTGATGTTGAGATGATGTAATTGTACACAGTGGTGATGTGAGATTTTTCTTGGTTCCTAGAAGCCAATACTGAAGAGGTAATCATAATAACAACAGTATTTGCTTAAAATTTTTGGACAAGAAAGAAGACCAAGTTTCTTGCAAAAATGAACAGTTGTAATAGAGAGTGAAAGGTCAGAAATTGGCTGTCAGAAATGAAAGCAGTTAGGGCCAGGCTCTGGTGCAAGGTAGCAAGCAGTACAAAGAGCTATTTCCCCTACACTAACACACATATTTTTATATTCTGAGCACCCTGGGCTACTTCCCTTTCCACACCTCCTCTGTTAACAGCTGGTTATCTTCTTAGTTTTGCCATGGGAAAAATGATGGTATGGAATTATTTACTATTAGTAGGCTCCCCTAGAGTAAATATATGGCACTGTATACCTTGGCAAAAAGGGATGGACACTTAACACTGAATCAGTGACTCAAAGAACCAGCTTTCTTGGTTTTATTGGTGTTGGTGAACTGACTGAAAAATAACTACTAAAAAAAGAACCACGTTTCTTTTTTTCTACAGCTAAAGATAATGGACTGGAAGGACTAGGCAGGTTGAAGAACTGGGTAACGAAAATATCTGGTCACCTTAGCTCTGGGAGGCTTCAGGAGTTTTGCATCTTGTAGTACCCCCATCCTTCCTCGGTTTGAAACCTAAGAATGCCATTTAACTGAAACAGGTAATGCCTGTAAGAAAATGCCGGGCCACGCTAGTCTGGCCAAACTACTTTTGCAACATGGCCCATTCAATTACAGCTCCTAATTACTGCTGCATGGATGCTGCTATTTATAAGCGGGAGTAGCAGGCACTCTGCAGCTCTGCTGTAGGTTTCCTACTCTGCTCTGCTGGTGGGACTTTGATTTTGGAATAGTTAGAGATGGACTCAGCAACCTGGCAAACAAACAAACAAAAAACCAACCAAAAAAGTAAACAGAGGTTACTTTACTAACCCCTAATAAAGTAACCAGGAAATTAGTGTGTTTTCAGCAATGATGGCCACTCTGACTGGCAAATAAAACTTCTTATACTGTGTCACTCTCTCTCACTGGTTTGTGAGGGCAAAACGTCATATAGGTACACACAATTTTGGTCACTTTAGACTTCTCCTAGATTCATAGGGCCTGAAAGTTGGGCCTTATGTCATTCAAGAGGTAAACCCCCTCAATTTGAAACAAGGCTGGGGTGTCATCAAACAGTAAGATTTAACATCACAGGGAACAAATAAACACTGTAGAAGGGGGGGGAAGTGGGCTTTTTTTTTTTTTTGCTGCAGAAGAAGAACTGGATTCATTACAAAGTTTTTATTTTGTTTAAAATCTGAGAGATTATCTGCAAATGATGGTGAGAACGCTCTTGTTTCAAATTTCAAATTTGCTTCGAGTTGTTTTTAGATTTTATGTGATTTTTTTTTCCTAACATTGAAGTTCGCTTAATTACTGCTAAAGTTAGCTCTAATGACTGTAGAAGTACTGAAATGCAGATAATGTAACTACTACGAGGAAAAGTTTACTTAAAATCTTTTGGGTTTGGTTTACTTTTATTGACATGGATGGTTAGCATTTCCGATAAAGGAGGTCCATTAAAGATTTGAGTCTTTTTCCTTTCAGTTACTTTATCAAGAGCTCTTGACATTTATGTGTAAATATATATTTGTAAATATATATATAAATAAAAAGTATAACCTGTGCCTGTGTTTCAAAGCCAGAGGATATAAGGATGAAGTATTTGTAATGTAAAAAAAGCAGAAATCACACTTGAAAGTATCTTTCCAGCTATCTCTAAACATCACGCAGAAGCAAAGATGACACAACTCTTTTTTTTTTTTTAAAACAGTTTTTTGCTTTTAAAAAACAGTTGGCTGTTGAACTGGCTTTCAGTTTTGATGGAACTATTCTGGACAAAATTTCAACTCTCTGTTTGCAAACATTGGCTGAAGAGAAGTTCTGCTTTAGTTGCCTCATGTCCCTGTTCTCCCCTTTGAGCCAGGCTCTGCTGTGTTTCCCAGGATGCGGCAGGACCCTGGTGCCCATACATGTCCCCACCCTCTCTCCAAGGGCCTAAGACAGCAGGAGATTCTGGTTCAGATAGATGACGACATCCAAACTATTCAGAGGGCAAAGCAATGTCTTTGCATAATCCTAATTATTTTAGTCTAATTATTCTAACCCATTTTACCATTGACACAGGTAGTTATCCCAAAAATTGAGCAAAGCCAATGGATGTGACAGGTGAATCAGCTACTAAAATACAATAAAACTTAAGAGTGAGAGATCAACCTTTCTGGGTCGAGAACCTCCACTTGGCTTTAGCAATTGCCATTCTCACTCCAGTCTGTCACATAGATCGGGCATGGCAGCACCTCTCCCTTCAGAAGGGGAAAAGCCAAAGTTCACATTAGCTGTGCTTTTAACATTACTAAACAAAGTGCGCTGAGAAAACCCAATATATGTAGATATTTCATATTAGAGCTCACCACATAAATAGAAGTAAGAGTTATGTGGGTTATTGACCACTGTATATTTTCCCACTGAATCATAATTATAGATTCTCTTCTACTGTCGCTGCTAAGTAATTCTGTGATGAATCTGATTCACTGTGCAAACACAGCATTCACCAGACCTCAAATTGTCTTGTGTCTTAATAGCACCAGCCTGGGGCACATGCTAGCTCGCAGTAACCAGGGCCACGGGTCTGAGACTCACAAAACCCCCTGCAAGGTCCACCTCGGGGAAAAGGCTACATCAGATGTGGCTTTACATTACAGACACCTACAGGCGTCTGCAGAAATCTCTCACATACTGGTTCCCATACAGGTTGTGTGAACAAGAAGATACTGCCCTGATACCACAGGACTTGCAAAATAGTGAGTACCAACCACTACAGCACTGTCTAAAAGGAAGTGCCATTTCACATCCATTTCTTTTTATCAAAAGGCCACTAAAAACATCTATTTCCAGAGGAAGGCTCCTGCCTCTGAATGCCCATGGAGGGAAGCATTTTGCAGCAGGCCAGGCTTGCACACTTCCTACTGCCCAGCTCAAAGCACACAGCATGGTGGCACGTGCCTCTCCAGGGCCACGCACAGAGAGCCCACATTCCTAACCTGAGGCTGTGGACGCTCTAGTCCTTTTCCAGACTCAAGTTGCTCAAGAAAATTTTCCCATTACTTCACAAGCTAAATCAAATGAATAAATATGCCTCACAGTCACTTTTCTCCAGTTTCCCTCCCCACCACGGAGACTCCTGAGCTGGCACAGACCAGTGTCATTCCACTGAGGTCAATGGAATGATGCCCATTTATATCAGCTGATGATTTAAACCTCTAGATGTTCTGGCACGCATTCCTTTTCCACCGAGCCTGGATATAAAGCAGAGTCTAGAATATATGGGGGTGAAAACATCCGCAGCTGGTTTAAACTCACACTTCCACCCTTGCAGCTGCATCACAACCGTAGGAGTTTTGCAGAAACTACTTCAATGTAGACATGTCTCCAAAGGGAAGAAGAAAAACCCATCACATATGTCAATGATAAACAGATACCAGCAAGCAGCGACAGCACAACTGGCATCAAGGTGAGGTACCGCCTACCCCCCAACTTTTCCAACTTTACTTTTTTGCACAAGTAAGCACTAGAACAGCTACAAGGAAGATTCAGCACACAGAAGTGGGGAAGAGACTGTCTGAGCAGACCTTCCTTGTGAAGAGAAGCTACGCCATGGAAAACTCACAAGAACTGTTGGCTGAGGTAACTGTGTAATGCTGTAGCATGTTTGGGGAGGAATTCCAGCTTGACTTCTGCAACGATTGTCTTATGCCCTCAAGCATGAAATTTTATTACCCTTATCTTGGCAAGCATGACATTTACTTATTGGCCACAGCGTTACTGCAGAGAGGGAGGACTGGCTTGCTGGGTGGCTGCTAATCCAGCTGTCCCAAAAGCTGGAGGGAAAAGAGAGAATGTTGATGAAATCATGCCTCAGTCCATCTACTTCCAGCTGAAGTAGAGCATAAAGGAGCACAATCTAAAAGGAAATAATTACCCAGGGAACCCAAGTGACCAGGCATCTCCTGCATTTCGAAAGCAGAGTCACCCAGCTGGTAAACAACTGAAAGAGACGTTCCCACCAAAAGTAGCCATTCAAGGCCAATTCTGAGATCCCATTTCTGGAAGGGTGAATTTCTGAAGTCTATAACAAACTGGAAAGTGTGTCCTGCCCTGCTGCTCATCAAATGCTGCTTCAGCTGCATTTGAACGTGGAGCAATAGTGACATAATGTGGCCTGGTGCGTTAATCACAGGTAGAAGGTGGAAGCATTTCCCAGGAGACCAGGCAGTACCTTATAATGTTATTCTAGCGTGGCATGCTGTAAGAAAAACAAGCCCCAAGTACTACCTTATTCTTTACAGAAGGGGCACCAGAGCCCTCCACATCTGGTAATGGTAAATAGCACAGGATCACCTGGGAGGAGGTATCTGAAACACTGCCTGCTCCTTTTCATAGACAAGGCTTGCGAAACAAGAGAGGCTACTGGAAAAGCACAGGTATAAATACATGCGAAAATGTCAAAGGTTATGCCAATACTATATTCTACCCAGATGTCTGCTTCTCTGAAAATAAACAATATGAACAATAATGACAAAAACTCAATATCATTTCAGTCCATAGGACTACAGCCTCATAGCCAACTGCCACCTTAGAGATTGGCACATGTAAAGTTCATCTTCAGAGCAATGTGAAAAAAAGGAAGAAAAACATAAAAAGATCATTCAACTGTCTGACCTTCCTGTCAGGACCATCTGATCAGTTTAAATTGCCCAAAAATATCAATCAATAGCTCGATATTAGATGACATTACTAAATGTCAGCAGAGATATGCCAATTTTTCACCAGAGTAATTTGCTGACTTTTGTATCTCAATATTATTGATATTATATCAATAATATTATATCAATAATTGTATGCTTATTATTTGTGCAGGTTTTATTCTAATTCTTAGAGAAATAGATTTGTCCCCAGGCACCATTTAGTGCACAAGACAGAATAATCCCCACATTAATTAGGGTTTCCTCAGGATAATTTGGTACACATTTCCTTAGTTAACAAAATCCTAAGTATTAGACCTAATTACAGGGAAAGCCATGTACGTTATAAAAATATAACTTAAGGTTTGTTTTATCGATTAAAAGCAAATCAATATTTAGCAATAACATTCTCAAAAATATTTTCTGTAATTACAATATCACACTGATTAGTAATTCAGGCTGGAATTATAGGTCTTGGATTTATTATCCAGTAAACAGCTAGGAAAACGCCTACCCTATTAAACCACAGTTCTCTGGGTGTTTCCTGTTTGGCCATAAAAGATCACAGCTGGGCCCTCGACGGCTTCAGATCAGTACAATGCAAGTAGTATCACTTGAGTGTTAACAGCACCATGAGAGTTCACTGGTGACACCGTCACGATTAGAACTACATAATAGCTGCCAATTTCAAAGATATGGAGAAGATGACTTTAGATTTTAATATGTTTTGCTTGTCAAAGCTAAACTTGGTTTAGTTCTTTACAAATTCATACTGTATTATATATTGTTTGGGTAGCATACAGTACAACTGTAAGCATACATACAAGGACGCATCTCTTACTGATATCAAGTAAGCATAAATTATTTCTAGCTAATCACAAGTACACATGCTGACAGAGATGCATGTTAAAGTGCTTGTTGTTTGCCTCTGGATATCTCTAGATTTAGAAAACAAAGAAAAATGTCAGAAATACAAATCAACAATTAATAATGGTGACTCATAACTTAAAAGCAAAATCATAATTACAACAGCCAGAAGTGGAACATAAAGAGATAACCACTGAGAGAAGCTGTTTCACAAGAAGTTTTGTTTGGGTGTTTTTCTCCTGAAATTTCCAAATTGGTAGGGGTTAAAACAGAACACACAAAAATAAAACCAATTTTTTAGAAGTTTCTTTTTCTTTTCTTTTCTTTTTTCTGGAAAAGACTGTTTCTTTGCTACACAAAGACTCTTTCAGTTGCTTGGATACTGAAGTGTTAAGCTAGTTACTCTGCTGTGGTATCTATTCACACTATCAAGAATTCCCTAAAAAAAATCTGGTGTAAAAAGGGTTGATAGGTCCTGATGGTTGGAAATGGTCTGCATTTAGGAGAGTGACATGAGCAAGCTAGAGCTTTGAGGTGGATCTGCCTCAACCTTCTGTTCTAAGAAGCTCCCCATGTAAGACTCAAACAGTCAAGTTTGACTTCGGCAGCAACTAATTTTTTTCATAGTGAAAACTCAAGGCAAGTAGAAGATGACAGAAAAGGACGTATAACTTCTGATTTAAGAGCTATAACTGTAACTCCCTGTCTCTATTCTTCCTTGGCTTCAGCAGCCTTCTGAGCTGCAGCAAATTTTGCCCCACTGACTCTCTCCAGTCCCCTGTGTTCTTTTGGGGCCTGACTGACAGCTCCCAGCTCCCCAGAGTACGCTCTCCCTCTCTCATCTACTTGTCTACCAATGTTTCTCTGTCTGTCTGAGGACACCACGAGCAAATGTAGCACATACCATATGTCCCAACATGCAAAAAACTCGGGGCATATTAGTGCCCCAATGGGACTCCCTGGAGCTGGTCCAAAAAAAAAAAAAAACACACCACGAGAAGGAGCAGGGCATAGGTTCCTTGCAGTGTAAAAGCACCAAGACCAAGGCCATGAAAAGTCATCTACTTTTTTCTACTACATCAACTACAGAATATGGACATAAAGATCTATGTGTGGAAAGATGTCTTGCACCCCTGGTCATGGGCAGATCTCTGCCAGAGACTACTCATCCACTGAGGACACGAAAGTAAGCTGATCCCTCAAATACACAAATATGCGGAGAAGCTATTAAATAAGATCAGACAACAATACAGATCACCACTATGATCCATAGCTTTAAAGGCACAAACTGGTTCCAATTAGAGGCTGGATGCAGTTTTGACTGGAGAAATTATTACGTCACAGCAAATGGGGAAAAATCCACAGTGCACAACATCTCACTAAGCAAAACCCCATCCATTTTTTCCTGTTTCCTCAGCGGAACATCCAAAATATCTTGTTCTACATTGCCACAAACCTAACTCCAAAGAGTTTGGACAGCAGAAATAATGACACAGGTTTAAGGAGGTAAAAAATCCTTCCTGCTCTTTGATTAACTGGGCTTCTTGATGGAGTTAAGTGCAAACAGCTGCCTGGACTTCAACTGAAAAGCCTAAATCTAAACACTCAGTGTTTACATAACCCAAACTTCTAATCAGGCAGCTGGATAATCCACCCATTTAAAGTATCCCTAAGAGTTTCAGGGAAATGTGATTTTCTTACAGCTAAGCCAATCAACAACCACTTTAAAAAACTCTAGCTACCGAGTTACTACTTTGGAACAGCAGTCTCAGTGGGATGGGGTCACGACCCCACAGTGAATCACAAAGCAATTTTGGTGGGATCCTTCCCCCTTTCTTTCTCTTTTTTCTTTCTTTCCTTTTTTTTTTTCTTTGAGAACTACAAATCTGAATCTCTAATTTCCTCTGTATTCAGATGCTGCAAGGTAATAAATTAGAGCAGGAGAAAAGCATACAGCAGTGCTTACATGCATGCTGGCATTTGCTCACGGGACCTTAATCTAAAATCTCGTGAAATCCTGACTACATCCATCCAGAACCAAAGAAGTTGAGAAAGGTAAAATACAACCACCACCACCAGAGTCCATAATTTTTTAGGGGAAAAAAGGAAAAGAAAAGTAGGACATAGGAACGAGAAGATTTTGCAGAAGATGACAGTATAGATATTTACAGGACCATTTATAGGATTCAATATTCCTTAAATTGACAGACACATTTGCAGTGACTTTAACTGGCCGTAGCACTCCATGTTTAGAGCCCTATTTCATCTCATGGCCAGAACTCATTATAAGTTCAGGCTCTCGGTTTTGTTTTTACATTTGACCAAAATATTTTCACCTTATTACAGTTTATGATTACTTACCAGATACCCCAATGTTTGTCTTTCTTTTCCTAACTTAGCAAAGTCCCTATGCTAAATCACATCCAGTCACAACTCTTAGATAATAAGAGTCTGAACACAAATATTTTTCCTGGCCAATACCAGAGTTGTTAATCTTCTCATCCACCCAGTCACTAACAATATAGTTTATAATTCAACCAAATTTTAAGTGACCCCAAAGAAGGTGATGCTCCTTCGACTAAGCAGAGAAACATGGGGTTTATTTCTGAGTCTACTGCTGAGCTACAGGGTGATCCTGGATGACTTGCTTGATACTTCTGCACCTCCATATCTCTACCTGTAAAAGGTGGCTGGTGATGTTTAGTTTTCAATTTGAGACATGTTAAAGCATATTACTTAGTTTTAATAATGAACCATAATGCTCAAGACTGTAAGTAAAGTTGTATTTTAAAACTGGTTGTTGAAAACAAGAAAAAGATTTAATTTTTTCCAAGCAGGAAGTGATCCTTTTAGAATACATGGTAATAAAATAAAAGGACATGCTTTTAGACAAAGTTGATACAATTTGGCCATAAACTTCATTCAGTGTTTCTTCATTTTGCCAAGACCTCAGCAGAGCAGCAGAGACACGGCACTGGAGATCCAACACTGGAGAAACAGTACTACATAATCCCGTTCACATTATATGCCAAATATTTTGATTCCTAGCCACAAAGTTTAAAAGGTTTGGGGCCAAAGCTGAGAAAGAGGTTTTTTTATTTTTAACTTTTAAGAATTGTTTATAAATATTGCAACCTTGAAAGGAGTGTGGCAAATTTTAATCCAGCTCTGAATACGCAGACAAAAATTTCTTGTGCTTTTCAGCAATAGCAGAGATCCCTTTCAAATAACTTGAATATACTGGTAGCAAAATGAAGAGCTGTAAAAGCTAGGCTTAACTTTTTATTATTCAAGGTTTCCAAGAATTTCTCCTGCTTGTGGATAGGTGTCCTTTCTACAAAGAAGCCCAGAAGAGAGCTCTTGCATCAATATCCACTAACTCCTGCTGTACTAGACAATCACTGTAACAGACACACACTGCTCATGAATTCCTCAGGCAGCTTCTCTTGTCTTTACTAAATGATCTAATAGTTAACTGTCAGTGAGAACAAAAATATTTTATTTGACAGGAAAATTTCACGTCCTTCATCTTCATACTTAGAAGCCAGCTGTCATATCTGCTCTGTTCTTAGCTTTGACTATTGGGACTACATAGCAAATTAGCTGCCCCCAACTGAATTGCTCAGTCCACTCCTACCTGCATCCCTAGCAAATTCCTATGCCTTTTTTAGGAGTCTATAGGTCCTTTCATCTTTCCAGCTTCTTTTCCACTCCTGTGACTGATCAGCATGGAAAGTAGAAAGTCTGGCAAAGGCAGTAGCAGAGTCCAGCACTAACCCCACAAGAGATGAAGTGGCAAGTGATAGGAAATTGGAAGTTTATTTATAAAACACCAAAAAAACTTCAGTTCCCCCCAGTTCTAATCCTCTCTTTCATCTTTAGGATGAGACCACCTTTACTCGTTTTTTTGGAGATGTGTTTGAGTTCAAGGTTCCCATTAGATTATTTTTAAAAGGCTGAGGGGAAGGTTGGAGAGCTCTAAACTGCAGAAAAAAAAGCGGTCTATATTCTCCCCTCCATGTGAGGCTTTAACGCTACACACACTACAAGGTGAGCAAGAGGCATGTAACTAAGCCTGGCTGTTGTGTTGAGAAGGCATGGCAGAAGGTGATACCTAGCTCACAGCCTACTCAGTAAAGCACAGCATCAGACACCATTTTGCAGCTTTTGCTGGGATCACATCCTGCACTGAAAGCCCACAACGTAAGGCAAATGCACATAGCACAACACAATGGGGATACCTGGAAGTCATAGTCTCAATCCGGTTCCTCAGCCTCTAGTCCATCACCGCTGCACCACCCTTCAGCCACAGGCCTTCTGGCAATGCCGTCAGGGAGCTCTGTGTTTGTTACCCTCGCAGACTGCAGTGCTTTCTTCCTTTGCCAAATATTTTCATGAAGAACTACAGCATTTGTGTCCAGTTTCCCTCCTGAACATCTTTTTAATTAGGTGGCTTTTAAGATAAAATTAGGCAACTATTTATTCTCATTAAGAGTTCAGTTTAGCTTGCTTCCCAACAACTTTGCTGACAGCCAAAATAATAGAAGTATTGCAATTAAAATAAATACATCTGCAGTATTTACTGTTGAAAAAGCAGCCAAGCCTAAATATTATCAAGTAATTTTGAGAAATAAAATAAAATAAAACAACTTTCAAGCAAAAGACCCCTTCTACACTCATACCTTTCCACAGTCTCCATTTGCTGTATCTTGAAAATGCAAATTAAGTTGTATAAGATGCAAATATAACTTTTGCAGCAACAAATATATGAAATCAGACTCATGTACCCATATACTCAGATTGCAATACACTCTCTGAAGAAAGAGTAATTTTCAGTGTCTTAGCATGGTGGGACTCATCCACAAACTGAATCTACCAGTCAGTAAGAACTCGTACGTGAGAATCTGAGTAATAAAGCCCATTCGAAATGAGCCCACTTAAATCTGTTCTAAACCTTATTTAAACCCGTAAAAGACAATGTAGAACAGCAATGTTAGGCTGTATGTGAGAATACTAGTCACAATGCTATTACAACAGTTTATATGTATTCACCAATATCCATTGAATGGTGTCATGGCAGGCAGTGCAGTTCGGGTTTTTCTCATCGTCCTGCTATTTCTTAGCTGTATTAACCTTGGACAACACATTTCGCTTTTCCCTTGCCTGGTGACCAATAACTTGTTACCAAAAAAAGGCTATCTTGCTTATCCTTCTGTACAATATCTAAACCACAAACAGCTTTAGTTAAGACTGCAAATTTAGATGCCAATGTGAGAAGTAACAGCAGTAGCTCTGTCTGAAGAAAATGAGGTGCAGAGTATCCGGGTGTTTTAAGACAGAAGCTTTCCAGCTCTCAAACCGGCAGGCTTAGCCCTGCAAGCTAACACACAGCCCTGCTGTGTGTTTACAACTGCTTCAGCCCCAATCAAATCAAGTTGTTCATACACAGCTCCAAACGCTATTTAACTTCCCTGTATATCTCTGTATTCACAACAGAGTGTAAAGAGCCCCCAGCCAGGGATATGCAGATGCAGACCCTATCGGCTCACTGACTTTATGTGGCACCATCCACAGCTGCAATGCAAATACTGCTTTCATTCTGCAGGGGTTTCTAAGAAAATTTACTTGAAGTCTGAAAGTGATAAAGGGTAGTTATTCTGTATAGTAAACAATTTTTGACAGTAAACAATTACATATTCAGCATCTGCTTATGCTGTTCAAAAAAGAGGTGGTTTTTTTTTTAAATAAAAACAGTAAGAACCACATTTAAAGATTCAAAACTCAGATTTTTTTTTAACAAGGTCTGCTTAAAGAAATTGGAAGGCCATTTTTTTCTAAAAGGATAATCTAATTTTATAGAATTACAAGCATCTCTACTAAATGTTTGCCTGTGTTTCTGTGTAACTCAAAAGAAAATGGTCACAAAAACCAACCTCACGAACGCAGAATCACGCTGCCAAGACTAGGTAGAACTTGCTCATAGTTTCCCCCATAGTACTTCTGGGGGAAAGAAAACATACTGTGACCCAGGCACTCTGAAAACAAGCAAGTGTGTCAAGCCACAGCCACTGACAAAAACCCCAAAAACCTAAGGCAGAATTTTTAGAACAATCAAAAATACTACCAAACTATTTCACACGCGTAACATGTCCATCATGGAGTATTCCAAGCAACTAGTAACAATAGGAAAATGAAAAGAAAAACATAAACTATTTGATGTCCGTAATATGGGTTTTCACAAAATAGGAAAAAACATGTTTCTCACAGGGATTCAGAGTTAAGCTATCTACTATCCAAAAGCAGAACTAGCTACTGTCTGTCATCGGTGCACTACTAACAGTTTATTAGTCTGCTGACATCTCCATCTAGAAAAAACTGGTAAATTGTCTCAGGATGAGAGGCAACAGTGAGTGAAAAGGACTTGCTGTGATGTGGTGGTGGCAAGCAGGATTTTTTAGACATCTACACTTACTTTGTGATAAAATGCTTCTAAGATGGTGTCACTTCCCTCCCAGACAGCCCAGCTTTTCTTAGCGCCTGATACTGAATCAGTGACCTTCTGTGAAGCGGAGCTAATCTCAGGATATGTCACATCTGTAGCAGGAGGAACAGCTGAGCAACACTTGCCCAGGCATAATTGAGCCTCAAGATTGCAGAGCAGTGCGTGATTAATTGGCTGAAGGATTCCCGATAAAGAGGAAGAGGATAATGACCTGCCTGGGTCAATGGGTGGTGCTCTGCTTATCTGGAAGCACAACAGGCATTAAAAGAAATGCTCCTGATCAAGGTCACAGGGAACAGTGACAGATTCTGTGTGAGTGTGAATTTGAGGCATTTCAAAATCACATTCCATAGACGGGCACAGGGGTAAGTGTACTTAGGAAGCGTATTTTAATGCCTTTTATGGCTCTGGTTCCACCATCATTATTCACAAAAGTACTGCCCGGAGCCTCATCTTGAAAAGATTTACTGATCAATATTGCAAGCACTTCCACATAGACTTGGAAAATGTAAGCCTAAACCAAGGCAATTCTCACCTGATTTTCATCTGGATATTCTAGTTTGCTCCAAGGTCCTCTTAGAAGCAAACAAGCAATGCCCCCTCATTGGAAAAGGGGAAAGAACCACCTGGAACTAATTCTGTGGGCAACAGCAGTGGTGACACACACATGTGACTCTTGGCTTAGGAACTACTTTGGCTCTCTAGGACTTCTCAGCTGAGCTGAAAAGAGCAGGTATCATTTCTACTCCACACGTGCGGCTTCTCAGCAACCACAACAACCTCCTTGGTGTACAAAGGGAAATCTTGAACATTTCTAAGGACGGACTTTAGAGCAAGTGCTGACTGTAGGTCCATTGCAGTCTTGTGCTTCAGTCTACCAAGATGCCTTATGCACATCAGCTACATCTTGTGCAATCAGTTTGCAGCAGCAAAGTTGATGTAAGTATCAGCTGGGTAAGTTCTGGTACATTTAACAAAAACACGCTAAACATCGATTTCAAGTAATAAAGACAGCAAGAAACAAAAGATACCTTTTTATAATATAGCAGCAGTCTGTTCTGCTATCCAGAGGACTCCCTGTGTCTTCTGGACAGTGCATCTTCTGGTACCTCTCCCTCAACAGCCTAAACAAATTTGACTGTTCAGATGGAAATACCCCAGGGGGTTCACAGTTGGATGATCTAACCAGACCTCTTCACAGGGAAGGCTAACTATTCTCCCTTCTTTGGATGAACAACAATTTGTTTAGTCAAATAGCTCTCACTCCCTCTTTCCTGGTTTGATAAGAATTCCACCTCCATCAAACAGCTGAGCAGTTTTTTCTCTTAAATTCTAAATATTCATAAAAGAGATTCTATGGGAGCTGAGCTCTTTATGCTTCATGACTGCACTCCAGCTGCCTCTGGTCTAATGCTGCTTTTTTCATCTGCCACACAGATTTTCATACACTGAGGTTACTGCTCAATTATACCGTTGCTTGTGGAAAATTGAGAGGATGTCAGTTTATTGGAAATAAGTGTGAGGTAGAGTCCTACAGGGAGGAAAGTCACTCTTTGAAGCTTTAGTCGGCATCAGTTTATATAGGCCACACAAGAGAAGGTGTGGTGGGTCACCAGCTGACATATGCTCAGAAGAAATCAAAAGTCATACTGGTTTTGGCACAATCACAAATGGGCAAAGCATCAACTAGAACAGGATTTTTAGTCCTTAATGGAAAGGTTTTCCACTTCAAACAACCACAACAAGTAGGGAAAATGAGCTTAAAAGTAATTCAGGACTGAAATAGTCAGAACATGAAAAGCAACAACGAAGAGTTTGCAACCTACAGTATTTTCACACTTTTTATATTCCCTCTCCAGGCAAACATGACCATTCCAAGAAATGAACTGTATGCTGCTGATTGTATAAGCCAGGCAAATGGGAAGTTCATGGTTTCACACAGTTGTCCCATCCCTTGACATGCCCATCTGGCAGCATGTATCTTCTGAGCAAACTGGAAACGGCGAAGTTGCCATGAGCAATCCCTAGCATCACCCTGAGAAAAAAAACAGAATTCAAACTGGGCTGCCCTTGAACAATGGCATGAGTATTGCCCATCTCCAGAGAGAAAGGATTTGGCTACTTCCTGTTTTGCTCAAAGAAGATTTATAGCCGATCATCATACAATAAGTGCTGGGTAAGGGTTATTAATCCTTCCAAACCCACTTCACATTAGTGACTAATCCAAACTTATTTGGTGCATAAATCACAGGATACTAAAGCATTATGTTTTCCCTCCTCTTTGGCTGTAATTCTGAATCCTTGAGGGTGTTCTTTTACAAACCCCCAATCTATTTATATGGCTCCAAACGTGCTGAGCTGAATTCTAATTTATAATCTCACTTCTTGCTCATGCAGCACTTTCCCTCTCCCCAGCACCTAGCTTTCGAGTGTCACACTTTGTAGTGCACTGCCCTCCAATGAGTTCTCAGTACCAGAGCTCAAATCCAGGTCTAAAAGCAGCTCCCCTGCCGAACCTCACTTAGTGCTACAGAGCACTACAGAGCCCTCATATACTACTGAAGCACAGAGCTGAGAAGATTAACTAAGGGAATATGCAAGGTGGGACACATACGGAAAATCTCAGCAGTATTTCTGTCTGAGCTTCCTTCTTGTACAATTAGTATGGATGCATTACAAATACAAAACAGGGTATAGAAGGCATTTTTCTTCGTGGTCTGAGGACTATGGTGTTACCTAAAACAGAAAGTGATGAAATGCACAGAAGTGGTCTTCTCCTCCTCCCTTAGACCTGGCTGTTCCCTTTCACACTAAAACAACTCACATGGCCAGAGCCATCCACGAGAGTAGAACGCTTCTCCCAATGTGTGTTTCATACGTTTGCACAGCAGGGCATGTCTGCTACTATTCATTTACACAGCAGCATGAACAGTGGTCCCTGATTTTGTTTGGTGAATCTAGATGCTGCTTTAATGTAGTTTCTTAAAACCTTACTACGTTTTTATGTCTTTTCTTACCTTTTCTGTATTTCTGTTGAGAAACCCAGTCTGGCCAAAACAGCATGTGTAAACCATAGGCGTTTCACATTCTCAGAGTTAATCAAGCTTTTACATGAAGACGTACAAATTGCTAATATTCTGATGCTGCTATTTTAATTCATGTCAACCTATGCATAAACTACACTGCTGTGAGTGAGAACCTTCTTCCTGCAGCAACTAGCTACTACTCAGAAACTCGTAAAAACACACATAATTTGGCCTCCAGTTAGGAGGATGGCATTTATCATAAATACACTTTGTTGTAAGAACAACCACCTCTCCAGTTTCATCTAGAGCAGTGCTTGGTTTTTCATGTCTGAGAGTACTGTTACAATTCACCAAACTAATCTGTACATAGAATAGAGTAATCAATTAATCCAGCCTACAAATCTGATTCAAAGATTTTATATCACAGAAAATTATGCCATGGATTCTCTCTACTGTTAAAAAATTGGTATATTTTCTTTTCTTTTATGGTACTTGTCATGCCTTTGCTTCTGTTTGAGCTCCATTAGACCAAGCAGGGCACTAATATAAAAAAAATTCTCCCTACCTTACTATCTTTCCATTTTCTCTTAGGCAAATTAAAGTGAGTTGAAGTATAGCTGTGAAAGCAACTCCCAATTTTTCACCACATCTAACTAGCAGAAAGCCAACCGCCACTTCTCACTGTGAGCCAGGGCAGCTGCTTTCTGAAACAGCAGTGTGAAACACAGGCTAGGAGCTTTTGTTAAGACTCCACAGCAAGATCCAGGCAGTCACAGCAGACTCCCTTTGTGAGCATGGGAGAGAACAGCTACTTCAGGACAAACGTAATCTCATCCTAAAGCAGACATCTAAAATGGGTCACTTGAATCATCCTCTAAAGTCTTCCTTGCTCATTATAACAGCAGCCCAGGATAAGCAACACAGATGGAGATACCAGAACTGTAGCTATTTCCAGCAATTTCCATCCAGGCACTGTATGTATGTACCATATACAGTCTTCATTTGTCTAGAATAAAGAGACAAAGCCACAGCCTACACAGAGTTTGAGAACTGGGAAGCCACCTGCACTGGGAGAAGGGACATATTGGTCTTCCTAACACTTAGAATAAGAGGCATCCAGGAAAAGTCTGACTTTAGATTAACACCTCTCTCTTCTCTGGTATTTTTCATCTGTGGATCTCAAAGTATCTCACAAAGCAAATCAATGTTATTATTCCTGCTTTACTTGCCCAAGGTCATCCAGCATAGACACAAGCTGAATTCTAGTGCTCTGAAATGCTGCTCAGTACCCACACAAGCCACACATTCTCCCCTAAACAAGCACTAAAGTAGTGTTGTATGTCCAGAAACATGCAAATTTGAGATTCACCATATGAATCTAAAACTAAGTTTCTAAGATAAATGAAAATAAAATAAGAGCAATTATAAATGTAAATTAAATAAGAAGCAACTTATCTAGACTGTTTTTTTAGGTATCTGTCTCGAGATTTGCAGTGCAGAAATAACACCTCTCTGAGATCACAAGTATGTACTTCTGTGCATTGAGAAAATCCTGCTGTTTATTTGGATCTTTTGAAGTCTAGTATCAATATAGCTTCTTAGTCCCCAGAGTGTCCTCAAGGTTTGAGATGTGTATTTTTAACTTCTGTACTTACTGACATTCCATTCATGCTATTTGGCTGTTCTCCCCATCAGGGCTTCATCAGCTATCGCTCTGATTTTGGCACCACCAGGCTTATTTGCTTTACCATTTCCTAAATGTCTGCGTGAAGAGGTGTGGCCTGCTACGCCAATTAGTTCACCCACACAAAAACTGTGTTAACTGAAGAGCTAAAGCTCTTCAAGTGCATTTTCCTATCCATGCAATCAGCACAAACCAAGGAAATCATCAGTTAAGGCAGCACTGATGCTCAGGCCAGTTGTACACACCATGTTTTTACACGCCCTGCTGCCCACGCGCCGTAATACCTACAGGCTCTCACTGACTCCACTTCCACACAGCAAGCTCACCCTCACCTCCAGGATTCAGCCACCCACAGAGCATCTACTCGGTCCCTAAAGTGCACACACCCACTGCAGTAGGAAGTGGAAGTGGCAGGAGGGAGAAAGCCCATGGAGCCAGCATGAAGCGGTAGCTCAGTGTCAGTGGGCACGAGGAGGAGGAGCACTCTGCCATTTGCTTGCAGTACATTGCATCCTCCTCGGACACGTACTCCTGCAGAGCTCAGAGTACACAAAGACTGCTGTTTGATTCCACTTTAAACAATTTTAGCTGTACTCAGACAACAGACTCACTTAAAGCTTGAACAATTCCTTAAAAAAAATCCTTTACATCTGTCAAAATTTTTTTGCTGAATTTTTCAAATCATGTTGCCAAAGAAGGAGAAAAAAATTGAATCAAGGAATCTGATGGTTGGAAAAGCCAACATTTTTTAGTCTGAATCCAGAACATTTTAGAAAGCTTGTTAAAAATCATGGTAATGCAGGAAGAGGACAGAAAGTGCTTCATTCATAATTTATAATCATGTTGGATTTCAAGGGCACCATCAGAGAAATATGGGTAATGCCTGTCAAACAAAATGTCACCATTTGGTTTTAATAAGGCAAAGAAGGAAAGGCTTTCGGGACATCGTATTTAATGCTACCATTAGACATCAAATGCAGCCAGGAGAAAACAGTCATCAACATAGCACTGCTCAAGTCTTTGATATTTCCCACCTTGATGGTGCATTGGACAGGAAGATTATGACCACATGAAATTTGAATTCAGTCTCATTGGCAACAGTCTTGATGAAAAATAATTATTTTGCCAGCAAAATTCTTCCCTCTGTATGACATCACTTACAATATACCCATCCTGGCACTATATGGTAAAGTACCAGATACAAGTAGGGCCTGGTCTTGGTGGAGGTAGCTAACTAAGAATAAACACAGTTTGGAAGTCAGCACTGTTCAAGTCATTGCATGTTGTCCTTATGGAGCAAAATGCAAAGAAGAAAAAAGCATGCTGGACACACCAACCAAGCTGGCAGGAGCACAGGAAATTTTTTTTAGCTGCCATAAAGACCCACTGAAACAAGAGCTTCCCAAATCTCTGCAGGTATGTCTGTGACTTTTCCATCATCAGTAGCCTGCTGCTTAGGGAAGCAGAGCATTAGGCTTTCTTTAAAGGAGTTCTAAAAGCTCCTCTGTTCACTTTCAACTATTCATCACAGCCATTTGAAGTGCTCTTTTGCATCCCTCCTTCTTATTCACATCTGGTGCTGCATGTTACTACACTGCAACCATAAATAACGAAGGAATGATATGGAGATACTGGATGCTCTGTTCCAGTGTCCTCATGGACAAGTATTCAATAAATTTCTTAGGTTTCCACTACAATAAATATATAGGAGAATGGGGTGGAGGTACAAAGTTCCCCATTCTAGAACACAGCTTTTAAACAGCACTTTATTAGCAGGGTCTGCAAACACATAGGCTAAAAAATAAATAGCATATTTTAAAAAGAGGATTTTCTCCCTCACTGAGTACATTTGCATGGAAAACTCCAGAACAGACAAGATTTAGCAAAAGCATTTCAGGAAGGGATGATCTCTGTCAATAGCTAGTCTCCAGGCAAAACCTGGCATTTGCATCTCCTACGTGCAAGAGGCTGAAGTGGGAGAAGGCTGTTTTTAATTGTCTTTGCTCCAAATGTATGATACGATGACAGTATGTTGTCCCGACACATGAACTTGTAATGAGGTTACACAGATCATATCAGATAGTGCTCTGCACTTGGTGAGCATTTCTGTGATATTCCACCATTCTCAATCTCTGCTATGCAAACATATCTTATTCCATGACTGATTTGTCTGATTATGCAAATGGAGGGGAACTGCAATCAGTTCTGTAATTTTTCCAAATGTCAATTGAAATTACACTGACAGCAATAGGCCTGTTACCTTCCATTTCTGTCTTCACCAGCAGCTCCTTACTGCTGATCTACAAGTTTGTCTGGAAAAGAATCCTCTTTAAGTGAAGACTTGAAGAAATGGGGTTTAGCCAGTGGTCATTAAATGGTTCTTTAAATGCACAATTATGGAAGATGGCATTTCCCGTAGTGT
This sequence comes from Anarhynchus alexandrinus, assembly GCA_008711295.1. Lineage (NCBI taxonomy): Eukaryota > Metazoa > Chordata > Aves > Charadriiformes > Charadriidae > Anarhynchus > Anarhynchus alexandrinus. The sequence goes on along the minus strand of VUYV01000016.1, from coordinate 4,053,357 downwards.
AGGTAAACTGTCCAAGTACGAGCACTTCAAAGTTTAGAAGGGAACTGTGAAAACTATGTTAATCTTCTTTCAAAACTCTCCTTCCCATACCACTTATGGTGAAAAAAATCTCTTGAGAATAAATACATTAGAGCCTATCTTCTCTGTAAAACCTATTTTATCATTAAGAGTAAATAGATTTATTCTGGGTATTTTCTTATGATGATTTTGAATTCCAGTGTCTTAAAGACAAGTACCACTGTAGAATTTACATGCTGGTGAGAACTAACCACAGAAAAATGTTCCAGTTCTATGATTCACAACCCCATATAAACCAGATCTCACACACAGTTTAAAAGAAATGAATCTCAAGAGCTTGTCGTCACCTCTACAGTTCCCACGGAAACCATGAAAAATCTTTTCAACAGTCTCAGTGGACATTAGGCCCTTACCTTTCTTGACTGCCCATCTTAATTTCTCAACTTTGTTTTACTGAATACAGGTTTAAAAAAAATTACTTGCATCCACATATAGGAAGTTGCCTGTGCACTCAGACAGCAAATGGAATACATGAAACTCAAGAAAAAGGCAAAAGCCGTAGTAATGTAAGGCAGCAAAGCATTTGGAGTGCCTTCTAGCAGGGAGGCACTCAGGGGTTAAACTGGACTACAGTGAAAGAAATCACTGGTGAAGGGTTCATTTATTTACATTCCCATTAGAGGAGTCTACAAAGACATACATCAACAGAAACAAACCATTTTAGTACATTCATTGACTGAACATCCATCAGTGAACATGATCTATGCCAGCATGTCTTAGGAGTGACAAGATATTATTATTGCAGTGCCAGAGGAGGAGGGGGGCAGGGGATCAGACAAAAGGGAGTGCCGATCCTTGCCTTAACAATGAGCCCCTATTCTCTTTCACTGCACCTGAGCTCCAAGGCTTCAAAACCAATGAACTTTTTTCATTGGCCACTAACAGATATGCTGCGGTTTGCTTCACGCCTGGTGGTGTACTACTCCTCGGTTGTGTACTACCCTATTTCCTTAAAAGAAGCCCTTCATCTCATAGCATCTCTTGACTACTGTATCACCTCTGCTAAATAAATGACATCATCTCGCTCATCAACCACATGCAGCTTTATTCCTTCCCCCTTCCTTCCCACTGTTTGCACTCATTGTTTATTTTTTTAAGCACCTAACCCCCTATTAATCCACCAGACAGTACAAAAGATCCGTTTGTGAGAGACAGAGATTAGAGCTGTAAGCACTCAATCTTTCTGTGAAACACCTGTTTCATTCAAATAACCAGAAGGAAAAAGCAGAAAGTAGGACAAACTGCTGGTTGAAATTGAGCTGGGAGAAAACTCCTAGTGTGATGAGAGCTACCAAACTTTGGATGGTCTTCTTGCCTTCTTCAATCAGTAGTGCAGAAAACACACACAGCATCTACAATACCAAACTCATGTACCTGTGACACCAGTAGGCTCATTGTTGACCATGTCCCTGCTCTTCAACGCTTAACAGAGTGCAGAAATGGGCAAACTACAAAACTGAAATATTTTGTGCAGTTATTTTCTTTATTATTTTTCCCCTTTGCCCAAAATTTAAATAAAAAGGGCTTACACCATCTTAAAATTGAAAATATTTCAACCAGCTCCATTTCTGAAACACCCTCAGCACCAAAACTAGACCCTTCCATTGCCCCAGGTTTGGGGTTTTTTTCTTCCAACAGCACCAAACATCTGTGCCAATTTTGAAAAATTAGTACTTTAAGAGAGCACGAACACGGCTTTGAACTTTCATAATCATTTTGGCCAGTCATGTAAATGTCACAGCAGCGTTCATATACATAAACATGTATAGAAAGGGTCAGTAACTAGATGGCTGTTGGATTTATCTTCTTGGAATACAAAGGCAAGTCACGATATAGAAACAAAAATACCAAATGGCATAGCATGGCTCTGAGTCATTCTCTCTCTTTTATGAAATGAGAGAAAATTATATACCAAACAGATTGTATAAGCACCACAGGCAATAACTAAAGCTGGAAGAAGGCCAAGCTACATTAATAGCTGCTATTTGATGTAGTTCAAGATCCCTAAACACCCAAGACCTGATGAAGTCAGTGGAAAGGCTCCTATCAATTTCAAGAGGTGCTGTACTGGGCCCAACAGGATTGGCAAAAAATAGTGCATAGAACAAGGAAAAGAGCTGATGCTATAGCAATTAAGTTCATCACCATGCTGAAAGCAGGCTGTGGTAATACTCCCTGTAACCATATTTCAAGACTGATCAGCTTTTCCTCTTTCCAGAGGAATCTGTCCTCTGGAGTACTTTTAAGCCTCTGAAATCAATGGGATTAGTCGAGGAATAATGCACCACAGAACCTGAATGTTTATGGTAAATCTACCACAGCGATTTCTAATGTACTGTGATCCAAGAATTCTGAATAAAACATCAACAATGTGAAGACAGATCTTCAGCTGATATAAATAAGCTGTTTCCCTTTCAAAGCAATGGAGCTGCAACAATTTGCAACTAACAAAACCACAGCTGACCATTTTCAAAATAAAAATAATTTTTGCAGTATTTACAGCTAAGAGCAGACCTTTGCTTTTATTTTCTTAACGTATGATAATAGCTCGTTTCTTGTAAAATAATAGATCATTTCTGTTGCCTCAAAGTGCGGGGTTTTTTTTGCTTATCACAAAATTGTAAGCATTATAAGAAACTATTTAGATTCCAGTTGGTTTCTTTTAAGTTGCAGTGCTTACACATTAGTAACTCCTTTAAGAAGTCCCCATAGGAAATGAAGCATGTACATAAGCAAGCACATGAATAACATAAAACACACCTTTTCTCCTCTTTTCTAAATCCTTTTGGAACTGATCCTGTTAACACCACATAGAAACAAATACATACGTGTGTGCGTGTGTGTGTAATGACTATATGTGTATGTAGATACATAGCTGTATCTATCTACATGTATTGTTATAGTAATAGTTATCCTTTCATACAGCTCATCAATAGCAGGTTTTACTCACCTGATGGGCAATGTGCCATTGGGGCCATCTTGTCTGTCAGCACACCTTATCTGCTATCGTGCCTTTCTTCAGACCCGTAGTTACAAGTAAGAAAAGGTTGGATATCTGTCTCCTCCTAAACACAATAAAATTAAAGCTGTAATTAGCAGCCTGCCCTGGACGACCAGGTTACATTCCACTCCACATGTAGAGCCCGTGCAGAAGTGACAGGCCCCTGGGGACAACACACGAGCCAAAAGGAGAAAGTGGGCCCTGGTGTGTTCAAACTCAGAACCAGAGTAAAAATAAATGAGAGCTAAGCTCATTTATCCTTCAGGAGGCAAGATTATAGAAAGGAGTTCACGCTTGGATAGCACTGGGATTCCCACAGAATAGGCCAGTACGAAAAAATTTGTGTTCAGAAAAATGAATTCCCGTAGTATTTTCCTACTGATATAGACTAGTTCCATTAAGGTAAAAATAACAAACAAAAATAAAACTGGCAAAATATTATTACCTTTCTGAAACAGGAGATTTCAATAACTTCCCTCAAATTGAAGGAATTTATTAGAAGTACTTCAAACATTATTAATCCTGTCGATTCTGCGTATAGGCTGCACAGAGCTGTGCCCTGTGGAGTGGCGGCTGGAAGCGGGCGGGGCAGCCCCGGCCTCCCCTCACAGCGCGGCCCACACCGGGGCACCCACCATCACACAGGCAGCGGCAGCGCTGCCCAGCACAAATAATGAGAAATCAGCCACAAATGGGTTCCTGACCATTTTCAGAGATCCTGGGGCTCCCAGAAATGGCTGAAACCCGCCCATTCGGCCTTATCGCCGACCGCCTGCTGCACGTCCCTCACCTCTGCCACAGGGACCCCAGCCCAGCGCCTTCGGGGTACTCCTGACACCCAGCAGCCCAGGAAACACTGCAATCTTAAACTTCTAGCAGAAATTTGGGTTCAATGATGCCGCTTCTCAGCCAACAGAGATCATCCATCTTAATTAACCAAACTCAAGTAAGCAGCTATGTCAAGTGAATTAGCAACGCGCACGCAATCCCATCACACGTATCCTCGTTAGAGTGCCTGCACTTCGGCTGACAGATCTGTCATTAACGCAAACATACTTTAGCTCTGCTTATAATCGAAACCTTACTTCTGGCCAGTCATTTGGCTGGGAGAGCCAGGAGAACTACTTTTTCCATGTTCACAAACATCTCCGCTAGTCCTTGGTGTCACCACCTGATTAGATCTCTGGCACTGCCAGCTCCTCTTTGGCAATGAGGAGAGCATCGTCCCACTGAGCCTGCGTTAAAACTTGGACTTGGGTGAAGGCAGAACAGAAAGAATGGCAGATGTCCCATGTAACAAACTCACTTTTCTGCAGATCAGCTGTTTTTTCATTAGTAAAAAGGAATAAATAACTAATGAAATCAATCAAGAACACAGGGTACCTGAAGCTAGTGTTCCTTCCAAACCTTGCCTACATAATTGAACAGTAAAAGTGATATAAAAAATAGATACGAGTCCCTGGTTTCACCAAACCGTCCTTGGGCCAACAGAGTTTAGCTGCTGAGCTCTAACGCAGAGAATGTGTGAACACCACACAAGTTCACACCTTGGGCAGAGCGGGGCACACACATGGGAGGCAAAAAGTCCTCCCCAGTGTCCTGATTTCCAGTCCTTTTTAAGGCTCTTCTCTGAAACAGCTGTAACACATTTTAATGTAAGCAAAATAATGTATTCTTCCCTGCGCTCAGTTTAAGAAACTGCTGAAGTGTTTCTGCCTATCGTTTCCGAAGAAATTCAGCCTGAAGCAGACCTCAGCATGTACGATTTCAGCATGCATGGCAAAAGTTTAACAACATTAGAGGCTGCCACAATGGAAATTGTTGGGCATCACTGGTTTCACTTATAATAATGAAACTCGGTTGAAAGCGAGGAGCAGTTTGATGCAGTAGTTTTACATAATAAATACCATTTTTTTGAAACCAAATTATTTTGCAGAAATGGATTTCAGCTAAATGTTTTAACCTTCTGAGTTAATCTTGCCTCATGCATTTTATTCTCACCATATCACTGTATTTCATTGTTTCAATTTATACATATATTACATGAAAACAAATGTTAATATATACCACGTGTGCATACTGTTATACTTTATTCAGTATTAAACCGTTATACTATACTATATGATAATATAAAATCAGTATTATCCGATGGCATATTTTCAAATTTCAGAATCAAAATGTTTTGACACCTCCAAAGTGAAACTTCTCAGACTACCCCCTGCACAGCGAGTGTCTGACTCACTCCAAACTCAGTGAGCACCTGATATCCTGATGGGGTATGCAAACCCATTTTGAAACTTCCAATTTTACTTCAATAGAGAAAGGTCTAGTTCCCAACCAACTCTACCAACAGCACATAACACCTAAATAATCACTTTGAGAGTCCAAAGTGCTCGAGTAAATAGATCAGCATCTGTGAAAATGAGACATCTGGTCAATGAGAAAAAATCGGGGTTTCTTCCTCTAACATTCAAAATTGTGACATTTCTGTTTGTTTTTCTTTAATACTGAACAACTTTGGTGAGAAAGAAAGGATTTAATTAGCAATGCCACCACGAGGTAGTTTGTACCTGTGTTCCTGTCATTCATCTGGATGTTTTGCAGAGCTTAAGTTATTGAAGCTTTGCAATTTATGTAACGTCATATACAAAGGCAGAGCAATCATAAGAGTAAGCTGGAAAGATTTTCTTGTTTTGTTGTTAAACACTAGCAGATCCTTCCTCACATATCCATGGCCTTCCCCAAGGTTCTCATCACTGACCCCATTACCAATCTCCATCACCTAAGAAATAAGATTCATAAAACACAAACCATAACCACAAAACTGAGACCCAAAGCTTGTTACGAGACATGCAGGGTTCAGCTGAAAACCAAACATCCTCAGAGGAGTAGCCAGAGATCTGGTCTTGCGAAGCATGTCTTAGAGGTCATATCAGCATGGAAGGAGGCTGTGGCCATCACTGGAGTTGACTGAGAGCACCTTGATCTGTGGCGCAGCAGAAATTGCCCTGGCTTTATCTTGTCTTTCTGTTCCAGTAAGTTCTTGGTTCTTTTCTCACGTCTGTCACCCACGCTGCATGAACGAGTCTGCTCCTCCCTGCCCATTCCTTATGCCATGGTGTCAATGGCAACACTGTGAGGCAGGAACCATCTCTAACTGATTTTTTGAACCGGTGAGTATCTTGGGGCACTTCACTAATATAAACCACAGTTAATGGAAAGTACCCTGCTATCCTCAGCATGCTGTTGATCAGGCCTTAATACCACATTTAATTCAACCCCATAAAGATACATTTTGATCCAAACTCATAATGAAATACAGAGCCCATGTTCGAGTATTAGTGTAAGGTAATAACGCACATATAAATGTACATAAATACATTTATTACTTTAATATATTACAGACATCTCCCTTATGTAAATATACATTGGATGTTCTGTGTAGTTTATTCACGGCAGGTTATTCCATACGCAGCTCCATGCAGTGCCTGCTGGTAACATTCACTGCTTCTGCTAACAATTCATGAACCGAACAACTATCTGCATATTCTCCTTCAGGCTGCTAACAAGGTCCTCCAGTGCTCATTCTTCTGTTATTACCACACAGCCAGTTCCCTTTAGACTTCAAAAAAAAAAAAATCTGGGAGAAAATAAAAGCCATATGGGACAGCTCTGCTGCTGGCATGGATCATCCTAACTCAGCTGCAGTAAGCGAGTTAGATCTTGACATTGTATAAATGGTCACAGTGCCAATGAAACCAAAGCTCTTCTCCAGGGTCCAACCTACCAATACCCTATTTCCCTGCTCAAACTCCCTTTTTTCATCTAATATCACAAACTAGAGTCCATCCAGTCCTCTGGGCTGTCAATTATGGTTATTAGCATGAGACTGTGGTCATCTTGGAACAAACTTCGATCTGCAACTGCTTTTGTAAACACTTCCTTGGAGGTGCAGCTCCTCTCTCCTGCTTTTTAGCTAGATGAGAATTATCTATTCTAAGCTGCATCTGCTCCAAAAGCAACAAAAAGAGAGGGAGATCTACAGCTCTTCGGAGACCTGTGTCAGATAGCTTCTCCCTTCCAGGTAAATAGCTCAATACTGAAATCTCCTTTTCATCACTTCCTACATGATTGCTACATGTCTCCTTGTTTGTCTTTAAGGCCTTCCCCAGGCAGACCTGTTGTCCACTTCTGCTGGAGAACGGTTTATATTAGTGACTCCCTATGTATTGGGATGGTAGACCATGTCTTAACTTGTCACAAACTGCAGTTTCAGAAAGCTTAATAAACTCGACAGAACAACAGTCTAAAAAAGGAAATAAAAGATTTAACAGGCTGGTAGTTCTACCCCCTTCTGCTTTCTAAGAAAGACAAAATAAAAACCAAACAAGCAGTGGCCCAAACTGGAGCGCATGCATAGCTCTCCCGAAGAATGCTTCCCCATTAACTCAGTGTTTGTCTGTATTACCTATGAACCAACATGGTTTCAATTTAGCGTCTTATTAATCTTGTGCATTTCTTTCAACTGCTATTTTAAAAATAGAAACTTCATGTTGAACATTTTAATAGCATTAAGTTTCAAAGGCAACAAGCTGCTGTACTGATTTTTTTTCCAAAAACTTTATTGCCAGATGTAAGTATGTGTGATTATTGATATTCTTTGTTTTCCCACAGGTTTCTCTTTTCCTTATTAAACAACATATCTGTAGTTAAGCAGCTCCATGAAAGTTTAGTGAGGTCCATGAAAAATCACTAGTCACCAGCTCACAAATCCATCTCACCTAACTTCAGGCACTTCACTAAACTGCTTCAATTAAGAGTTTACCTACCCTGAACTCCCCCTACAGTGAGTAGAAACAACTACAGGACCATGAAGACTGTAGGTACTTGCATCCATCTAAATGTCTGAATTACTTTCTGGAAGTACATATTTTTTCTTCACTGATATACAGAGGGCTCCCAGGCCCTCAGAAGAATGAGGTCTCCAACTTAAACAATTAATTAAGAATCTAATTAAAACATATGAAAAAAAAATAAAAGGACTCTGGGGTCTTCAGCAGTATTAGCTAATTAACAGATGACCTGCCGGGAGCATGTTTTAGTTTCTAGCCCGTATATATTTTTAAATAAAGATAATGACTACACTGCAGTTGCAGTAGACTGACTACCTCATCTAAATGACAGTTTCAATAGTCTTTGGGTAAGATCAAAAGCCAAACACAGTCAACAAACACAACTGAAATTTTGATAGGTTTTGGTGCACATCAGCTTTGTGTTCAGCTCTGCTCAGCCTTCTCCCTCCCTCACAGAGAAAACCTAACAAAACCATCCCACAGAAGCCACTGGTAACTTGGCCATTGATTTCATAAAGAACAGGATCAAATTCTTCATGAGCAGAAACAAGTCTGCTAACAAAAACAGGTATCAGCTCACATGGGGAAATACGGGAATGTAAAAAGAAGCAGTGAATTCTCACCCATCATTTTTGCAGTCTGGGGAAATGGCATTGGATAGTACTGACCCTGGGGAACTAAAGGAAATCTTCACATACAGCTGCTAAATACTAACTGGGTGATCAGTGATGAACATTTTATTAGCGGTTGAAGAGATTCCTTCCCACCCACATCTGATAGTTCCCATCTCTTCAAAGAGGCTGCAGCCACAGAAACAGTGGGTTCAGCATCCAGCACAGCTTCTTCCACCGGCAGTAGCTCTGCTCCAAGGCTCTGGCCCTTCCCCCATCACCTCCAATAACTCATTCCCACCACCCTGCCAGGCGTTTCCGTTCCTTCCTTCGTGCTAAATGCCAAATCAGCTGTTTATGTAGCTGTGCTCTGAGGGAGCAGAAATTTCCAGTGTGGAGATGGGAGCAATAACCTTGGTTTTTATCAGTGTTTTCCAACAGTTGCCAGGGGTCCTTACAAGGTAAAATAAACAACCCTAATCTCAAACTGTACAGCTTTGCTAATACACAACAGGGACAGGTAAAGGGAGCATTAAAAGATGGAACTATTCTTTCTAGCATATAGGAAAAAAACACCTAATGGGCCTGATCCAAAGTCTGCTGGAAATCAGTAAGTGGACTCCCACTGACTTCAGTGAGCTTTGGATCTGCTCTACAAAGCCAGCCAGCTGCAAAAGCTGCTAGAGTCAAAGGAAAATATGCTACGAAGGAATGGTGGCCTTGTGGTTGAGTTACTGGAGTGGTTTCAAGACACTTGGATTCAGTCTTCAGCTCTACCATTCCTGACCCTGTGCAAATCATTTAATTTCCCTGCACATCAGCTTCCCTTTCATAAGTCTAGGTATGTAACCTAACAAGCTCAAGTGTGGAAAAATTCAGGGATGTCTGAGACAGGAGGCAAATGCATGGAGACACTTCCCAGCACCATCTCAGCAGGTGTAACTCTTCCTCTGCCCCACTGTGGGCCCAATAAGGTCTGTTACTGCCATAACAGGGTACAAAAGTGAGTGTCAAACCAGTCTCCATGTTTACTTCAAGCTTGCTGAGCACACCTGTAAGCTATGACTACAGGTTTTATCTACATATCCTTACTTAGCTGGCTGGGCAATGAGATGCATGGCCAACGCAGCACGGAGCTCAGTGCCGGTTAGCCAGATCTCGGTACCACACGCTGAGCTCCAAGTTCCCATGTCTGTATTAATACCAATACCCAAAAGACATGATGTAACGGTAGTCTGAGCATGTTTACATGAGCTGCAGCCCAGAACAGCACAAGCATAGCTGTGTGACTCCAATCCAGCCAAGTAGATGAGCATTTATCTCTCTCTTGAATATGCAAAGAGACCTATAAAAGTCAAGGTAATACAAACATAATTGCTCTCCTGGACTGGAGGCCTAGGAGAGGAAAGCTATGTTTTCATGGAGATTCAAGGAAGCCTGTCAGTCTTAACGTTATTTACACACTTGCTCAGAATATCCTCCTACCAACAGCTGGGGCTTCTGGCAGCCAAATGCAAACCATCTATTGTAATAGTATTCTTCTGTTGTAGGAAACAAACTCTTCCAAGCAGAAGAAATTATTTAAAAAATAATCCAAGCAAAGGCACAAATTAAACCCCAGAAATTAAATACTGAAATAATTTTTAGAGCATAGAAAGATCAAACTGCAAACAAGCTGCAAAAGCCATTACTAATTTAACATTCCATTATTCCTTTTTTCCAAACTGTGATTCTTTTCTTCAAGCCAAGCATGCTTTGTTGGGACCAAACCTTCACATTAGATTTCCTGTGCTGTGGACTTGATGAGATAAAGCAGTTACTTAGGACCAACAAATCACTTAATTAAAGAAGCCCATTTGTAAATATTCTCAACAGCAATTAACGTCCTGGTGTAAGGAGCTCATTTTGTGCTGCATTCCTCACTCAGGCAAGACCTCTCCTCTAACACCATGACTGCAGGAGAGGGTCTTAATTTTTAAGGAAAGAAAGAAGCTCTCACCATTGCTTCTATGTTAGCTATTGTGGTTCTTCTAGGCAGGAAAAAGCAGCCAAAAGTTGGACAGAGCTGCTCCCCCTCAGTTCTCAAGCCATGTGAAAAATGGACCATCCAGTGCTTTTCCAGCTGTCTCTCAAGACTCTGGGGAACCAGGACAACTTACAGCATTTCTTCTCAGCAGAGTGAACAGAATTGCTGGTGTCACCCAGGATCCAGGCTGCTCTGAATGCATTTACACATCTTTGCTGTACCAGAAGTTTATGATAATGGTATTCTCACTCCTGGTAGGTGGAGGAGGTAGAAAATCTAATTAAAAAAAATTGAAAAGGAAAAGGTTTTTTTCACATCCCTTCGCCTCATGTAAGGGCCTGTCTAGGGAGTGTAACAGTACGCTGACTGGCAGTGTATTAGTCAGCCCCAATACATCTCTCAAGGCTGTACACAATCCCAGAGTCAGTGTGGTCCCTGGTGAACAAAGATCTAAAGCAGAAACTCGAGATGTGTTAGAGAAGGTTACTTTGTGTTTTTGTCTGCAGATATTAAACAAATATATCCCATCAAGATGCAGTATAATTCTCTTTGGTTTGACAGGAATACACAAGCACCATTTTGAAATTGTTACATTAAGAGACAATAAGTAATATTCTTCCAAAAAAAACAGCTTTAGTCCTGCTCTTGTTGAAATCATAGAATCATAGAATTGCTGAGGTTGGAAGGGACCTTTAAGATCATCAAGTCCAACCATTAACCAACCCTGACAAAACCACTTCTAAACCATGTCCCCAGGTACCACATCCACCCTTTTTTTAAACACCTCCAGGGATGGCGAATCCACCACCTCCCTGGGCAGCCTATTCCAATGTTTAATAACCCTTTCAGTGAAAAAATTTTTCCTAATATCCAGTCTAAACCTCGTCTGACATAACTTGAACCCATTTCCTCTCGTCCTATCACTTGTCACCAGGGAGAAGAGGTCAGCCCCCACCTCTCTACAACCTCCTTTCAGGTAGTTGTAGAGAGTGATAAGGTCTCCCCTCAGCCTCCTCTTCTCCAGGCTAAACAACCCCAGTGCCCTCAGTTGCTCCTCATAAGACTTGTCCTCCAGACCCCTCACCAGCTTTTTAGCCCTTCTCTGGACACGCTCCAACACCTCAATGTCCTTCTTGAAGTGAGGGGCCCAAAACGGAACACAGTACTCGAGGTGGGCCTCACCAGTGCTGAATACAGGGGGATGATCACTTCCCTAGTCCAGCTTACCACACTATTCCTGATACAGGCGAGGATGCCATTGGCCTTCTTGGCCACCTGGGCACACTGCTCGCTCATATTCAGCCAGCTGTCCACCAACACCCCAGGTCCTTTTCTGCCGGGCAGCTTTCGAGCCACTCCACCCCAAGCCTGTAGCACTGCATGGGGTTGTTGTGACCCATGTGCAGGACCCGGCACTTGGCCTTGTTGAACCTCATACCATTGGCCTCGGCCCATCGGTCCAGCCTGTCCAGATCCCTCTGTAGAGCCATCCTATCCTCAAGCAGATCAACACGCCCGCCTAGCTTAGTGTCATCTGCGAACTTACCGAGGGTAAGAAATGAGCATCCTCAATCTTGTTTGAGCAACCCAGTATTACAATGCACTAAGAAATACAATATGCTAGAACAGAAAATGAGCAAAGCATGGGGATTCAGCAATTTATTTCAAACCAGTGTTAGCCTACCAATTAAATTACTTCTGAATACTTTATGGGGCTCTAACCTTATAAACAAATCTACGAATAATCATAAAAGGTGCAATTCTTTATAGTATTTCCATCTTTGAAAAGACCCTCCATTTCTGTAGGGAAAATCATCTCCTTCCCATTCAGAAGAAGGAGCTAAATAAATGTGAGTATATGAACTGATTATAAAAAGCCTACTGAACTAGAGTAACAATAATGCCTCAGTCTTGAAAGCATAGAAAGTAAATGCAATTTTACATTAAAGATCTGAAAACAAACTCAAGGCTAATATTTTCAGGGGAAAAAAAACCCTTTGATCTCTTTTTCTTTCCGGGGGGGAGCCAATATCAACATGAGTGATTTTGTACTATATTCAGGAGTCTTTATGTGGGTTAATAATGTTAAAGTTATTCCACTGCTTTTTCAAACTTTTCTGGAATCAGCTCCTTGGTGAAACAGGGCCCTATTGAAGACTCTTGAATTTGCATAGCATGTGCAAGACATTTAGATTTATATTCCATGTTAGGCTTGTGTGTTTAGAGTTTACCCAGGCATGTGCAATTCATTGGCTGTATTGTTATCTTCACAATGAACAAGCACACTCACTTCATCTGCAAGAAATACAGCTTTAAATGTAGAAAATTAAATTTCCATGAGAAAATGTGTTCCATGAAAATTTCCATCAATAAAGGCTTAGCTCAAACCTACTAAGGTTGAAATATTTTGATTTGAGCCTACCTGGGTACTGGGTGACTTACGTAGCAAAACCATAAAATCATTTGAAAATTACTACTTTGAAAGCCCTCCTGTAAGAACAATTACTCATTTTACAGTTCTCTCTCTAAAAGCCTCTGGTTGTCAGGATCCTGTTGTGTTCAGTGATGAATTTGCCCACAGAAATGGGCAGATTCTGCCTTGAAGACTTTACAAACTCAATAGGTAAAGGAATTAGCTTTAAAACACAGAGAATAGTAACTCTAGTGATGAAAAACTGAACCCATTGAAATACAGACACCAATAACCACAGAAATGAGCCATCCCCTCAGTTTCCACCCAAATCAGATCCTTGCGTCAGTGATGTGCCCCCACAATCAGCCTTCTTGCTAGCTGGGAGAGCAACACGGTGTGTTACGCGATCCATCGTGTGCAGCAGCAGCAACGTACTTCACAATGTCTGTGTGGCAGTTTTTCTGTTTCCCCAGAAATTTTAGTACTTAACACAAAAAGTCATCTAAAGAAATACATAGTCGATGGATTTGGTTTGATATTTGTGAGACGCCATAGTTCATTTCTCACTTTCCATCACCACCAGAGTTTGGTGGCGCTGGTTTCCAAAGTGACATTAACATTTGCGTTACGTATGTGATTTTCCAGTCTTCATACTCAGTAGGAATTCTGGGACAGGGAAGGGCAAAGTTGCCAGCACAATCAAAGCACCATCCCATGGCAGATGACTAGAAGAGTTTGGCTGCTACAGCTGACAATGAAAGGCAGAGGGAGCGTAGCTGCTGTCGCCATGCATGTCAGAGGGATGCACAGCAGAAAGGAGATCCATGGAAGCTAAAGAACAACTTTGGCTCAAGAACAAAGCGGTATCTACAGCCGTGAATTAATTTGGGCAAAAAATGAGAAGAAGGTGAGTCACTAGAAAAGCATGCCAAGAGGAGCTGTGAGGACAAAGAAATCTGACAATCAGTGATGGAGGTTTGAAAAGTTTATGGAAGTGATTTTATGGTGCAGAGTCCATGATAACAGAAGACTGGATTTATGTCTCAGCAGGTCTCATCTACTTCTGTTCTCCATTTCCTTCCCAAATCCTTGATCCTGCCCCATTACACTGAATGAAAGATTTGCCAACAGGATCAACCCAACTACTGCAGAACACATGTACTGTCTGCAGGGCAAGAGAAAGGAATTCATGGATCATAGAGTACTGACTACTGTGTGCTTTTCATTTTCATTTCTTTCATTAAGAACTTAATATTTGTTTTCTTACTGTTTCATTAAACCATAAAACTTTCCTTCAGGCCATTGGTCTTTTCTTCTCAAAGAGGTGGCTAATTTGGCTGTGGAGCTGGTGGTCCAGAGGAGAATAAAATACATCTCTTGAGAAGATACGGGAGATGTGCATTGCAGCATGCTTTGTAACTGCTTCTGTCTTTACTGTGGCGTTGTATCCACCAGATCAGACTAGAAGACTGGATCAAAATGGATATATATGGATGTATATTAAGGTGGGATACATAACATATGAGTTTAAAACAAGGGTAATACATCTGTTCTGAACCACTGCCATTTTGGATCCAAGTGAAACTGTGTTTGCTCAGATGGAGCAGTCAGAGATTTTAATATAATATGCATTTCGGACGTTCAGCTCCCAGTGAGAAATCAGGAAGCAGCTTTACCTTCAAACCCAGTGTCTCTCATCAATATAAATAGCAGTATTAAAGACTCAGAGGGGCTACTACTGGCTGCTCATGGCTTGGAAGGGCGTATGCTTCACTGGGTAAAAAACTGGCTAGATGGCTGGGCCCAAAGAGTTGTGATGAATGGAGTTAAATCCAGTTGGCGGCCAGTCACAAGTGGTGTTCCCCAGGGCTCAGTACTGGGGCCTGTTCTCTTTAATATGTTTATCAACAATCTGGACAGGGGGATCAAGTGCACCCTTTGTAATTTGCAGACAACACCAAGTTGGACAGAATTGTTGATCTGCTTGAGAGTAGAATGGATCTAGAGGGATCTGGACAGGCTGGATTGATGGGCCGAGGCCAATGGTATGAGGTTCAACAAGGCCAAGTGCCGGGTCCTGCACTTGGGTCACAACAACCCCATGCAGCGCTACAGGCTTGGAGAAGAATGGCTGGAAAGCTGCCTGGTGGAAAAGGACCTGAGGGTGTTGGACAACAGACAGCTGAATATGAGCGAGCAGTGTGCCCAGGTGGCCAAAAAGGCCAATAGCATCCTGGCCTGTATTAGAAATAACATGGCCGGCAGGATTAGGGAAGTGATTGTACCTCTGTATTCAGCACTGGTGAGGCCCCACCTCGAGTACTGTGTTCAGTTTTGGGCCCCTCAGTACACGACGGACATTGAGATTCTGGAGTGTCCAAAGAAGAGCAATGAAGCTGGTGAGGGGTCTAGAGCACAAGTCTTATGAGGAGCAACTGAGGGAACTGGGGTTGTGTAACCTGGAGAAAAGAAGGCTGAGGGGAGACCTTATCGCTCCCTACAATGACCTGAAAGGAGGTTATAGCGAGGCAAGAGGTCAATCTCTTCTCCCACTTAAGAGGCAATAGGACAAGAGGAAAGGCCTCACGTTGTGCCAGGGAAGGTTTAGATAGGATAGTAGGAAAAATTTCCTCACTGAAAGGGTTATCAAACATTGGAACAGGCTGCCCAGGGAAGTGGTTGAGTCCCCATCCCTGAAGGTATTTAAGAGACCTGTAAGATGTGGTGCTGAGGGACATGGTTTAGTGGTAACTTGGCAGTGTTAGGTTAAGGTTGGACTTGATGATCTTAAAGGTGTCTTCCAGTCAAAATGATTCTATGATTCTACTTGCTCCTTTAATTTATTGAAAAATCAATCCAAATCCACTATTTGTGTGTCAGTCACCTGCATCATGCTGAGCAGTTCTTCTGTGAATAAAAGACTTTGTGATTATTTTCCAACTATGCAAAACAAATCAAAAGGAAGGATATGGGAATAGATATGCCTGTTCTGACAGTTTTGGACTACAGGAGAAGGTGGTGGTATCTCTGCATCCAAGGGAGCTGCCACCATGCCATGTATCTGTTTAATTTTTTAATATAAAATAGTTCACTCACTTCAGCTCTTAGATGCATCTCAGAGGTCTATAAAAAGGTTGGGTTTTTTGATTCTTAAAGAATAAAGCTAATAACCTCTAGCATAAGTATTCCCCAGCCCAACTCACTGCTTCCACATTTGTGAAAAGTGGCTACCTCAACATTATCTGCAGGTGACAAAAATAAACAATGAAATCCTACAATTATACTATAATGAACCAAAATTCCTGGTTTGCCTTGGATTAGAGACAGAGGTCGTCAGCAAAGTGTAATTACAGACACCTAATAAAGAATATACAAAATATCACCATCACTCCCACATCACAAAATCTGGTAACTATCTCAGCTATGACTAACAGCTTTCTATGAATTTGATGTCATATCATTGAAGGATGGTCTCTGAATAGAAAGCATATGCCAATCCTAAAATATGCTCTGTTTTCCTCCAGATCATTAATGAAGAAATCATACACATCTAGGCACCCTGACACATGGCTCACTGCTATCAATCCAAAAGGAGACACTGTCATATAAAAATTATATCTTTCCCCTAGACCTGTTATTTGTTGTGATCTGTGCTGCCCTACATTTTGGTAAATACAGTTTCAGTAACTATATCGGGAATACGCCAAAGACTTTTTACATAATGAAATGGATTGGAGATGCAGAGAGGAAAAGAACTGTAAACAGCAAAGAAGGAAGAGAAATTATACAATGGGACTCAGAAGTCTGAGAAATACTGGAAGAAAATAACTAGAAAGAATACAAGTAATGCATCTAAAATAAAATAACCAGTAACACAGAGAGTTGATGAATATAGGAAATTGCAGCAGTCCCTATAGAATCAATAAGAATTTTCTTCTCAATTTATTTGGGTTGGGATTCCTCCTTTAGAAAGCAACGATTCCAAAGTAAACTTATGAGTTTACTCATAAAAAATGAGACGTAAATATGAAAATGTGACACAGCAACTTCTGAGACTGCTGATAAACTGAAAGGAATTACCATAAAGGGGGGGTTCATTGCAAAAGCAGCATTGCTTGGGGCCCTTACAAGAGAAGCATACCCAGGACGAAGCTGCTGTCAGTGTCAGGGTTCCCAGTGAAGACACCTTGACCTTATTTCAAACACACACACAACACAAGCCTTAATGCCCCGTGCAGCAGAAGGCACTGCTGAAAAAAGCTTGTGTACGAGCAACATGATACTAGTTTAGCCCAGTGATGTGAGATTCAGGGACAGATGATAACTGTTAACATTAGGTTATATCTATACAAGTAAATTAAGTGTGCCTGGGAACATTCCTGGGCATGGAGGCCAGCTGGCACACAACGGCCTGAGTCTCCGCCAGTAAGCACCCTTAACCTTCAAAACAGGGAGGCTGCATGCAAACAGCCAACTGGGGACGGTCCCAGGAACACGCCTGCTGCCAAACCATACTCGAAAACTACCCGGGGCAGCGCTGGTTGGTGCATGCCAAAGCATCGCCAGTGACTGTTCTAACAGTTTACCAGGGCGGGCAGTCACGCTCCCGGCCCAGGAACATTCCTGAGCGTTGTTTAATTTATTAACAGAGATATAGCTAGCTCCCTCCTTCCCCCTCCTTGCCTAGGTGAAACATTTATCTCGCATAGAACACATTTCGGGAGCCTTTCTCACTGATCCACCCCTTCTCCCATACCAAACCATCTCCCCTCCTGTTTCCACATGCAAAACGTACACAGGAAGGTCTGGTTAAAGCAATGGGAATGGTCCGACTTGAACTGCTGGTGCCTTGCCTGCTCTCTGGTTCACAAAGAATGCTGAAGGGTATACCCACACCACAAGTAAGGAATGGTTATGCAGAAGGTCAAGAGCATAGCATGTTTCCAAACACGTCCCACCTCCTGTCCACACAGGGACCTCACTACACAAAGTGTCCAGGGATACCTCATGATTTTTTAAGTCATTTAAGTACTACTAATATCAGGAACACTCTAAAGCACAGCCTACCTACCTCATGCTCTTGGAGCTACAGATGGGCTGGTCCATCAGCCTCAATACCTGAACAGTTCTTCAGAAGACAAAGAAATGGTCCATAAAGCAGATCTTTAAACTGTTGGCTACAGATAGAATGCCTGTTTTTCTAACAGCCATTACCTTGATGCTTAAAACCAGTGACACTCAAGTAATTTCACTTGAAAATATATTTCAATTAATAAAAAGAAAAATAATCCATTCCTTTCTCTGATTCACTAGAAAAGATAGTAATATTGGCTTATACAGAGGAGGGCAAGAACTTGAATGACAATCTTATACAGACGTGTGTGTGCACATGTGTGTTTATACAAAACCCTCATCGGTTTAAATTGTATTTTCTGTTAAGATGATCATTTACCTTCTAATAAATTCTAATTAGATCATAAGTTCCAAACCTAGTGAGAATAAATGTGTATTGACAAGTTTATTGAGTGCTGGGAATTCACAAGACTCCTACTTACAGTTTGGGATATGTTGATACATGTTGCATGTGTAAGTTAACAATATAGGCAGTGCCTAACCTTTCACTGGTTTGCTGCAATATACGGCGAGTTGCTAGAATTCATTACCAGGAAGTTCTTAGAAATGGGAGAGGAACCCAAGCTGACATGTGTCAGTGACTCATGGATGAAAAGTACCCTTTTCAGAGTTGTTCTTGGTGCCTTGAATTTAAAGGAGCCCTCTCACTTGCTGAAAGTCTTTGGACATCTTTGTGTTAGGGATTCCCGTCTGCCCAAAGTCACATAGATGGCCAGCTTGTTTTGAACAGCCTCCCAGTATTGCTGCACTGAACCTTGGTAAAATCCCTGATGTAAAGACAAAATACTCTGAGCTGCCTAGACCCCAGAGATGGCTCTGGCGTAGATCTGAGATGTGTTAGCTGGACATTTACCTATTTGTGAAAGTCT
This sequence comes from Anarhynchus alexandrinus, assembly GCA_008711295.1. NCBI lineage: Eukaryota > Metazoa > Chordata > Aves > Charadriiformes > Charadriidae > Anarhynchus > Anarhynchus alexandrinus. Next base: position 4,034,373 of record VUYV01000016.1, on the reverse strand, counting down.
TACTAAAAATCACCCTAGTTCCCTGCAAGGGCTGCAGGTTCACAGTACAGGTGCCCTCCCTAAAGTCTTGCTGCCCTCTTGAGGAGAGATGAACCTACCAGCCCAAAATGGAGCAGAGACCTGGGATCAAGGCAAGGGTTTGATCTACTGTCCTGTGTGAGACAGTGCCCTGTGTCCCCCAAGGAAATATCTCCTTGATACCAGCTGAGATTCACCTTACCCCACAGGAACATACCTGTTTATACCACCACAAGCCCAGAGGCGGGTGCTACCACTGCAGCTTGGCAATCTGAGAAGCACCAGGTATGTGCTGGTGTGAAATTCCACGCATGATGCAAGAGAGGGGAGGTGTGAATCCAGTGTTTCTGAGTCATTCAGGTCTGTATCCTGATTTAACAAGCAGAATTTGGAAGTTCTTGTTGTTTTTTTCCTTCTTGCTTTCTAATTTTGTGAAGATTTCTCGCAGTTTACGACAGGCGACATTGGTTTGGAGTACATCTGAAAACAGACCATATTTTAAAAAGAACCCTACGCATTAGGAGACACTGCAGCCTGAGAGCCATCCTTAAGACCAGACTACAGTTACATCAGCAGATACTGTGGAGTGATATAAGATGGTCTAGAAAAAATAGCATTGAGACCTACCCTATCACTAAACCTACCCTATGAACTGAATGCCTGTCAGCATTTAGAGTATATTATGTGCATGTGTTTTGACTTAACCTCATCCAAAAGCAGTCCAGGACCACTCTGATGTTCACTGAAGTGTGGTAGTAGAAAGATTCGCTTCAAAAGCTCAAGCACGATCCAAAGTGAAGTACAGATGCAGATTTCCTCTTGGCACCTGTACAGAAGGCCCCTGCCAGAGCTGGTGGACAAGCTCCATTTGTCCAGCCAGGCACGCTGAACGGATTACCTGCACAGCACCTGCATGGCCAAAGAGCAGAGGGGAGTTTCTAGGCTCAAGACCCATAGCTCGGTCGCAGCCCTGGAGATGCAGTAATCCACTCCCTTGCTCCCTGGTGGTTGCACAGCAGGAAGAAGGTGCACGGGCCCAGATCAGAGCTAAACGGGTTGCCATTTCCCATCAGTCTGGATGATCAGCATGCCTGCTACTGCTGCAGAGACATAACTTACGTGACAATCACCTATGTCCCACAGACAAGCAAGGGGAGGCGTGTGGGGCTCAGACAGAAGCTGGCAGAGCACCGAAGGTAGCACGACCATTAATAGTCAGGCTGCCACATAAAAATAAGCCAAGAAAGCAGGCTGCAGGTAAACTTCAACATCCCAGGCTGTAAACGGTGGCAATACCGAGTAGGTCAGACATTGCTGTCTCAGGGCAACAGAGTCCATCAGAGGGGCAGCGCAGACACCTGTGGGCAGTAATAGCTTCAGCTGCCTAATTTTAATTATCATATGTCAGTAGGAACCTACAGACTCCTAAGTCATGCAGATGCTTTTAAAATACTGTACCTCTGGTGCCTATGCCAGCCCAGTGTGCAAAGGATTCCTACCATCCACGAAAACAGAGTTTGCCACATCAGAACAGCCCTGGGCTTTGATAATGATGTACCTAGTTCCCGTGTCTGTCCAGAATTGCACACTTTGGGATTAAAATATTACCAGAACACAACTTGGGGTCAAACTGCGAACCTTGCATTTCCTCTGCTATGCACTTACTTTCAGAGCGGTCCCACTGATTTCTTCTGTACTGCCCAGGAGAATAACTCAGTCATTGTTAACAAAGGTTGATGGTTGATACCCCTGAGGGAGACCAGTCTCTCAGACGTAGGTCTGTGTAACAGTCTCTTTGAACTTTTAAGTCATTCACACAAGAAAGCAAGTCTGACAAAAGCTGCGGAGTCTTCTGAACACCTCTTCAGACAGCAAAACTGAAAGACAGACTTCCTTTCCTGTGTCATTACACATACACACACACACCCTGCCCCAGAATCCGAGTTTAAATCGAGTTCTTTGACACACATCAGAAACCTTCAGTGTAGAATTTCTGAGAGATACCAAAATCCTTACAGACAGACCTAACACAGACAATCATCTTCAAATCGTTTAATTGCTTTCATCAATTGAAAGTATCTTTTGATTCAAGAACAAATGCTTAGCAAGAACTTGGTGAAAATAGACATAACCTTAGGGCTGAAAAGCAGAGCAACATCTATAATTTTTTTCCTTTACAGATAAACAGAACTGCTTTTTAAGTAGCTCCTGAGAAGGACATCTAAGCATTGCTCCTGTGAATAAAGCAGACAGTTCACATGACGACCAGTTCCTGCCTGCATGTAAAAGCCGCATGCCAGCAAACCTAATTGAAAATAATCTGTGATCTACACTTAGCATTCTTTAGCAAAGTGCTTTTATCCCATCTTTTCCCATCTCTCCTCCTCCCCTCCAATCTTAAATGAATCACATATTGAATCACCACAGCATAGCTGTATTTGATTGTGATTTATAGGGCACTGTCTGCCTTACTCAGTAAGCAGTCTTCATAGGGAGGAGGTATTTTGGACAGAGAAGAACAGGCTGTCAGCACTCAATAAATTATTAGTAACAGCCACTTCCTGAAGTAAAGACCAATATAAGATCACCCTTCTAAGTGGACAGGTGCACGGAGGTGTCTTACATCAACAGCTTGCCCGGCACATAATCCAAATTCTTAGTAACTACGTTAAAATGTGGCACTGAGAAAAGAAAGATTTTTCTGACAGTTGTTAATAAATAAATGGAGAAGCTATAGGCACTGCAGAACCTGTTCAGGGACGAGACCGCCCCGTGCTGTGTTGTACTGCACTACTGTAGGTAGCAGAGATCAGCGTCTCTCGTTTCCTAGAGGCAATTACACAAGGCAGGCCTTTTAAGATAAATCTTCTGCCCTCGTTTGACAGAAGTGTGCTGCAATATTATGAGCAGTGAAACTTCCAAATCTGCAAACTAAACATAAAGCTGCATGCAAGAGACACGAATGTAATTTTTTACCACCTCTTCTCAGTCATCAGCATTCCCCTGCCTATTGTTTGCCTGCTTTCAACCTTCAGTTATCTCCACCACAAACAAGTCTATGAGCAGCAGCATGTACAGACTTCATTGTACGCTAACATATTGATACTTGTACATACTGAGCTGTAACACTCAGGCTTAAATTAGTCGTGCACCATAAGAAAGAAATAGTTGTAGGGAACTGTACCCAGATAAGGACTATTTAGCTGTATCTCACCAAAAAGAAGGGTAGTTAATCTGTTTTGTTTGTTCACACTCTAACACAGAGTGAAGCAATGACAGTAGATCAAATGCTCTGGGCTAAGAAGCAACTTCAGACCAACTACATGACAGCTGTCTGACAACTGCAAAGCTCTTTAAAAAAAAAAAAAAATCTTTGATTTACTGAACAAGAAACATTATTAGAAGGGAAACAATGGGTCTGTTTTCTCTCCCTCATCACAGCTTTCCTATGCCCAAGCTATCGCTTGAGTTACACGGAAGTAGCACACCCAGGTGCTTCCAGGCACAAGAGAAGGTTAGTTTTTTCATCTCTTTCTAAGAGGGACAATTCATTCCTGATACATCCTGAATAGCCTCAAGGCTATTACACCAGAGATGAATTTGGTGAACTCTTACAAAGACTCTGCACTGTGGCTTTTGTTTGCTGAACACCACCAGAGGGCTTAGCACTATACAAGATATAAAAATAAAGGTCCTGACCTGAAAAACCCTACACCTAGAAACAATGATTTGTTAGCAAACCCTCTGATTGTATCTTTACAAATTATTGTTCCTTTTAAAATATGCTCAGTTTTCAAGAGAAGTTCCTGGTTTCACAGCAGAATCACTTGGGAAAATTTATTCCCTATTGCTATTTAGAAGGTCAAAGCAGACTCAACGGCCTTAAACTATTTATAAAGTAATAGTAAAAATACATGTAACATGTTCCTAAGAAATACACTTTCCATCAGAATGTAATGACTGAGAACTGATAGCTCTTGCAAATTACTGATAAAACAACAGTCTGTCTGCTTCTGCTATAAATGGTCCATGTATATGGACTAAGATCTTCCTCCCTGGAGCTATATATCTGGCCACTACTTACCTGTACTAAATGTCTCCAAGTTCATCTATTCCATTGCATCTATGATTTCTGATAAATCTTTCTTATTTTTTATCCTGACTTCTGAGTACCATGTGATGGATCTGACACTAACAAGACAAAAGTTGGCCCCTTGGGGTCTTGTCAAAAAGCTAATGTAAGACAAAATGCTTGTAAGCTTTGATTGAAATACTTCCTCTCTCCCAGCACCAGCTAATGATTTGGAACGATTTTGTTAAGTGTATATTTCACTACCTTGAAACAGATATTGTGTCAAGTAGGATTTATAGGTGATTTAACTCAATCGTGCCTTCAAAGCAGCTTCAGCAAGCAGTGAAAACTGTTATAAAGAGCAGGGAATATTCAGAGGCTGAGCCAGGGTTAAAGAGAGCATCTCTGATCACCAAAGTGATGAAAAGTGGTCAAGAATGGAAATCACTGCAACTACGTGTCCTAAGCTATTGTCTTTCATATTGAAACTGCCAGAACATGTAGGTTTTAGGGACGGAAATGACAGTTTACTATTCTGATTCATCACCTGGTGCTTGGAGAGAGGAAGTATTTGAATCAAAGCTTTTAAATATTTTTGTTTTACAACAGCGCTTTCATGAACGGATGCTGGGGGAGTGGAGGAATTGCCCACTGCACAGGACAGCAGGCTAAGGCTAAAAAAAAAAAAACAAACCTGAATTCCAACTGGGCCAAGAACTGCTTTGTGTACCAGGTAAATCCCTTCACTCCTGCTTTCATTTGTTCTCCTTTCCCACTGTACATCTGCCTTGTCTATTGGGAAAGAGAGATTTATGAGTGTCTTAGGGATTTAGTGGAGCAAGCACTTCTCCTCTCAAATCTTCAAATGAAGATGAAAACCCCACCCTTTGGCTCAAAGCCTGTTGTTGCAGAGACTTGTACAGCACCTGGTATGGACCTCAGTGGGGACTGCAAGGGCAGATCATAAAAGTAAAAATGACCATAACATTATCACCATCTATACATAAGCTTTTATGGGAAAACAGAGCATCCACTCGAAGTCGATGTGGAGGCTGAAGCAGATTTCAGCATAAGAACAGTGTAACAAGTCCCAGCAAAAGTCCATCTAACCCTGATTCTGTCTCCGACCACTAGCAGGTACCTAGAGAACAATAAAATAGCCAGGGTACGTGTGCAGTGATATTTATCCAGAATACTCTCCCAGCATCTGTGGATTCGCTATTTGTGAATTTCCTCTGCCACAGATGGTGTCTTTGCATTAAACAGTCTTGGTGGATTTTTATTCTTGAATATCCCAGTCTCTCAACTGGGACTTCTTCTAAGGAAATTACTGAAATACAATTTAGTGAGGTAATGTAATGCAGTACAAACCAGTGGCCAGAACAACAAGTGACATTTTCTGATCATCAAGGATTCAAGGTGACGTTTCAACATCTTTGCATGAAATGCGAGGTAAAGAATAGGCTTCTGAAAGCTGAAGGCACTTAACTCCTTTAGAAAGCACTCAGAAGTTCATAGGTACCACAGCCCACCAATATCAGCCATCTGCATTCACTGGAACAGACCTGTTCCCAGCATGGTTTCTCTGAAGCCAGTATGGAGTTCAGCTCAACTGAATAAAAAGGAAAACAAAAGCCCTCTCCTTTCCTGACACGATGCGCTTATTCTCATGGATTTTTTGGCAGATACTCTCCTTAGACAATGGCAGGCAAGTATTAAGAGCTGTAAGAGATATGCACATCACCTCAAGAGTCCCTCTTTTTATACTCTGATTCTTTTATGTATTGCACAGACACACTGTGAGAGATCATCTCCTCTGTCCAAAATAGCTAACGATATTCATAGGTGTGGCAAACATTTTCTTCTGAATTTTAACAGTATTTGGGCAGGATTAACATCTGTCATGTCACATGGGAAGTTCAGGACAGAAAGAGAATTTGAACTTTAAACACCAGTACAAAAACCTTAAATCATCAAACCTATGCCTGCATACACTAACACCGTGCTGGAGTCTCAAAGGGTGCAGACCAGGCAGTGTCGTGCCTGGTTAGACCTTTTAACCACCCTGTGTTGTTAGTGCTCCTTTGCCATGCTTCTGTTCCTTATTTAACAAGTATGCTTCCAGCAGTAGTAGATTTCTTTCTCTAAAAAATATACATATACATAGTAAGACCAACAACTCGTGTGGTCTAAACCATGCTCAGTAAGACACTATTTACCTCTTCAGCATTCCTGGAGAATGAAGACAACATTCATTCTCCTAATCATAAGCCAAGATGAAATGTTAAGCCCTGAAGTAATAAATTTCATCCAAACTGAGAGGCATACAATTTAATGTATTCTGCATTTAACATAAGTCATCTAGGAGATAAAGGACAAGAGTTATCATCACAAAAAAGAGATGAGGAAACATGAGCTTCAGTGTGGAGACTCTGAAAGGCACAAGCAGAAGTACTATGACCACAGACTTTTCTATATAGGGACAATTACTTTGAAGTATAATTTGAACATAGGAAGGGTTTTTTCAACTGTGTTAAATCCTTGTGAGAATAGACTGGTTCTGAGTTTGTGACCTCAAATGGATTTTTCTTCTTTCACTTCCAAACTTAAGCTGAATTGAATTAAAGTGTCTTTTATTTCTGAAATAGATTGTTCACCAATGGTTTAAAGCAGGCTACCTACCTCATTTTGAGTTCATACCTACAACTAATATGAAGAAATTTTTCTGCATTCTTACATATGGAGACAAACTTTCACTTTCTAAATGTATTACAGTGTATTTCTGTTATTAATAATTATTATACCACAAAGTCACAGCTCTGCTCAAGAACTCATTGTGCCAGAACTCAGTATACCTCCTGCTAGCTAACATTATATTTTAACAAAATTCTACTTCTCATTTGAATTTGCTGAGGTCAGTTCTAAATCCCAGTGGTTCTCTGCTACACTTTCTTCTCCAAAATTAAAGCACTTTCAACACCAGTATTTTTTGCTTCAGAAGTCTCTATGCTGAGCAGCTTTAACTATCCCCCACCCCACCCTCCCCCCCCCCAATTTATTTGTGTTTCTTATCAAAACATAAAACACAGCAGGGCTTGTGATGTAAATAGAAACAGTCCACCCTCAGCTAATATTCATCACCAAATTTAATGGCTATCACTGATCTACATCATGTGGAACTCTGGCCTATATAAACATACGTATCTAGAGATGGATGGGGTCTGGTACACTGCATTTCTTTCTATAAACTAAAGCTACAGCTACCAGGCAAAACAGGGTTACAGGCTTACATAAGTGTGTGCGCGCATAAAAATGTATATGTGTGTGCACATCATTTAAATGGAGTTCTAGTAAACTGGGATATTTTCACATATATTAATTCATAACTGCTTACTAGTGGCCACAGCATGATCCAGTCTGGATCCCACTGCAATTAATAGGAGATCTATCATTCGCTGCAGATTTTCCAACAGAAATCTTTTCTCTGTACTCCTTCTCCTGCAGTCATTAGGATTGCGTTCACCAGTATGGAAGCTCTCTCAACTCAGACATATTGCGAACGTTAGCCATTGGTAACTGAGCTCAACCTAACTGGGAAGTGGGTCTCTGAGACACAAAATGAGACCTTGGTGAGGCATGCTGCCTCATGTGGGGCACCTACAAGATGAATTTAGTATTAAACCTTTCTGCCCCCAGGTCAGAAGTGAGAAGGGGAATCACAACAGATCATCGAGCTATTTCTCCTCTTGCATAAACCCACAAATGCAAATGAAATAAATCCCATGCAGATCAACTAAAGCACAATTTTCACCAAATTGTGAAAAACACATAGCTGCCAAAATTATCAGGGCTGATGATACTGACCCTAGGACCCAGAAGGCACTCAGCTTCAGCTCATGGCCTTCCCCAGTGCATGCCCTGTCATTCTCACAGCTGCGAGAATGAGCAACCAGACAGCAAAACCTATTCAACTGCAAGATACTCAACTTGAAATGTCTCCTGAACTTTGGATTCATAGAATGTCGTTTATTTAAATGGTGGCATAGTACACCCCCAGATTAGGCTGAGATGTTTAAGAAGCTACTCACACAGTGAGCAGGGAATTTTGGTTGGCAGAATTCCCAGAACAAGCTGAGGGCAGGCACAGAAAGGCTGCATGAGGCCAAAGCAGCGCTGCGCTCGACCCAAAGGTCTCCCTTTTCTGCTCAGCATCATTGCAGATTCCTGCCCTTACTGCTAAAGTCAGAGGGTGGCTGGCTCTTGATGTTAGCTTGTGGGTCCTGGAATTGGACTCCATCCTTCTGACCTGGGCAAGGGCAACCACGTATTATATTCCACTTCTCTATCTTGCATGTGGATGCAAATATTTTCAGAGCTTGATACAGAGTTCCAGGTATGCACAATGTCCAGTGGAGAAGTAGAGAGGCTTAAATGCCACCAGATGTTCAATTGCAAGGCTTGCTATCAGGCTTCTGGCTCCTGAAATGAGTTCTGCTGCAAGGGGGCGGAAATGGTTGCATAGTGAACAAAACACAATTATTTTTTTTTTTCAGAAAAATCACTTTGCTTGCTATGGTCCCTGTCGTGGAGCAACCCTCACCATCCAGCTCTAACCCCTGACCATCACCAGCAATGAGCTCTGCTTGAAACGCTGGGTATGGTGGGCACTTTCACCCAAATTTCCTCTTTTCTGAAGTACTCCTTGCCATGTTGTGGTTTTAGTTGCTGTGGTGATTGATTTGTGTTTAATGAGCTCATGTTATTGGTTGAGATTTTTCTAGGGTGAGTCACACAGGTTTCATTTGGTAAAATTCACATGGAGATATTGCCATCTAGATCACCACCAGATTAGCCAAGAACTCCAGCTTCAACTCACCTATTTTAACATTCCCAGGTGAAGTCAACTTTCTGATGAGGAAGATAATTGTCTGCAAAGTAAATATTCAGTTAACAATGTACCTATTGTACTGTTGATTGTGATGACGCGGCAGCAACAGCCAGTTTTAATTTAACATGACTTAACTATCAAGCGATTCCAATGATATTACAGAAGCTTGTTAAACAAAAATAATGCCATTCACATTTGCATGTACATGTGCAAGGAAAAAAAAAAAAGAATCCAGCTGCTTCTGGGCTGACAGCATCTGGAATGATATCTTGTTTGAATCTGTGACATTTAATTGCGCCAGTTGAGCTACTATATCATGAAAATGTGAAGACTCCACTAAGCACAACCCAATGGTTCTGGTCCAAAGGACAGAACATTTGGCTGGGAAATCAAGATACCTATTTCTGAGTCCAAACTCTTATCACTCTTCTGGCAAATTACTGCACTTTGTGCTTCAGTCTCTCCATCTGTTGGAAGGGGATAACAATACTGAACTGCTTTGCATAGTGCTTTGAGAACTGGTCATGAAGGAAAATACATGAGCTAGATTTCATTATATTTCTGTTCAGAGCTTTTGACAACTTCGGATTTACTTTTAGTGTCTGGGCCACATTAGCTGCTTGTCCTATTTCTATGGGTTAGGTATTGTTTTAAGTAAACAAAAATTTCAAACTGCAGGGGAGGCAAAACATGGTTCCACATTAAAATGTCATTAAGTTAAGCAGATGCTTGATTGATAAGGTTGCTGATTTCCATAGGGAACAAACCACATACTTAAAGGACACCTGTCACTAAAAGCAGGTTTTTTAGCAAGCTTTTCTAGCAAGGCTTGGCTGTCCATTTGGTGACCCCATCTTATTATCTTGCACTACAGCCTGCAACAGGCTTCCTTAAAATCCATTTTCTGTCTGAGTTTTAGATGTTTCAATCCCTGTCCTGAAGACCTGACAGTCTGAACAAAGAGGAGGAAGATTAAAAGAAGTTACATTTATCACAGTTAGACAGATGATGAAAAGTATGCCCAGGGAGTTTGGAGCATCCCTGCTGAGTGCTCTGTTATCTGCTGTGGTCCAGTTTCTACTAGATCCCACCAGAGGTGCAGCAAACAAAGGAAAGAAAAAAAGCAGCATTTCATTAGGTACCTAAGTAAGAAAACATCCTAGCTGGTTTGACCTAGGCCCTACAGGAAACTCGTGGCAGAAGGCCTTAAATCCAGATTCCCTGAGTGTCTCTCTGGCCAGCCTTCCTCACAGAGTTGTGAACCACAACTCTTAAGGGCATAGCAGATACTCTTGTAATTGCTGAAGCAGCTTGTTTCTAGTTACATTTTTCAGTAATTTTTTTTTTAATCACATTGTGAGCCGAATCATAGATTAGTGCCAAAGAGCTTCTAATTACATAGTAACAGTAGCAATTGCATAACCCTCTTCCAGCTCCCTGCAACAGCTCAGCTTCACGTTCGCCAATGGAATGTCACATTTTTCCATGCTTTAAGTATCTCTTTTCACTAACGCTGCAGCCAATTCCTTCTAATATTGCAGAAAAGAACGAAAAATGCTGGGATTAAACCTCTACAAACCCTAATAGAGTGTTTACAATAGTCTTCAGGTTCATTCTTAACCACTAGGTCTATGACCTTCTAGTAAATTATACTATACTGGAAGGTTTTAGCTGCTGTTCCAGCTCCACTGTAAACATGTAAACTTGAGCCATCTGTGCTTTTTTAATATTTCCTGTAAAGCCTATCGCTACACCAATCTGCTGTTTCAATTGGCGGCACAAGAAGTCATTGTGTGCTAATTTTTCCCAAGGGCACTTGATGCACTTTATTAAATAGGGTTTTTTTCTTCCTCATTAAGGCCTTTCCACAACAATAAAACTATATTTTGGATACCCAGGCCAGCAGGCATTGTGCTGTTTTGTATGAAAAAACGATCCCAGCCATGCTATGCTTTTACCAAAGAACAATATGGAGGGAAAGAAAGATTTAAAGACGTTGCAACCTTTTCTTTCAGGGCGCCTGCAGGGAAAGCGTCTTGAAGGCAATACAACAAACGTTGGGAAGAATTTGGCCGAACATCCCAGAAACAGACAAAGGATCAGATTCTTTCAGAGGCATTGAAATTTTGCTGGGTCATACACTTCTCACACACCTCAAATTGCTGTTGACTGCTGGAGTTCGGAGTGTGCAAGGGGAAACAAAAATGCCAAACTGGATCAGACCCATGGTTCATCTAGTTCAGTATCCTGTTTCTGGGAGTCGCAGACCAGATGTTTCAGAGGAAAGTGCAAGAAGCCCTACTGCGGAAGCACGAAGGTTTCAGGCCTTTAGAAAGATCTTGCTTTATTATATCCACTACTAGACTGTCCTGACCTTTGATAAGCCTAATTTCTCCTCCTCTTCTCCTCCTGTCTGTTGTCATAAAACCTGTTAAAATATTACTCTCATTGTAGAAGCTGTGTCAAAAGACCAAGGCAGGCATTGAGTATAGAGAAAAAAAGCGGGATTTTTTGGCCAGTTTATACTACATTTAACAGACAGAGTGTCAGAATAAGTGACTCTCAAACCAGTATGGGATAAATGGGAAGTATATATAGGAGAGTCTTTGCTGAAGATTTAATATTAATTCATTTTAAAACTTTTGCCTGTATTTTAAATATGTAGAGTATATATTTTTATTTACTTCTCAGTAATTTGACTTACAATCATGGTAAAACAGTTCACTAATCGACGTGGGGATTTTGGGCCGGGTTAGTTTAAGCAGATGCCTAGAGTTTAAGGTCAGAGAGGACAATTGTGATCCTGGAGTTTGACCAGCTGCCTTACACAAAAGAGCTGTTTATCAATTTTTCCCAAAAGCCATTTTTATTTTCCTTAAAAAATATTACTGACCCACACTACACACTCGCTATCAGTGACTTTAACATACCTCTGCTCAAAAAGCTGTGCCAGAAGAGGAGGTTGAAGCAGGTGTTCAAATACTAAGCACTAGTCAACTGCCCATAAATTTAATCTGACATGCTGATCGGCAAATGCTGGGCAAAACAATTGAACCAAGTCCGCACACTTTGAAGCTGCTGCTACAAAAATCACAGCTGAAAGGGGAGGGAGGGAGCTTCCTAGCAACAAAAACGCGCCCGAGCCTTGCAGCTGAAGTGTGTGCATCGCAGAACACCTCGTGGATGCACAGGGTGGTTTTGGGGGGGGGTGGGAGGCTTAAAGCTTTGAATTTGTCATTTCTTTCTCAACTGGCTTTTAGTTCTGATCCCGAGCGAGAAGAAAGGGGTCCTTGTTTGATAAGAAGGGATGATAACCTGCACCCAAGCCAATAAAAGGGATTAACCCGAGACTGAAGGCTCAATACTAGGTTCTTGCCGATGCATGGTTCAATTAGACTAAAAGCTGTCCTACAGCATTAAGGCAAGTTACCTTCATTTTCAGCTTCAGTGAAACAGACCCCAGATGACAGGATAGGCAAACAAGGACTTTTTCACTTTTCACAATTGCTTTCATCCTGCATTGCCAATATTATTAGACTTTAAAGAAACTGGAAAATCAGAGGAGTGTTCAAAGTAGGTGGTCTCTGCGTATTCATTACATCCGGGCACATAAGGCTGGATAACGCATTTTGTAAGCTCAGCAATGTGGCTTGCAGTTCATTTCTTCAGTTCATTTTCACCTAATAAAATCAATTTTCAACCCAAAGTGATGGCCTACAGATATTACTTTAGAAGTCCAGGATGTAAACACTTCAGAGAGTCATGCACCTCCAGCAACACCAAGCTCCCCAAAGAAGGGAGCCTGTTCCTCTAAGGCAGCCTGCTTTTATCCCATGCACCTGGGTAAATCATGAAGAGGAGCGTCTGGCTCTTTTCAGCAGCAGGGGTCAAAATACTTTAAAAAAAAAAAAAAAGTCAGGATCATGACAAACTTTTCACACACATGGAGATGGAGGTACAGAGCAACATGGCTCAGCTAAGGTCATCCCTGGTGGACAACAGAGCTGGGAATAGCTAGGCACAGGTCCAAAGCACCGCTCTGTGCTCTCTCGTCCTGCTACCCAAGTCTGAACACAGCGAGCGAGACTAATCAGCTGATTTACATCCTAGACTTTCATTTTTCTTTTAACCACGGTGTAAACAGAATGAACAAACATCAGTCTGAAGCACCGGAAGCCTGTTTATGGGCAATATGAACAACTCTTTTGCTATTTCCCTGGTAAATAAAGTTTGCAGACAATTCCTGGAACTATAATGTCTCCATAGATGTGTCTGTTGACATACCCCAAAACTCAAAAAATATTGTAACATTTTCTCCCACATTTCCCATGGAAGCTAGCTACTAGGTTATTTTCTTTTTTTAATCACTTCTTCCCCCTTCAGGCAATGGAAATACCCTATCTTCAACACACAGAGGGTCACAGACAGGAATTTTGACCAGCTCCATAAAGAAATTAAAACAGAAACCCTGAACTGCCCCAGAAGGCATGAAAGAGCACGCAGGGCTGGGGTGGGGAAGGGCAGAGAGGGAGGACTTGCGCAGGGCAACCTGTATAAATTGCCTTATCCCAAACAAGCTGGACATAGGCCTTTAATTTTAGCATAGTAGCAGCAACAACAAAAAGAAAGCCTGAAAAGCTGTGAAAATGCTCCCACAGCCCAACCATAACATGAAGGACAACCAAAAGACTTTTTCCCAAGCATGTCCTTGAGATACTGGCATTGAAGCCATAGCATGAGTGGGGACAGGGTGGGTGAGATATACAGACACGTTACACAACCTTGCCTATAAGTAAGCAAGCTCCCCAAGACGTGGACCACTGTACATACACCCAGCACAACTGAGTCCTACAATATTGATAGAAATTGACTTTATCTTTCCTTTCACCAGTTTGGGTCTGTGACTAATGGTAAAAGAGAAATCAAGCTGCAGATTTCAGCTTTCATCACCTGTGTTACAGAGGATGGAAGATCTCTTCGGAGTCCTCTGCCATTCCCCTGCTTTTATTTCAGCTTCATCCGATTCAGTCAAAGCCAATTTTCCTCAATCCCTATCATCCTCCTGGATGCAATGCATTTTACAGGGAAGAAAACACTGTAGTATTCTCAGTAACGATTCACAACAGGAGATGTTATCCTTCCAAAAATTTGCTCCAGAATCCATAAATGCAGAATGAGTCAGCAAACCACTAGGCATTAACTGGATGGGTATGCAGTGATACAGAGATGCTGGAGGAATTGCATGAAAGGACTCGTGCATCTCTGCTGAGGGCAATGAAAACTGCTAGTACCATTGAGGTATACAGCCTTGTCATTGCTATGCAATTATATAGATGAAAGGTGGCAAGGATTAAATGAATGTAACAGCATTATAAGCACTAAAAACAGTTCAGAAGGGGCAGTTGTTTGTAAAGAATTAGATCAAGAAAGGACAAGTTTAGAGGTATTTCATTTGATAGGGGGCTGCACCGACCATTCCTTGAAAAGCAGTAGTTGGAGAACTTAGAAAACAGACTGACCACAACTGGAGTGCTTTCCACTCAAGGTTTTGTAAAATGATTGTGTGGCAAAGATCCAAACTTTTGATATCCAGGAAAAATATGTTGGAAACTTAAGCCATCCCGATAGCCCAGGGCAGCCTGTTTGCTTGAATTTTCTTGGTGTAAATAGAACCACCACACAACAGCTCAAGGACTGTCCAAGCGAGACTGCCAAAAGAAACAATTATTTTTTACCCAGATCATTCCAGAAATTCCTTTTTCCTTGGCCTGCAAGTGGAACAAACATCCCATTTGCTGGAGCATCCCTACCGCTACAGGCAGGGCTCGGGTCTTCCATATTAATCAACGGTCATCCTGCCCTGGGCAAAGGTTGCTGACTGCAACATGTGGGAAACAGGAAAAGCAGCTTAAAATAAAGTTGTGGGACTGCTTGTTTCATTCAGGCAGACCAGTCTGTGAGAAAAAGAATTTATGAAATGTTAATTTTTATTTTTTTTTCTAACTCTGAAAACAAATTGAAGTGTGAAAATTTGCTGGAGCAACATTGTTTTTATAGCCTATCATGTAAACACCCCTGAGATTTTATCAATGTAGTTCAGCTTTTACCCTCGTGGTGGTCAGACCAGAAAGGTCAGCAAACCCAGAGCTGACCCTGCCCAGCACTCTGATTGAAAACTACTTTGGTAACTTTGACTTTCTCCTTCCAAAGCATTACAACAAACTACAGCTTAACTCCTTGAAGATGGTTTGATTTCACATATCCATCACCACCAGCAACAGGACTCTTGCCAGTAGATCACTAACTGAGAGCGGCATTTTGACTAGAAGAGCACAGTGACACAGGACTATGCGAGATCCTCCCACTTCCATCTCCATCCCACTGTGGCAAACAGTGATGGGGCAGGTGTCACCAGGCAGCTCCGCTCCTGGCTGCCAGCAGACCAGGTTCCTGGCAGTGCGCAAACTGTAAAGCGGCCCTGGGCTTTTGTGTAAAGCTCAGTAGGAGGATGAGAGATACATGCCTAGCAAGTGAGCTTGATGTAGAAAACATGACCATACTCTGCCTGGAGAGTTGATCTGCAAAGCCATGAAGATACGCTGCTTTTCAGCCTTGGCAGCACTGGGCCCAGCACCAATATGCAACAGTAGCAGAATACAGAGTATAACTAACAGACAGTCATTAGTCAAATTTCCAAGCAGCAGACCTTAATGGCAATCTACAAAGGTGCAGTTCTATCTTTTTGAACACCACCTTTGCCTGGTTAAAGATAACATGGCACTGTTAGCAGTTTGGGCAGCCCTCAGGGCACTGCGCCACTCACCCCCACCTCTCTGTTCCTTCAGGTTGAACTATTTTTTTTACTGAATATCCAAAGTCTCTCATACTGCTTTGATTATGAATTTGGGTCTCGAATCATTATTTTTTTTAACCATGTGTTTAATTACATTTTGCTAGTTCAACCTCAATGTAACACAAACATTCGCATGGTACCTGAGACACCACTCTAAAACAGGAATAAATTGATGCTTTTCACATGACATACCTAAGGAGTGATCTTTCAGAGAGGTACAGTAGGTAGACGAGCCAGTGGAGGGTGCTACAATAACAATGTACACTACAGAAATACTGTACAGAACTTCAGAGCGACTTACTATACAGAAACACAGGTCTTGAACACAAATGAATCAACCTAATTGCTGCAACCACCAAATCAAACTGGGAAGAAGAGAAGCTGCAATTTAAATGACCATCTAACAGCTAGAAGCCCCGTGCAACTGGTAGCAAGCAGGACAAGTCCAATCTTCCTTTTTAATTTGACAATCTATGAGCTGTGGCCACGGCAATGTATTCCAACAGTACTTTAGTGGCAGGGATGCAAATAATACTAGGACTTTCTTCACATTTACAGCTTTCTGGCTGATCATATAACCTGAAGCAAAGGTACAAAGGTTAAGTGCAACGATGCTACAAACATGATCTTGGGTCTCAGTGGACACCCATAGAAATAATCCAGTCTTTTGCTCTCTCTCATTAATGTGTCATCCCCCCTGCAATAATTTGGGGCTTCCCCAGTAGCTTTAAATTCCTGTCATTATAAAAAATGACAACTTCTTCCTCCAACAAGAAGCTGCTGAATTAATCTGGGCTCGTTAAAATGTCTCTCCATTTTAAGAATCTGGCCTTCATCTTGTTTTTGAAAAGAGCCCGTTCAGTGATAAGTTTCTATTGCAGGTCCATCTAAATAGGAATAACAGTGTACCTGATTTCAAGACCGCAAAACTGTTCTCTCATTTTGACTTTAAATCAACACTGGTTAGTGTTTTAGCATTGTTACTGCCTGGCTTTCTGTCATGCAGCCTAATTCTTCAATCCCCTAAAGGGCTGATGCATGAAATCACCCATGTTATAAATACTGTACTTAAGTGCAAACACTAGCTTGACCTTTAATATGAGAGTCAGAGCTGACCTTTACATTTCTTCACGTTGTCAAACATTCAGAAAATACAGGACTAATAGGCACGCTAATGCCCAAGGAAGAAAGTGAGAACATCAAACTCTTCTTAATGGAGCTAAACCACATTCTTTAAAAAAAAAATAAAAAAACCTCATCTCTGAGAATGTGGCCTTTCACTAACATAAACAGTTTCAAAGAATGGTTGTGGCACAGAAGCAGTGACTGGAAAATCGTAAAATCTGTATAAGAACTGTTGTCATAGTGGATTTCCCATAGGGATTATTTTAATCTAGGGAAGCCATTAGAGACATTGGTTTGACTGGAGGATCTCAACTTTTTTTTCTTCCCCCTCTCCAGACACATACATCAAACTCTATTGGGCTGTCACGTTATCTCCAGTGCTCGCTGAAAAATCTGCAGCAGTATTAAAAAGAAAACATTTGATGGTCTTGTGAACTGCTAAGAGTTATCAGTACTAAGGCGTTAATAATGCCATAATCTGAGGCTGATAATTATTCCTCCCATTGGTAATGCAATTTAGCTACTTAGCACATGGCAGCCATGATGCATACCAGATTCATCGCAAAGGTCTTAGAGGAAATTGTCCTAAGAAAAATAAAAAAACCCAGGAATTCAAAGCCAAAACATGCATGATATACAGGGTCCTAAAAATGCAAGGAAAGGAAGGTGTTATATACTAACATTTTAAAGGAACAGATCTGCTGAGAGGGAAGCAATATGGGCATTGGTTAAAAAAAAAATATCAGTCCAAATGTTCAGTGTTTTGCATCTTGCAGTGGCTGACATTTGTACATTCCTCATTTATGAGCTTGTTTTTAATCACTTTAATTTTTATTGTCACAAAGTTTCAGATAAGATAGATTTTTTTCCTCATACCATAACACAAGGATTTAGTCACTTAATGTGAGAGTCCCTTCCCCAAAAATATCTTTCTGATCTTTTTTCTAACTGCCCCTAAACTGATCCAAAGGAAATGTTTGAACAAATCCCACCAGAACTGACTGGAAACTTTTTGTCATCCATTCGGTGAACACCAGACCAATTTGAGAGACATGAACATTGACATTCATTCTAGAGTAGGGTAGCCAGAATCAATGAAGCCATCATAGAATCACAGAATTGTCTAGGTTGGAAGAGACCCTTGGGATCATCGAGTCCAACCATCTACCCTACTCTACAAAGTTCTACCCTACACCATACCCCCCAACACCACATCTAAACGGCTCTTAAATACATCCAGGGATGGTGACTCAACCCCCTCCCTGGGCAGCCTATTCCAATGCCCGACCACTCTTTCTGTGAAAAATTCTTTCCTAATGTTCAGTCTAAATCTACCCTGTTGGAGCTTGAAGCCATTCCCTCTTGTTCTGTCATTAATTACCTGTGAGAAGAGACCAGCACCAACCTCTCTACAGTGTCCTTTCAAATAGTTGTAGAGAGTGATGAGGTCTCCCCTCAGCCTCCTCTTCCTCAAACTAAACAGTCCCAGCTCCTTCAAGCCCTCTTCATGTTTATCTTGCTTCCAGCAAGTGTAATGAAGCTGACCCTCACCACCTGGCACATGAGGGAGAAAACAAAAGAATCAAATACAGTCAAAGGCTCATTCAGCTAATTCAGGTGGGAGCAGCAGTTGCGGGGGGGCTCCACAGGAGAATTACTTTCTGCTGGTGCCAGAGTGGGTGCTCCAGCATGCATTCAAGCCATTCAATTCTTCTACATGTGATATAGATGAAAAATGTAAAAGCTGTCACATTAAATCCATATCAGAAAAAAAAAGCCAGAAGTGCAAAAAAATTCCAAAAATGAACTTTCCAGCCACAGTATTAACTCAGCCACATTATACATCCTGTATATTGTAAAGCACAGATTAAATAATAAATAGTAACACATTACATTTAACGAGGAAAACTGAACTGGAAAATGCCTTCTAGTCTCACTCTGTGTATGTGTACTGTGGCTGAGTTAGTAATACAAACCACATATTTCAGACTCTCCTTGCTCTGAACTTTGGACTCCTCAGCTTTCATATTATTCTAGCACTGATTTTTGCAATTATTTAAAGCATAGGGGGATTTCTAAGAACTGGAAAATCTCAATGACTTCTTTCATTCATTGTAAAGGTACAATGTTTTAGGAATCAACACCTAATGCAGCTCTGATGGAGGCACCAGTAAATGAAACATTTTTAACTCTAGCAGCCTTTACCCAGGCATCATTAACAGACTGCGGCATCTTGCATTTGGTAGCCATGTTCCTTTAGACATCGGGGAAATTCAGCTCCTTTAAGAACATTCACCAATAGACCTCTACTGGCAAAGCAGTCAAAAACGAAACAAGGACAGGAGAGTGAAAAACAGTAAAAGACACAGACAGTAAGTCTACTTAGTCACAGATTTGTTTCTGCAACATGCAGAAGACTTTTCAGATCCCAAACAGTCCATAGGAGCCACTGAAGCAGCACTTTCTATGCTTCTGGTACTGGTGGCATCTAAGGGCTTTATCAGACAAGCTCAAGTGGAGTTCAGCTGAGGCCCTTTAAGATACCATTGAAATTAAAAACAAACTGTGTTTAATGGTATACATAGACTAAAGTCAGATATAGATTGTAACACTTTCCCATGTAAAGATTTGCTTGAAAGTATTTTTGTTTTACTTACTCATCACATTTAAGATTAACGTTTCAAACCTCTGACTCAGAGGTGTAGATTGGACCGAAGTAGCTCAATCTTTTGTCAGGAATACTCAACCGTACAGCCCCTAAAGCACACAGACGCCCACAGAAATGGTAGCTGCAGACTCCATCCTTGCACGAAGGGGAAATCCCTCACCACATATTCCCAGTGCTACACCATGGTCTTCTAGTTATGCAGCACATCATGGGAGCTGCACAACTGTAGTGTATTAGTAGGTTCCTCGTCCAACTTGGGGATCAAAATAACCCCACACTTCTTGAAAAGAAAAACACTCCTTACCCAGCTCTATTAAAACACCCTCTACTTTCAAGAGCAGCAGGCATGCAGGTGCCTCAATCCTACAAGATGCTATGACATTTAATCTCCTGAATGTCAATGTTGCTTTTGAAATGGGCCTAAATCATTAGGTGCTTTTGAGAATGTCATCCTTCATCTTTAAAGTTGCTGTGACCACACACAGTCACCACAACTCTTGCAGTTCCACGAACCAGGATATTCTGCAGACATCAATTATGCTGCTTTCTTTCCTTACTCAGGGCTACAAAACAAATCTGAAGATTCTAGCTTCAGAGACTTTTCAGAATGCAAAAGTTTCATTAAAACATGAGGAGGAAAAATGTATTTTATTCATGCTCTCATAATTCAAAATCCTCTCAGACTTTCCAAAAAATTCACCTGAGGGCTAACACCAAGCACGGAAAATTTCAGAGCAAAAAGAATTTGAGAAAGTTATTAGCAAAAAGTTATTAGCCAAGAGTGGGGATTAGAACTCAGCCTTAACAACTGCGTTTGCTATTGCAACTACTATAATAATTTTTACACAGGGGCTGCACAGCAAATTAATTTTCCTAAGGCATTACAGTCAAACTTAGCAACACTATGTTTGTGTGCACTGACTTACATATTGCCACCTCATCCCCATCTAACACAGCACTGTTTTGGCACACAACACAAATAAATGACTCTTATATGGGCTGCTACGCATTGGGCTTAGCTCTTTGTTCTCCTTCCCAGACACATGTGAAATAAATAATTTAGCTCTAAGGCAGTTTACAGAAGCTTTTCAGTTTCTAATAGGCATTATCTGTTTTGCAGCACAACCACAATAAAACAACACTGATGTATACCAACGACATGGTGAATTGTGGCAATGCTGCTTGAAAGAAGGCCTTGCTTAAAAGAACACAGCAGTCACTGCTACAAAGACTATGGACATCCCTGAAAAGGATCGCCACTGACTTCAGCCGCTTTGTGTAAGAACTTCAGCCTGCATCTAGGAGCAGCCTATAACTGCTGTTTCAGAGGAAGGTACGATGGGTGGTCCCGAAGTCCGGGTGCTACATGGGGGGGTCAGAAAAGCTCTGTTCACTTTGCCACTTTAGCACATTCCTATGTGATTTTGGGCAAGTTGCTTCTGCCTCAAAGCTTTGAGGTACACATGGGTACCCACAAATGTATGGGAATCTGTGCCTTAGTTCTTTACCTGTAAAGTTAAGAAATTATACTTGCCCTACACCTGACAGGTTTGGGGAAAATAAATATCCTGACAATCATAAGCTCCCATGAACCATCACATGAATAAAACTGGTGACTATGGAATTACAGTTGCCTACACAGAAAATTTCTGCCCAGTCCTTGTTACTCAGATACTGAGTTTGTGCCCAGAAGCATGAGGATTTCTAAACCTTTCAAAACATGAGAGGGTTTTCCCCCCCCCTCTTAATACCCCTACCAATGATTCAAAAAGTATCAGATATAAAAACTTATCAGAGATAATGAAAATTTCTGCAGGAATATATCAAGTTTGGAGTTAACTTGGTCTCAAGACCTCACTAGCCTTGAACCTATGCAGTAGAAAATTAAGGATAAGGTTCATGAGTCCCTGTAAAGTCAGAGCGCTTGACCCATAACATCAGCATCTCCAAAGTTACACACTTTGGCAAAAAAAACATGCTTCTCTCCATGGGCATTATTTAATTGTAACATCTATTTATTTTGTATTTCTGTCTGTTTTCTTCCATTGTTATAAAAGTGTAAATCCTACTTGAAAAATCTCCTTTTACAAGTTAAAATTTTCTAAAGACTTATAAGCTGATGTGAAAGATTGACTTAATTGAGCAGTATATTTTTGATTTACTAAAGAAGCCTTAATCCTTTGATTAAACTGATGTATAGATTTTAGAGAGATTAGCAAATCTAAAACGCATTAAATTCCAGGGCAATAAACCCATTCTGACTGTATTAACATATATAAATGTAAAACTATGCAAAATGCAGCTAGTGTTGCCAGTTACTGGGAGCTCTGATTACCTTTGGATTCTCCATTAAATTAATGATTTTGCATAAAACAGATATGGCATTTATTTTTCTGTAGTCATAATCATATGTTACAGTAAAAGTACTTAGAAAAATTATCATAAACCTATTGACATCAGTACCAGAAACTCCTTGTGCTAGCCATTTACCGACACAGAGAGGTCCCTTTCCTGCAAAATTTACATCAGAAGTTATAAGTAAGCTAGAGAAAGAAGAAGCAAGTCATTAAAAATATCACAGGACACATTACCAGCACCAAGTTTTGTACGTGCCGCTACCAAGCCACGCAGAATAGCAGTTTTAATTATCAGTTATGATGACAAGGGGATGGAAGTGGAAGCAAGGCCCATGAAAACTGGAGGGCTGCCAGCTTTCCAGAGGTCAAAAATGTCTGGGAAACCTGTGTTTTAATTTACAGCTAATACCGCAGGAGCAATTGGAGGTTTTCCTAAAACTTGATCTCAAACACAGGCAAGAGGACCAGCAGCCCCTGTGAACAGCCCCAGCCTGTGCCGGCTGCCTCGCCAGAGGATGCTTCTGCATGCTTGACCGCAAGCCAGCGTTGGGCTGTGGGCTCTCACTCTCCAACAGACTTTGGGCAAACAGGGCAGCGGCTCACTCCGACTGACACCACCAGCAGCGCTCTGCCTCCTCACGGGAGCGCCCTCGGGATAAGCATACTGGTGATTACAAGGTTGCTCAGATCCCGTGGTAATGGAAGCCACGCAAATACCTCAGATAGATGCTGTCCAAGAGCCAGATAACATTTCCATCTACGATCCCTCCCCAAAACACCAAATAACTGACCCTGGGGTTGTTTTTAAAAGATACGTTTTTGCATCTGGAGCTATCTGCTGACTGATTTAGTTAGCATTCTCCGCTGCGACAATGGCTAGGGAGACAAGGTGACTCAAGGATCAGAAACTCATTTCCCTCACTGATGCAAGGTAGTTACCTCATAGCAAGTTTGTGATATTCATATCATCCCTAAGGTAATATCCACCACCTCCGGTCACACCACAACAATTACATGTTAGCTTGCAGAGGGGGGGAAAAAAAAAAAAATTAAAACACACAGAGACGCTTGTATTCAAGCTCTCTTACCATCACATTAAGTCTTCAATTATCTTTTCCTCACCATGACAGCATGGGGAGAAGCAAATCAGCACTGCTTCTTTGGGTATAAGTGACACATAAAATACAATATTCAGTAGATGCACTGTGTTACCTTTGGCAAAAAAATAAATCAGTTCTGAATAGGCTTTTCAGAAGAAAGCACTGGCAGGTAGAGTCACGTTCCTGACACTTGCATGGCTGATGCCAGGACACCTCATGTTGGAAAGCAGTGCTATTTGCAGGGTAAAGCACCAGCCCAACACTCCTACACCTTCTGCGTGACCTTGGGATTTCCAAGTCTTTTTCCTCCTCTCCTGTCTTGTGGTCACTTGGTTTCTTCAAAGTAGAAACAGTCTGTCACTACGGAGACACACAGGCCGTACCCCTATGAATTCCTAATTCCAGCGAGGGCCCCTCTATTCCACTGGAATGTAAATAAAATCCAGCACTTCTCCTGGACCTCTGCATGTTAAATAAAGTAATCGCACAGCCCTACCACCAAAGCACATGAAAATGCAGTAAGGGATTGATTCCGGTTTGTCTTTGAACTTCCTGTACCGTCACCATAACCTTCGCAATCACCTATTTATTTTTTTAATCTTTTCGCCAAACTCCCTGTTGGAATACAGAGGAACCAGAAAAGGGGTACTAAAGAAAAGCAAATGAATAGACCAAAAATATTCTTGCCAAACACGCAGAAAAATAAATAGGTGGAAAATAAGCCCAGCTCTCTCGAGGCCAGAGCAAGGCAGCATATACTGACGGGTCACAGCAATAGCTGCAGTAATTACATTTTACATTGCTTTAGGTTTCATTTATGCTGTCAAAACTGTTTTGTCACACTGGATTTTTTTTAATGCATTTCAGATTTTGCTAATCTCTAGAAAATCTATATATCAGTCTAATCAGAGGATTGGGGGGCTCCTTGCTGTATCAAAAATATATTGCTCCATTAAGTCAATCTTTCATGCTGGCTTATAAGTCTTTGGAGATTTCCAATTTGTCAAAGGAAGGGGTTTTTTTTCCTGTTCATGTAGTTAAGTTTTTCTAACGATGAGTCTTTAAAAACAGAAAAAAAAAAGAAAAATTAAAAAAAAGAAAGAGAGTAGACTAGAAGTCACAGTCATTAAAAAAAGCCTTCATTGACCAAAACTTAGCACACGAGTGCCCGAAATCCCAAATATTTGCACCAAGAACAGAAGATAATATGGAAACGGTCATCATGGACAAATACTTTGTTCCTCCTCTTACACTACATCAGACTATTTATCTTCATTTTCAGGTTCTGCTTGGCCTATTCCTATCTGCATTACCATATATCACAGACTTACAGACAGCTTCCGTCTCCCATTGGTCAGTAGGAACAGCCTCATGCCCACTTATGACTACTCCAAATGAGCACCTTCATACTTTCTTGCAAAGTGCTTCTCAAGCACGGAAGGGATTCGTTGTAAACAAGACAAATCCATTCTACTATCAGCTTTCAAATCCCTCCCTTTAAGCTCTCTTCCGCTCCAGTGACTACAGAAACACTTGACTTTGACCAGGCATTTTATGGCCCCAAGCTGTAGGAAGGAGCACTTGGCAGACCTTTGGAGTCAAAAGAGACCTGGGTTTGGCAAACCGCTGAAGATGGCGATCACCTCTTCCTCTTCAGTGTCCACCACTATCTCTCCTAAAGGTGACAACCTCCACAGTGGTGTTGCTCCCATGAACGCTTCTTAAGCCACTACATTCAAAATGAACCAGATTAGTGAAAACAAACTAAACTGGCTCATGTGGCTTGAGCCAGATTACGGTTTGCTCACATGAGCAGCTGTCTTCCTCTGCTGTGGGATCAGTAGCTCCAGCAGAGAGGCAGGCAACAGAAGCTGGGACAGGCTGTGAGCAGCAACTTCTACTGCAGCACAACTGAATAATGAAGAGAGCATCTACTCACAGCTATGGGCAGCCTGTAGGCCAAGCAATAAAGTACCAACTCCAGGAGAAATGAAGACGCAGAGCAAGTGTGACTGTTTAAGAAAGCCTTCAGGGTAAGAGGAGGTACACCAGTGTTCAGAGGAACTCACGCTGAGTTTTCTGGCCACATTTTGTGACTTACTCTCTTCTGGGGAACAGCCAAAAACAACTCAGGGTTTTCCTCCTTTAGACGTTATCGGAAAGAGCATCATTCCTCTTCTAGGGGAAGTTGCAAGGACTGCAGGGCAATAGGTAAAAGACTGGAAACTGGGACAGGAGAAGGGGAAAGTGGTAAAGGAATGATTTTCCATAACAGTTATATTAATATCCGAGACATATGAATGTTTGTACTGCAGAGTTTTTTAAAGATATTTCCAACTTTTCACTATTGCCTGCTGTATTCATTTTTAAGCGTAACCCTGCACAGCAACCAGAAACTTCACTGTACAGGCCTTTTTTTTAATGCTAGTTCCTTTCTTCTCCTAGAATAACACCTGTCTGTCTCATGTACTTCTTGTTAACACAAGTAGACTAGAATCCCTTTGGACTCTCCGGGTATGTGTTTATAAAGTACCATGAAAAATGGAAGCCTGGTCTAGGATTGTCTCATTGAATCTGAGTACGGAAAAATAAAAGAATGACAATGCAATACTTTATCATCATACTCAGGCACAAACTGCCTGCTGGTCTGCCTTGAGTTTAGCTCTCACGCTTAGCATCCCAGAGAGTTATTGATATACAATTCATTAGTCCCAGTCGTTAAGTGCTCTGTCTCTGCAAGGTCAATACATTAGCACAGATACAGGATCCCAGCTATACTCTATGGTAAACCCCAGCCTGATGCTTGAAAACTTTAGCCCCAGACTCTTCTAAACAGGATTTCAAATACAAGGTGCTTCTGAAATCACTGTTAGTCAAGAATGACTAAAGTCCAGTGCAAATCAAGAGAAAACTCCCCCAGCTTTGTTATGAGCTCCAGTCCTCAAAGGACAAGCACCAGAAAACCAAACCACGCTGTACAGCTAAAAGGATAGCATCACTAAGCAGTAATGAAAAACTCGCAGCCACACTGGATGAAATATTAGCCTCTCAGCCACTTCTTGCTAACCAAAATCCATTGAAAGCAAAATGATTAAAGTCCACCTGGTGGATTTACAGGGCTTTGTGCTGATATGAGACTATTTAGTCATGAGAGGCAGCCTTTTGACATGATTCAGTTGACTGCCCATGGCATTTGACACACACCTAAGGAGTCTAAGTGGTTACTGCTATTAGCAAAGACTTGAAAAAAGACACTTGTCACATTAGGTCAGCCATCTCTTAACTTCATCCTGTGAAATGTCACCAGTACCCCCGGGCTTCTCATTTCTTATCAGCCTTTCAGATATATGTAGTTATTGTTTTAAAGCAGTAAGAAACAGAGAGAGAGAAATAAAGAAAGGAAAGAGCAAGTTGTTTACTGTCTCTTCCATAAGTCACAAATCATTTCATGAACCTTTAAGAAAAGAACAGACCATATTTTATAGAGAACTTTTAACTACGAGAGTGTCTCTCCTCCAGCAAAGTGCCTGTTCAGTCTCTTTGCCAACAGGCAGCTGAAGACTCCTGCTTTGGTGGGGCTGGCACTGAGACCAAGGGCTCAAGGTCCACGGACTAAAACTGGTGCCAATCAGCTTAAACAAGCATCAGCACTGACATAATTTAGAGCAGTCTGGAGGATGCGCTAGGAGTGTAGAGCAACATCCAGACTGCCCAACAGCACGTACAGGAACAGGGAGCACCTTTTCCATTCTTCCCCTTGGTGGCATAAGAGGCATTTGTCAGGCACAAGGAATGAGCCAGGCGTAGGAAGCGTGAACAGACTGGTGATGTGCATCACACAGATACAAGTGAGTACGCTGGGAAACAGCAACAGTTGTCCTGATTGCGTTCTCGCCAGTTGTTGTGACCAAATTCAATTTCTTTGAGCGTACGGAGAGTTTCCTTTATCTACACTGGTTATACACATTGTGTGCCTCATTTTAAACAAGCGTTAACTGGCTTTGCTAATTCAGAGCCAAGCTGCTCAGCACCTTGCAGAACCAAACTCTGTTAGAGAATTACATCCCATATGCTGAACCCTCACCCTTTACTGTTACTCACTAGAACAGTAACTACAGCAGAGGGTTATCCAACAGTTCATTGTTAAGACACTGATACCCCTCTCACAGACCCGGCTACCCTCAGAGGACATTTTGGGAATCGTGTATTATTTTAAGATGTTGCAGAATCTAGCTTTTCTGCCTCGTTTAAGGCCTAGAAAATCTAAAGCCTTGAATTCCTGCCTTGCCACAGGCTGGACCTCTAAAGAAGGTTTCCATGGGAGAAGGATGGAAATATGCAAAAAAAGGAAAGAAATACAGAGAAGAGAGACATAGATGAAAGTCTTTTATAATATCTTGGTTGGACAAGTTAGCGTTTGACAGATTGAATTTATGTGAACATTAACAGGATTGATAAGTCAGGGTCTTGCTGACCTTGGTAATATTCCAGAAGTAATATTTTCACTAAGGTGAACTATTTCTGGACATTTCTCCAACGTACTGAACACAAACATTTTTTTTTCTGGCATTGGAGTGAGCACAGCTCCTTTTTTCTCTTTGCTATTGAATGGGAACAATATATTCTTATTGCAGCCAAGGTCACCTAAATTCTTGCCCCTTGGCAGAGATTCACGTTTTTCCTGATAAATGCTTT
Organism: Anarhynchus alexandrinus; assembly: GCA_008711295.1. Taxonomy (NCBI): domain Eukaryota; kingdom Metazoa; phylum Chordata; class Aves; order Charadriiformes; family Charadriidae; genus Anarhynchus; species Anarhynchus alexandrinus. The sequence continues at coordinate 4,006,597 of VUYV01000016.1, read as the reverse complement.
AATAAATGGATCTTGCTTTTCTCTCCTTAAACAGGTTGCATCTACCCCACAGACCTCGATCAATAAACCCAGGCTTCTCAAAGGTATGGTCCTGCTAGCAGGAGCCTTGACTTTCCGATAAACTTCACTTTCTCCATTTTACCTTATGTCCATATGTTGTTGTTCTTAAGCAGCACAGCCTTGCTGTGACTATTTATCAGCACTCTTGACCAACTAAAGCACTCCAAATACAAATAATTTTTCTTGGGCTGTGAATGAGTTCCTCAAGCAGGACAATAAAAGGGACACAGTTAAAACCAAGATTTCCTGAGACACAGACCATCTATTTTGCTTTTGAGTCTTTTAATGAGCAAATGAATGTTATTCCTCATCAGTATGATTGACACCTGGAAAGCACATAGCACTGAGACCCCAAGGAAAACAAATGCCTTTTCCTTTCCATTCTCAAGTGCCGAGGGGCATAGTCTCTTGGCCTGACCACACTCCACTGACTGACAATAAAAGATCACAACATCCAGAAAACCCCACTGAATGCAGCTTTCCCTGGTGTGAATCAGCACAGCTCCCTGGCCTGGAGTGACAATGATTTATAGCAATTGAGAATATAGGCAGTTAAATTAATTTAATAAGCAACCACAAAAAAACATTGTATGTAATCATCTCAAATAATCTATAACAACAAAACCTGTATGCTCAAGAAAATTGCTTGATGATACCGCAGATATATGCATTTATACAAGCTAATTAGAAGAGAGCTACTGAAGCAGTAGAGAACATTTTTAATTACTGGCAATACTCTGAATGGCCCATGGCCCACAAATGTATCTCTATCATAATCATACTCAACCCTTCTCCTCTTCAAAGTGTGTCATAATTGTTTACTAATTAATCTTTAAGCTCTTGTACCACGCAGCATGTTTAGTCTTCTATAAACACTGACTACACAGTTCTGGAGAAGAAAAGAAGGGGATGATGCGTTAAAGAAATTGCTACATTTGCTGAAAGACTCGCTACTTAGCATTTATTTTTATAAACTCCTGTAGCATTCTCAGAGACAACAGGGGTCTATCTTAGTTCTATTCATACAGCTAAAAATCCTGATTTACAGTCAGGTTCTAGATAGCACTTTAACATAATACCACAGTCACAGTCACTGTCTACCTTACCAGACTGCACTTGGGCAAAACACTTCAGGCTCATGCATCACTGAATCCTGCCTCTACTTAAAATGACATGTACTTAAGTTTTTTTTTTTCCTCAAGCAGAGTCTTAAAATTCTACTTGCTCTCATTACAAGCACTGACATCTTTACTGCTAACATTAATAGGAAATGGACTAAGCCTTTCATTTTAAAGGTAACAGTAGGTAATGTTACCTAGCACATCATTGTTTAGAACAAGGTATGACTGAAACAGCTGCAGCTGTTAAGGCTGATCATTTCCAAGTTTTATATTGATCTCAGGCTGAATTTTTCAGAGAGATCATTAAGTAATTTCTGTAAATAAGGAAAGAGAATGTGCTGCCAGGTCAAATAACTCTATCGTGATCATGGTCAGAAATCATTTGAAACTGCACAGAGGAAGTAATGTCTGGCGAAATCTGAATATGGCTGAGTTACAAAACAAGACAATTATTAGTCTGAAACTAAACTTTAGGATTTCTGTGTCACATCCAACATATACCCCATCTTATGTCAACATTCAACATCAAACAATTGATGGGAAATGCTGGAATTTCAGGTTGTTTGGGCAAGTTCTGTTTAGTTGCACTGTCAGTTTTCACAAAGATTAATTTGAGAAGATCACACACTTCTCCCCCACCCCATGCTGCTGCAAAAGGAAGTTTCATGTCTTTCACCCTCGTTCTGAGATTAAACACAAATAAATTCTCTCTTTTACATGAAGCTCAAAAGCAAATGTTAGGAGAAAGAAGTCACAGTCCTCACTGTCCTTGTCTTCAGCAAAGACAGAAGCAAGGCGAAAGAACCGAAATCACATACAGCCTGAATGAGCTGAACACAGCACTTACCCTACACAGATAAAGTCCCACTATTATGCAGTGACTAATGGAGTGGGGCTTTACAAAACAAAAAAAACAACGAGTTCTGAAGGGAGGGAGAATTTTACTTCTATGAATAGGACTTTTCAAGGGCATACAGCTGCTTGGGCAGGTACGTGTCTTCATGCATGCATGTATGCAAAAAAAAAAAAGAGGAGAGATTTCAGTAACCCAACTGTAGCTTTTGGACTATATTGTGTTCACGTGTTGCTAAAGCTGATGATGTGCCAGTATGAACCAGCTCATCAGATGGGCACAAGCTCTCTCTGTTCTTCCCTATGAAGGTGGCAGATAAAAGACAAGGCATTCAAGTAGCTGACAGGGTAACCTGTAAGTGCCTGTCCTGAGCAATCTACTTGTCAGCTTTCCTGGCTAAGAGAGGAGACGTGTGCCACAGCTGTCAGCTTTATGTCATCTTTCCTCTCTGGCTTTCATCGTCCTTCATCCCATGAATGGAGGTTTTATTTTACTTTCTTTTTTTGGCCCAGCTCACAGGAGAAGCTCCTTTGTCCCCCTGCCCTAATGCATCTTGCGAGTGTGCAAATCTGGCCAGTTCCAGGAATGGCTAAATGAGAAACAGGACAGAAGACATAAGGAAGCCATCATCATTCAACAGGCACACTGAAGCCTGGAGGTGTAAATTCACATGCTACTCTGTAGGTGAGCTAACACAGAATCTTCCTTTTGGGGCACTACAATACACTGACCACCATACACAAAGCAGTGTAAAAAAGACAGGGCTCTCCTTTTTTCCTTTGGGTGATTCCAGCAAGCACTTCATCACAGCAAGTAGAAATGCCTGCAAAAAAAGGGAATCTCAAAGCTGCTTTTATTTAACAGTGGCATCAATAACATCACAGATGAAATCAGCTTCCAGGTCTGACATGGGAAATCTCTGCACCTGGTCCGTTTCCATACTTCTCCCTGGCAGAAGCTGTCAAACCCAGGCACTCCCTGCTGTTGGAGATCTTTGCGAGTACTATAAGCACTTAAAATAGCCATCTTCTCGTGAAAGACAAAGGGCTAACTCCTCGACAATCTTTCCATCTACCACAGTTATCTAACAGAAGATGTAGGAATAGCTGATGAAAGTCTCAGGCTTTGAGCAGGGAAGTCCATCTAAAACAATAATCGTGTCTTTAGGCAAAAGGCAACTCCTTGATTGTCCAGAAATGCCAATACACACCCATGCATGCAGGAAGGAGACTATGGAGCTCCTGTGCAATTTTAGAGGTGTCATGAAAGATCAAAGGTTAACGTAGCACTAGAGACTGACAAGAGCATGTATTTAATTTTGGAAAAATAGCATCGCTATGATTGGAAGACATGAGGAGAAGAAGGAACATCATTGGAAATATAATGCAGGAAGTATGGCACACTGGGAAAAACAAAGCATCAGCAGCTGGAACTACCACTCTGATAAGAGGCCATGGTATCGCAAGCAGATGCATTTTATTGTCAAACAGATTCTAATGAAGTGTCTCAATTTAGAAATGTCAACAATATTCTACTTTGATCAAGAGTATTTCATCATTCCCAGATCAAAGGTTTTTTTCTGAACTTTTTATTCCCTTCCTTTTATAGATATAAAACATCAGATTTAAAGGTATATAAACTTTGACGCTTTACTCTGACTCAGAATGGAAAAGATCTAACTGTGAAAGTGGCCCTCCTCTCAGCACAGGGATGGACCCGATGACATGCAGAGGCTGCTTCCAACCTGCATCAGTCTTCAATTCAGTGAAGGTAAATGACAAAGTAAATATTGAAATGTAGCTCTGAATGGAAATTCCAATTTCTGCTCCTCTCTCCTGCTGGTTTCTGGGAGGCAGCAGGTAAAAGCATATTAAGCTCTCCTCTCCTCTTCAGATACCGAGTAGCTAGCTGACATTTGCTTTAGTGTTTGAGAACTAAGCAAGGAAGTCTGAGCCTGTTCTGCTTTCAAATGCAGACAAACTACAAGAACAGAAAAAGGAGAATTGAATGAGAGAAAGCATTTGCAATATCCTTTGGAAAGGCGAGTGTTCAGGTGACAAACAGCTCTCAGTTTTCAAGAGTTAGTTGTCGAAGATGCAAGTTCCTGCATGCTGGGCTCTGGGCTTTTTTAAAACTATCCATTAGAGAGATGAATTTTTAGATAACTGACATGACATTTGCTAGGTTCATACTGGTCATTCTGCTTGGGTGTTCCACCCCTCCTCTCACCCCACGTCGGCCCAGCCGCCTCTGCTTGTACACGTGCGGCCATTCTCTCCAGGTGAACTCTGCTGGTGTATTTCACAGGGATTTGCACAACAGAGCATCACTCTTGATACCTTCTAAATACCACTATAGCCATCGTTGCCATTGCAAAAGATCGGAAACAACAAGAAAGTAAAAAGAGCATTTTGCCTATCCTAGATATAATTCCAATTCCCACCTGCAAAACTTACACTACTTGATCACCTCATAAGCTTACCCACTCAGGGAAGTTAGGCACAGAGAGTCTGACCAGTAGATCTGCAAGGTATCTAAAGTCGCTGGAATGCCCTTTGGAACTGACTTTCACAGAATCATCCCATGTCCTAGAGGAAGTCTGTTATACAGCAGAAGCTCCTGACTACTAATATTTTCTAAACTTCCTAAGTTTTTAGAGAAAAAATGTTTGTGAGAAAAAAAAAATGTAGTTTTGAAAATAACTCTACAGCACTCTGCAGCAAGGGTCATTTTGGCTCTGGCTGGACAGAAAGATTTCTAATGGAGTGAAAAGCATATTAAGGTTCACAGCTTTTTACATATAAAATAATGCTTTAAATAAAGCATAAATTTTTGTTTTTATTTGGCAGAATAAGATAATTCATCATCAAGAGTAGTGAAAGTATTATAACTGATTTTTACAGATACCCGCGCACTGTTTTAAACAATAAAGGCCATAGTTGGACCATAGCTGATAAAGGCAAAACATTCTTAGAAGATAATATAATTCTACTTAATACATCATTATTACTTGGCACGAAAACAAACAAATGCAGTGGTTTTATCACAACACTTGCATTTGATCAAGAGCACAATAATCTCATTCAAATCAACACCATAATTAGAAAGTAATCGCTGTGTAATCAGACATCAAACAGACAAAATCACCCTGGGTGTTTCTAACAAAATCACTTGGTATCAGTCTAATTCTACTCCCTTTGGAGGCTTTACTCAAAAGGTGACAGTACTGAGACTTCCTGAACCCCCTTCCTAATTCTTTCCTTACAGCAAGAGGGGAGATGCAGAAACCTGGTGTCAGACAGCTTCTGACCCACAAACTGTCATTGGTGTGTGGCACGACAGACCACAGCACATCGCTACTTTCTGCTGCAGTACAGAAACCCACACGTACCCAGTTTAGCACTGTTCACATCTTAACCCCACACCACAGATTTAGAGACTGGTAGATTGCAGTGCTGTACTGAGAAGCAGAAAAGAAGGGCTAATGCAGGAAACGTATCTAAGCCTCTTCCCAACTGGATGAGGGACGGTATGGACATGGTATGGAAGCTCAGGCTTCCTAGCATCTTATCTGACACTGCGTGCTCTCAGTGCAGGACCCAGCGCAAGCAAGTTTTTCATGACACATGCTATGCAAAAGCTTTACCAGCACTCCAACTGTTCCTTCCCTCTCTCTTAAATAAAGTGCTAGTAGGCAGCAAAATGCTTGTGCAGAGCCAGCTTTTATCCGTGGTCTCTTATTCTTGAGATCAACACAATCTCAGCCGGGAAGCCCTTTCCTCAGTTTCCATGAGGCTGATCAGTAAAGCAGAAACCAGGGTAGGTGCCAATATGAACTGCAGTCAGTTGTTATACACAAAGGGACAGTTCTATGGGAAAATCCTTTTGTACGGTGCATCAAATAGCCTTGTAATAATCGTATCTTTTGCTCTGAAGAGCCTCAAAGCAAACTATTTCAAAGGCAGGAAGAAGCGAATACCTGAAGCTCTCTAATTACAGAGTCTGAGATATGCACGGCACAGTATTAAAATAAATGATATAGATGAATTATCAGAGAAGAGAGCGGGGCTGATAAACCATATTTAGTATACTAATCCTGAATGTTTGTTTTGCATTCTTTGAGCCTTTTAAGATGACAGGTTCTGATCAACTGCTTCCCTTAGAGGTTGGCAGCTTTCCTGCTCTAGCATTTAATTTCTGTTTGATGTTCTCAACTTTGTGTCAATGTACAAACTACTGTTAAGATATATAGCAACGATTAAAATAATTCATCCATCTGGTTATAATTAAAGACCTAGTTAAACGTAATGACAACTAGACCTAGCAAAGCCAGCTCTCATCTTTTAAAAGGGCTGTGTACATTCAAAAAGTAATGCTGTAAATGGGTGACAGACTATTGCAACGTGCCAATTAAATTCAAGTGAATTAATTAAACTTGTTTCATAAAAAAGTCTTAATGACATTTACTGGCAAGACAAGCAAGGCAGAAATTGCAAGTATCCGCAATTGCTCCCTACGGTATCTCACTGCCTCTGGAAAGGCCCAGCAGACCCCTCCAAGCACCATGGCAGATACTTGAATGGAGGCAAAAGGGTTTTATGAATTTGCTCTCCCATAAGGGCGGTAACTGCTTGAGTAACAACCAAACAGCATTCTCTGCAAGACAGCAGGATGGCTAAAGCTATATGCAAACCAATCCTTACTCTGCTGACCTCAAAGGCAAGCTGCAAATTTAAGTCAACACTGGCTGGTACCCAACTAAGGAACATAAACACAGTGAGAGTACAAATACATGACTACTTTGGGCATCACGAACACTGATCTTCTTGAATGAGAAATATTTGTATCAGAAAACACATCAGAACCACGGAGCTACATAAAGATTAATTAATCTAACAAAACAAAGAAAGGCCATTCCCAATAAGCTGGGAGAGCTGGCATTCCGCTTTGTGGCTCTGCCTGCTGGCAACAGGAAAGGTGTCCTACTTATGCAATATATTGACTGTTGTGGCAGAAAAGCACGGAGGACTTCCATCACCTTATGTCAGATAAAGGATTTCTGTTGTCTTGAATAAAAGCAGGATCATATTCAGAAGCTGAACTATGTAAATAACTGATTTTGACTTCGCAGCAGTCTCTAAAAACTGGAGAGCATTGTTTTGAATCTTTCCAATCCAAATGTCGTTCAAAAATTCCAGCAAAGTAGAAAATTGTAATTGCTTAATTTGGGTACAAACTAAACATTAACTTGATCTGAAGGGACTACTTTATTTCAATTTTGCAGTATTTTAAAGAGGCAACTTCGAAACACAAGAATTGTTAGATTCCAAGATCTACCAGATTTGGATGATTTTGTTTTTAATAGTAGAACAATTTTGCAAAAGTGACATACATTTGTGAAACTATTACCATAGCTAAATCTGCATTTTTTGCTGAAAACCCTTGTTTCCACTGAAAACTTTCACCCAAGCCAGGAGTTGAGAATATTTTTCAGGTTTCAGCAGTCACAAAGAGATTCTTGCCCTATTCCATTATACCCTTTTCAATAAAATCTATAAAAATGTATGGTCTTCACAGAAAAATCAAGGCAGCAAAAGAACCTAATCAAAATCTTACACACTTATCTTTGTGATGCCATTTTAACAGGTGTGGGCAGTGAAGCCCCCTCTAATCCCCACCTTCAGTTCTCATTCCAGGTGTAAAACAAGATACTGCTGAAAATTTCACGGTGTTTACAGCTTTTTCCTCTTTTGTCCTGCTTACAATTAAAAAAAAAATAATCCATACATAAAGCTCTACTTTCAGCCTGTCTTGACTTCCTGCTCTTCAAATCAATATATTACCGATTGATTAGTCCACAATGCCTAATTGATAAAGCTACCAACACATAGTAGAAATAGTGATCTTTTTACATCATCACAATAAGCTGCTGATTCTACTCTTAATTTGCTTTAAAGTCTCTTGCCAACTGATTTTATTTTAGCACAAGACTTTGAAGTGGGTCTGGGTTTTGGGTTTTTTCTTTGCTTTATGACATATTTTAATTCTTTTATCGTTAGAGGACTGTGAACAACCTGTCCCACTTTTTCTTCCTCAATAGATGCTGAAGCTTTCTCATTTACACGCATCTTTTGCGGTTGCAACTCTTAGTAAAGGGCCTAATATTACGAGATAAAATTGGCAAACCACAATTCTTTTCTCACTCAAATTCACTCTATGGATCATACACTACAATTACAGTCTTCTGCAGCACACATGCCTCTGTTTCTATGTCTGGTCTAGGTCCAGAAGTAGTGAAAAAAAGGCAGCTGTTAACATTTTCAACTGGCCAAGTGAAAACTTGAAGAATAAGAAATCTCCTGAGAAGACCTAGAGTCATGAGATTTCCAGTTAGATAGCCAGACCAACTTTCAATGACCTTTCTGAGAGAACTGAAAACGTCTGGCCGCTTGTCAAAACTGAACATCCAACCCTATTGCTGAAGGAAACCCATAATAAGAGATAGCCAAAGCAATATCAAAGGCATGAAATCCGTGAGATATAAGTAATATAGTTGTTTTGGGAATAGCCTTTTCTGCACTGCACGCTCCATACTGCTTCATAATTATATGCAGACACCCTAGTTCCTGTTCTGCCCTAATCATGATATCACAATACTCACTGCCTTGAATGTACAACCTCAGCATCCCCTTTCAGACATCGCCTAATGGGCTAAAACTGATCCAAAATGTCAAAATATTACAGGAGAGACCAAAGGGAGAACTGCCAATATTAAGACAGAGCAGTTCTTCCATCAATCCCACTCTTGCCTCTCTCTACATTATAGCCACAACCTCCACCCCCAAAAACTATTTTGTACTATTGAATGTGAGCAAGGATTTCAAAATCTAGCTCCTAACCCTTCCAGACTGAAGGTTCATAGCCTATACTAAGTACAACCATTCCTAGCAGCTTAAGCCCATTTTCTAAGCTGTTAGCCAACATATCCAGCCCCTGGCAATCACAGGGCACCTGGATTTGGGATCTAGAGTGGATAGTAGAGACGACCCTGGAGGAACATCCAGAGATAGGAGAAGGCTAAGGCAAGGTGGTAGGTTCATTAGAAGAGCAGCACTAGGGTTTGAAGAAGCAGGGTTTGTGGGCATACCAGTCTGAACTTTTATACTTTTGTGACATGGTGCCAGTAGCATTGACGTTCTATGTGCAGAGAGAAATATCATCTGCTGTGGGAACTAGATTCAGGGCCTGCTGCTGTCAGTTCTCCAAAAATAGACACCCTCATTGCCTGTGCTGCTCTCGGAGTCCAGAGCAGCTGCTGGGCTTCAACCTGTCTCTCGCTGGTAAATGTTCCATTCTGCAAAGATCCAAAGTCCAGGGCTCAATGCCTTACCCAGGGTAAGTATCTCACCAAAGACTGATGCAAATGCAAATCAGATATCATTAGAAAATGACATCAGGTGAGCAGAGCTGTATTTAATTCTGGGGTTTAGCATACTTCAAAAGGTGAATTCATGTTTAGCCTGGAGTTTTGTAGGAAACAGGCTTTCCTGCAATCACACCATCTGACTCAAAATTCCCGGGGTAAGGTTCATATCTCCCTACATTGACAGGCCAACTATGGTACTCCAATCCAATCTGGCCTCTGGTTCCTTGTGATTCTTATTATTTATGACAAAGCAACAAATAGAGGCAAATGGACAGATAAGCAGAGGTAAGTGATACAACTAAACGATAGCAATGTCTCAGCAGGGAACAGGCAACTGCTACAAAGCACTGGCTGTTACTCTGAACACCCTACCTTCTGCAATGCAACAGACCTGCATTCAGAAGACTCTCCAAAAACCCACTTTCAGCCATGAATACAAATGCTTTAGGAACCTGACTCTTTTTAGCCATTCCAGGACCAGCTGTTTTTAATTTATCACACTATTCAAAAATGAACCGCTTGAATTCGTAATTTTTAGTCCAAACAAAAGGGCCTATATTTTGGGGCTGGGGTGAAGGGAGGAGGGGAAATCTCGCTCACCCTCAGCTACTGCAGAATTGACCAGCATAGAAGTCAGGGTTAATGTGTAGCAGGAAACAGGGAACCTCAGGTGCGAAGCAAGGCCTGAATCCCCAGTAGTAGCTGCTCTACACTCTCCTCCTTTGATGAGAAGGTCCACCATAGGCTTCCATTGCAAGCCTTTCTTCACAGTTATTTCTCCTGCCTCTCCGAGTCCAGCCCTATTCTGCTTCAGATGAGGTGCCATCTAAATTATCTTACTTAGATTACTGTCTGGGACCACAAAAAATATTCCATCTGCTAATTTTTATTACAGCAAATTAAAACCAGTCATTAGGATTTATCAAATCTAAAGGGAAGAGATATTTTTAGGAAGCTTCTTCATTGGCAGTCTTGATGTAATTAAAAATTAATTATCCTCAGGAAGTAGGACATACAGTGTCAGGACAACATGGAAATGTACGCCATGCTCCTAGAAGTCTATAGCTTGCCCAACCATGTCTGCAGCAAGGCTGACTCTTCAGCAAAGCTTGACAAATCAGCGCTCCCCTGCACCACTGAGCTGCCCCAGGACACACACACTGGCACCCTGGGGAGACAGGGCTATAGCATCCAGTAGTTTCAACCACCATCCTTCCTCAGTGTGACACCAGCCATCTGAAGTAATTCACCAACACCTCCACCAGACCCTGTTGCTGAGGGAAATTCAGCTGGACTATTGCCCTAACACCCCTTCCTTTACGCAATTCCTATCTCTTTCTTCACAGGACCTCCTCAGCAAAACCTCCTTGGCACAACCCAAGTTGGTCTTCTATCACTGCAGGAAGAAAAAGCTCAGCGTAGAGGCAATTTGTACTGCGGTGCATACATCATTTCTCTAGTCAACACATGCATCTGGCCAGGGTTTCTTGGACCGCTTTACAGAGCGGTGGACACTGTCCAGAGCTCTCTGCTCAGTGTCCCTGACAAGATGGCCATCAAAGACTAGGTTAGGGGTCAGTCACCCAAAGCCATTAGCACTCCAAAGTGATTGATTATCATCATGTGTGGTCTCAATCAAGAGCCGGTAATGAGCTGCATTCATTAATCCCATTTATATGTTTGCATAGTCCAGTCTTGAATTTCAGAGAATAAAAAGGCTTCGTACTGAGATCAGCACATTGCACTACCTGGCAAGGATAAGGCAGTCACACAATGGATCAAGAATTTGCATACAATTCCATATTTTGAGAATTTCAGCCCAAGTATTTCTAAATATCAAGCAGACCAGCTCTACAGCATGATCTGCACATCTCTAAGCAGCACCAAGTTGCAAGCTCGCTTCCACAGCTCTGTACCGCAATTTCATCTGTACTTACTTATTTTTACATTTTCCTTGCACTTTTGAAGTGACTTTTTATGATCAGAGCTATATCTAATGTTCCATCCACTCCAAGTTTCTGTTCCTTTTTAGACCATTATGAGTTTTCTGTTATTTTGTGTTCGATGACCCCTTATATTTTCTTCCTATAATCCACATCAAAAACCTTATGTTCTGAATATGTCCGCACCACCTCCTTGATTGTCCTGTCTTCCTTAAGCCATTCCCCTCTGATAACCTTCTGCACAGAGTGCCATCAGCAAGTAGCTTGACTCCATGCCCTACCCTCAGACACCATTTTGAATGGGCCAGACTTCCATCGTCTGCTGAGCCCTATGCATAAATCCAGGCTCCTTTTGCTAGCATTAAAGCCATACTTTCCTGTTTCCCCTCCCCAAAGATCCCCTTAAGGAATTATAAAAATAAAGGGTGAAATTCTGGCTCAGCTGAAGTCAATGGGAATGTTGCCACTGACTTTAATAAGGCCAGGACTGACCTCAGCACTCAGAGCTCCAGCACAAGGCTCTGTGTTTCACACAGAAGGGTGAGGGGGTTTTCAGCTTCACCACTTTTGAAAATAATCAGTGATTCTCAGTGAAGACACCTTCAATTTATTTAACTCTGTCAGAAGACATTCACATTGATAAACTCACTGACCAGAACAGAAGAAACATGCCAGATCTCAAATCCCTTGCAAAATACAGTAAATATAAGCCAGTTCACTCTCAAGTAGAAACCATATTATCTGAGAAGATGACTATGTCGGAAACTGCACCCGCCTTACATAACTCAAGGAATTAGCTAATTGCATGGTTGGCTGTCCAGAAGCTGTCACAACTTTTCCCAGAATAAATTTAATACACAATGTAAAAAATAAAGTTCTTTCAAGATGGACAGTTTGAAAAAGTTAAGAGGAGCTTTTTTTTAAGTGGATATTAGTTGGTTAAAAATAGATCTGAATAATAAATACTTTTAAATGTTCCAAGACCCCCTGTAGTAGAAGTGTTCTTAGCATTTCATGTGGAGGGAAAAAATATGTACCAGTGAAAGGTAATGATATTTAGCCTCTCAACTGCAAAAGAACAGTAGTATGTTAAAGGTGACCAGCAAATAATTGCTTAAGAAATTAAAGAACTTTACAATTATGCACTAAAAGCTAAAACAAATAAGGTAAAGGTGATATTGACTGCACAGTAAATTTAAACACACCACTATTTTTCTTTTGCAAATCCCTTAAAGACCAGTCTCAAGCTCTCCTTCCCTGTGATGCCACAACAAATGTTGTGCTGATGCTCTATGCCCTGCTGGAAGCAATCTGTTGGGATAGGCAAATCCCATGCCCAACACTTAATATCCTTATTTCACACCCATAACGCAGAACAAGGAATTCTCTATTTCTTCAAAGGAAAGACCACCTCTGCTGAACACACTGACAGCAGAAAGTTAGGAGATGCCTGGGTAATGCCCAATGGATGTGAAGATGAGAAAGCATTCTATAACAGCCCTGCAAAGCACTGTTCTGTTAGTAGAAGAAGCAAGAGGAACCAAGCTCCTGGAAATGCTGCCTCTAATGATCTCTAGGAAAGACAGATCAGGCAGAAGCATGACTCCCAGCATTTCTCAGAGGGCAGGAAAGGAATTGGGAAGATGCAGAGTTATAAAATAAAAATACTGATCAGGAAAAAAAAAAAAAAGAGACAGGAAGGAAGACTTTGTGATTGCTCCATAGAGAGACAGTGACAAAGGAGACAGAACTAGTCTTCTGAGGAATTTTTTTTCCACTAGGATTCAGTAATTCAGGAAATCGCCCAGTACAAGGTTTTCTAGACTGAGCTACCTGCTTCTTTGGATGCAGGCATAATTGGTCATTCTTCAGAAAGAGCCAGGTGACCAGTTAACACTGACAACCGGCTGTTCAAACCCATCTTCTCAATGAAAAAAGGTGAACTTAGCCTTGGCATTCAAGAAAGGTCAAACCAGGTAGAGTGAACACAACAGTTGCAGGTATACACCAGGCCACAGCCTGCCTGTATGGCTTCAGGCAAACTCTTTTCTCCTCCTTCTTGCTTCTTCTAGTTTAAACTAGCAAAAGGAGTAGCTTTCCTCTCTCACCACAGCCCTCTAAACTCAGTTTTAGAGGCAGTTACTGGGAAAGCAGTGCTGGAGCTGTGTTGCTATTGCTGAAAGAGGGTTTTGCCTGTGGCTTGTCTGACCATCTCAGTTCCATGAATGAGTTTAACAGGTACATGTGAGTGTACAAATAAACAAGTATTTTTAAACATACTTCCTTATTTCATTCAGTCAGAGAGCCTAAAGGAACTATAGCCCTCCCCCTCCCTAAGCCCCCAAGCAGTTACTGATTAAACCTAACTATGTAGCAGACCCCATGACTTGAGACCTATATGCCCTCTGTCTGGCTGGGCTGTCTACCAGTCATCTCCCTTCACTTGGGAACAAACTCACAAGGCCCTGGGTTACAGCTGTCCCATACCACATTAGTATAAAATTTACTCTGACATTTAACATTTAAGAGCTGTGATGACTTAGTGCTCCATTTATTGGCAAGTAAGCAAATAAGGAGATGGACAAAAATTCATACACAACCCTTCTTCAAAAACAGGAAGAAGAGAACAGTACTAAAAACCTTACAAAGAAAAGGTCTTAACTGCAACACAATAGCAGTTTAATGAATGAATCCACATAAGAATTCAACACTCGCTGGCTCATGTCTGGAAGAATATCTATCATGCTCCCCTAAGTACAATCTAGTTAACTTTTTAAAACTCATATGGTGAGGCCATAATACAGACAGCACGAGCTCCCAGTCACTTTGAAGAAGAGCACTTGCGCTCACTCACATCACTAAGTCTGGCTTTCATACAGCTGTTTTAACTTAAAAAAAAAAATCACAAATGGCACTTACAAAGCATGAGATTTTAATACCTGCACAAAGTTTTTGTGTTTTCTCAAACTCAGGTCACAACGTCCACAAGGAGACAGCTGCCTGCAGGCTTTACCTTCAGCAGCACCCAAACACCCTGGCACATGTCACTACTACACAGTTGCTCCCTATCAGCAGAAGAAAAAGCTTGTAAGAAGCAGGCTTTGGCTGTTGCGTTCATAGAGAAAAGACAGTTTTGCTGCTTCAGAGGTTTGTGGGAACCAGAAAAGTTGCTCAGAATTACCCCCTCACATCAGTCGAAGGACTGAGAGGAAAAATTAAAGGGCCAGTGGGGAGTACATGATAATAAAACTTTGAAGGCAATAGAGAACCTCAGTCGTACGGCAGCTCAGATATTACAGGTAGGTTTCAGCAAAGGAATAAATTCAACACAAAGAAGGTTCAAGATCTCACATCTGGTTGTTTCCCATTTCTTTCATCTTTCTCAGCCCCCCACAACTTGCTCCTCAGCAATCAGTCAACAGCTCTGGCAGTGGAAAGACAGACCATCACCTTCCAAATTCAAGAAAGCTCAGCAGAAAACACCAGAGAAAAATCAATTCTCAATCCAAGTAGTTTCAATTTTATCCTAAAACCACCAGCCTGCAGTTGAAGGAACCTAGTTAATCACAGAGATGACTGAAAGGACGTTTCTTTGCTGTTTCCAACTTATTTGGGTGTGTCTATGCTAACATTTTAATGCTACTCAGCAAGTATCTTCCCAAAACAAATCTTCTGGTCATCTTCATTTGCTGTGCTTTGACTCCCATCACAAAGCAGACTCAGGGAACAAGAACTGAATTCTTTCTCGTGTAGCTAAACCAGAAGATGTGTTCCAACTACTGAAGGATGGGTCTATGGGTCCATACTACATCCACAGTGAAGCCCTCGAGCCACATATACTGTAGACATCTGTTCTTTGGCATCAGTTTGTCTACAGGTGCTCTCCTACTCTGTTGCACCCCTGAATGCAGACATAGCTGTCAAGGCTAAGAGACAAGCATGCTATAATTTAAACACCAAATAATAAACAGGCCAAGACCCTCTTCCTGATGTAAATTTACATAGTGATTTTTAAGCCAAAGTTCTGAGATTCTATTTAATTTGGGTTTTTCTTCTTTAAACAGTCTTGTAACTGGCTCTACTGGTGTCCAGCTAAGACAGCCTGCGCAAACTTAAGCTCTGCAAAGCTGAAAAGATGGAAGTTTGTAAATATGATTCTTTTGATACACATCTCATCTTCTAAAAAAAAAAATAAGTCAGGAATCTTCTGTTTCTCAAAGCTCAGAAATACAAGAAAATGAAACACAAATACAGAAGGTTCCCGAGTTGTGGATCTTATAAAGTGGTTCCTATAACTTGTATCATCATTCACTAGGGTTCAAAGAAGTCCAGCAGGATATGGGGTGGAAATGAGTCTTGTTTGGTNGGAGTTTGGTTAACAAGTAAAAAGACATAAAAGGGTAAGATGCTCTCCCTAGTTAAACACTGATCTTTTGAGTCCTGACTAAAAGATGTTGGAAATCTACAGTATACAGAATTTCTAGATAGAGGCAGGAGATTCTGAAGCAATTTTTGTTCCATAATGGAATTAATTAATGTTTAAGAGACTTACAAAACAACATTTCTTATAAAAATTAGAAATTAATATAAAAAGTTTACAATTTTTTTAAAATCATATTTTTAAAAAGTGTAGAAGGCTATTACCTTTTTTTCCTTTCTTATTGTTTCAAATTATATCTAACATCACTGTTGCTGACTACATCTTTTCTATTTTGCTTTTCTTTTTCAGGTTTTTCTTAATTTATTTTTTTTTTAGCTTTCTAGACTTTCTTTTGTTTTCTGAAACTTTTTAATGCCCTTGTTCAATTGCATCCAGTACCAATATAGGAGAAAAAGAGGTAGAACTAAAATATCAAAATTCCACAAGATTAACATTTCTAATTTGATGGGAAAGGAAAAAGTGATGTTTCTAATCTAGTAAGAAGATTGTCTTTCATCACAAATTTTTTGAATGAGAAATGTGAACAAGATATAGTGACAACATTTAATTTTGTCTTATCTAGCTTTAGTTAACATAATGCTTAACATATTAGAAGAAAACAGTTTGTACAAGAATTATTAGTGTCGGTGGAATTATACTAGTGCTAGCCATTTCGGAAATAAAAAAAGTAATAAAAATAATACTAATAGAAAAAGATGCCTCTTTACATAAGGTGTTTCTACAGACTTATCTACCAGTTAAATATTTCGCAGGCCTAAAAAGTGAATTACTAAATGAAGCTCGTTCTACTCTTTGATAACACGTATAATTGAAGAAACATCTAAACAGAACTACTAAGTATTCAGAGAAGAAAGCTATAGCAGGGCATTGACCTCTTATGAAAATGCAGAAGTAAAACATAAGGATCATGTTTACTCTGTATGAGTTTCCTGTCAACACTGTTTATTATTGAGCAATAAACACACTTGGATTGTAGAGATATATCTTTAGAAGAGGTATTAAGAATCAAACAGTTTCTGTAAATCTTCTGAGTGGTATTAACATTCAGATTTAAACAAGGTTCCACACATAACACGCATTTGATCATTTAACAAGTCCATGTCCAAAATATTTCTGGCTGCAGATGTACAGTCAGTATCTGATTCTTCCACTTAGCTTAGCCAAAATGCTGAGATTTAGTCTTATTTTAACTAAACATATCTTAAGTTATTTTTATGTGTGTCTCTAGGGTCTCATTTTCACTGAGGCAAATTTCTGCTGTGGTGATGGGCTGTAAATGTTTCTTTCTTCCATTTCCCCTCATTTATCCCGCTTCATGGCATTATCTGATAAAAATGCTGTGGACACCCTCACTCCCTCATGCAAAACATAAACAAAAGGGACATCAAGAAAACGCACCACCGCATCACTGTCCCAGCACTGCCATTACAACTGGTTGGAGTCCTAAGGGTGATTTACTGCACTAAGCTGGTGATGTTGAGATAGTTAGGACTAGATAACATCCTTTCCTCAGCACAAAGCAAGCCCCCCCCAAAACCTCATCCATCAGCATCAGCACACACGCATGATCTACCAGAGCCTGGACCAGGGAATGATCTAGGGAGTATTTCTCCAGGTTATTCATTCCAATTGTTTAGGGTCATTCTAAAAATCAAAATGTAACTTTCTCTTGTCAAAAGACAAACTTGGGAGAAAACGCATTTCAGACTAAAAGAAATGTTTCATTATGTTCGCAACTGGCAAGCTGTTTTTTCTATTTGAGAGAGTTTCTTTACTTTTAGAATTGTATTTATTAAGTTTAGTTGAACCTGATCTTGGAACCCCATTTCCAAACAAAGCCTAAACATTTCAAGTAGAAAATGCTGAAATGACAGCTTTCACTTCACTCATTTTTTCCAGGGTGGGAAAGTTTGGCTGAAATTGTTTGCCAAGTTTGACAAGGTTGACTGCAAACAGTTTCAGTTGAACCGAGTCTGATTTTTCAGCAAATAAACCAGAGGAGTGACTATTTGTTTTGCCTACCTGTAAAAATAATATTGGCAATTTCAACGTAAACTTTTTGTCAATAGCTGATAAAATATAACGTACATGGAGACATGATGAACACTGCCTTGCTTTGACAAGGGCCTTGGCCATATTGGAGTGCATGTGGACTGGTGCTAATGAGAGGTCGAAACATTTATTAACCCCTCCATGGTGTTGTACTTGTGCTTGTCCCCCACAGTGTGTGCCACAGCCCGGGGTGCCTGTCAGCCCACCTCTACCCAACTCCATGCTGATTTACATCAGTAGGGTCCCTGGCTCCAGGTCCTCACTATCTGTTACAACTATCAGTTACAGTGCCCAGATACCATAAAAGTGGACTCTTCAAACCAGCTACATATGTAAGAATAGTATCTAGCAAGTGTGTGTATACAGCCAACCTTCTCCCGCTCCTCAGAAAGTCAATGTTCAGAGCAAACCCCTCCTCTGACTTGTCAACACACACTGCCTCACCGCTTGCCCTTTTGAGATTCCAGGCCTGACGGAAGGTGATGGGAATTGAACTTCGGCTCTCAAGAGCACCTGGCTTTGTTATCTCTAAGGGCCCAGGAAGATTTCAGGCACTATCACTCCATGCCATGTCCTGACACTTGACTCACAAAGTGGCACTGGTGTTGGCTTACCTCCAGGCTGTAGATAGCGACTGTCAGCAGCGAGGTGAAAATGAATGGGAGTGGAACAGAAGCAGAGACCCTACTGCTTCTTTTAGGAAAACACTGCATCTGAGATTGTTGAAGAGTCCTCTCTCTTCTGATGCTCTCTGAACATCAAGATCTTCACTACAGAGAGTCCAGGAAGTTGAGTTCACAGATGCTTTTTTAATTCATTATCTCTATCTGTGCTGGTGACCACAGAAGAAAAAATAAATCATCAATACTGAATAAAAAGGGATGGATTTCATAACAAGACTCCAAGTGGATCCCAGAAACACCGCAGAGGTCGGAGCTATGGTACATGTTCCCAGTATCGGTGAAAGCAGAGAAGTTACCCATTTTCTCCATGCAATTTGTCTCTTCTTCCAGAAGATAAGTATACTTATTATGTACAGATATATTCTCTATTTACTATTCAGAATGAAGACACTGAAAGTCCATAACCCTAGACAATGTAACAAATCACAACTGATAATTTGATTTGTTTTGAATACACTTGAGCCAGAAGCTATAGCCTAATGATAATAGCATGACATCTCTCTGGAAACAGATACCAGACTACTAAACTGATCTTCTCCCCATTGTTGATACTTGCCTGTGTTACGTGCATAAGACAGATGTAGGAATGCCCTAGGAAGGAGGGAGATACTGCTTTGAATGAGAAACCAGATAACAGTGAAGAAAGCAGCTGCTTTAGAGAAACTTCATTGCTTCTAAAGCATTCAGAACTGTAGAGGCATTTAGTGTTTGCTCTTTTATCAGTGCAGCTGCAAGTGATAATTCAACCTCCAAGTGGTCTGCGCTTTTGTTCCATTTGAATTGAAAAATGCCCTAACAAAAATCCTTGCTTTGTATTGGGATTATATGCTTGAAAAGAACTGAACAAATTGCATTTAGAATGATCAAAATGATCCATTTTCCTTACCATGTTGCTAGCAAAGGTTGATATTTGCGAATCAAATTTTACCACTATCAATATTACTGCCTGATGCAAGCGTAGTGATATAGCTTTATCGGTCAAATTCCAAGACAGATTCACCCAGAAGACAGTTATCTCTATTATCCCCATCTCACAAACAGCAGTTGCCAGTGTCACATACTGACAACACTTCACTAGACATCCTAAGCATCTTTATCATCTCAATATCCCAAAATAGAATGCCTTTTGTATCCTGATGTCTCCAGACTACACTTGCAAATGCTGTTTCTCCTGTACAAAAAACAAAACAAAACAAAACCACTCTTCCAAACTACTGCACCACAAACGTTACTTCTCTCACAGCCTCAACTCCTTGTAACATCCCAGTGTCCTACAGAGCAGCCAGCGAGGCAGTAAGGAGCTCCATGTTGGAGTCAGAGACTAAGGCCCAGCTTCTTGTACATTTAGGAACCTCATTCCCACTAAAAATCAAGCCTTTACCCTAGTTTGAATTAAATCTCACCTTTCGAGAAAGTGGTACCACTGCGTATGTAGACAAGAGCTCTCCTGCTGAAGAAATCTACACGCACAACATAAGGTTGGTACTGTATCTTGTGATGCAGTGATCTGAACTCACTGCCCACCCCAATGAAACAACATAGCCAGTGTTAGGGAGCTGTATTTAGACAGGTATTTGAGTCCATGGAGAGACTCAGCAGGAAAAACATACTGACAGACACGCCTACTGGATGCTCCCCGTTTCCCAAACAACAATTTCCCCCAACAGAAATGTTGATTTAAACTATTCATGCTAACGTGAGTACAGGATAAGGTTATGTGATTCTTGGAGCCGCCACATCAGGTCATGAATGATGTAGTAATGAAAAGAAAATTCCTTGCTCATTGCACAGCAAATAAAGACAGGATTGTGAAACCACTCGCTGCCATGCTGAGCTCTGCTTCTGTGTATGCAGAGAGTCAGATTCACAGAAGAGCCCAGCACAGAGGATGAAGGAGACTTTTGAACATCATCTCACAGTCATTCCTCTAAAAACTGCCAAATGCTAAGCACTATGAAAATCTGATTATGAATGTGAATTCTGATATTTATACCCCTGCTTCAAAATCCAGGCACCTTACCTGTTCACAGAAACTGACATCCCCTTAAATTCTGCTGTGCCATGCATCTGTGTCCTGGGTCAGAAACAACCAAATCCTCTTGGGAATTACCCTGGAGCATGATGAAATACCTTCCCTGTAGGCTGGCAAGCTTTAACTCTTCTACCTTCTAAACAGAGACGAATCCAAAGAGGTTAAGAGATAACCTCATCATAACCCCAGGTTTTCCCTGCTGAGCTACTGTACTAAAATCTCTCCTGTGGAAGAAACAGAGACCACAGCGGAACAAACAAGACTTTTTGAGACTGAGTTTCAGAAGTACTGAAAATCCATAGTTTCCACTGACTTTGCTTAGAACTAAAGGTACTCAAGAGCTCTAAAAATCACTATAAAGGGGCACCTCCTATGTAGAGTTAAGATTATTTAAATTCTGCAATTCCTCATATTATCATGTCAAGAGGGTTTTTTTCAGGACATAATGATGTCCTATTTCCTAGGCTTTCAATGTTTTTTTTCCTAGGGATAATCCCCTACAATGTGGGGGTTTTTTTGATACACGTGCTGAACAAAGTCTTGATAAGGTATTTTTTATACCTGAAATACAGACTGCTTTTTATATAAACTTTCTAAAAAAACCCAAAAATCTTCAGTTTCAGCTTGGCCTTTAGAGACGTGCAAAAGCCTGGGTGGAAGAAGGGTATATTTTTAAAAGGGGAGTATTAGAAAGAATTGATCTGTTTTGGTTTTTTTTTTTCCTGGCTTTACTGACCCCAGACTGTAACCTCAGCCAAGCTGATAATTGAGAAAGTAAACTAATTACCACATACGTCCAGAGCCTGCCCTGCCACAACTTCACTGACCCAACATTATGACACTGCACCTTCTTTTCCACACTTTCTTAAAATTCAGTTCAATGAATCAAAGATGCTCCCAGGCTGCATCATCTGCTACCTTTAGGCATAGCAGCCATCAGCGCAACACATCTCTGTGCAGCAGTTTTAGAGCATCCGCTGTCTTTGCTAAACAAGCATTTTCATGACAAAAGTCAAGAAATAAATAATGATTTCAAGAAGTTCCTGAAACCTCTATTTAAAGTCCCTTAAGTTGTAAGTTCAAGGAAGGCAACGCCTTTGTGACAGCACAGCTGTAGATTAAAAAGATTCCCAGGGCCTCCTAGCTATTCTGACTCTTGGTCTTTAGAATTATATGAATATAGGCTTAAGACCACCCAAATTCTTTTTTTTTTCTCGTTGAGAGGGCGAGAGAAAAGAGAGCGTGCACACAAGCACGTGAAAAAGAAAGAGACCATTACCCTCACGTTGGACAACCGTAGTTTTACAGTAACAAAGATCTGACAGGCAATATTGACCTGTGACAGCAGCTGTATTTACATTATAGCCTGAAAGAGAAAGCACACTAGAGGGGATGGTATATACACTGCATGATACAGTGGCCTTTAGAGAGATACTTTAACCCACATGTGCAAAATCCAGTTGCAGGAATTTAAGTTCCCTTCCAAAGCACACCCTGGGGGGTAACTGACTTTTGCTTAGTAAGTATGTGGCTGCTTTTGCACCTAAATCTCAATTCTCTACCAGGAAGCATTCACATTGTAGTATGACATGTTCTTCTGCAGCGCCAGCATTTGTCTGTGACCAGACAATCCTAGTTACCTCCTGTTTTATTAAGATCACCAGCATGACTGATGTACTGGAAGGTAACAGGACAGCACACAAGCCAAGCAGCATCTAGTTTGCGTGGCAAGTTTAGAAGACTGAAAAATAAGAGCCTAAAACCCCCAATTCATTCCAAAAAGCTAAACAAACTAGTCTTTTCTTAGCAGAGAGGAAAGAGGTAGAAGTATTTCAGATACCGCAGTTTAGCACCTTATTGAAGCTAATCTCCTTAGGCTCCCCTGCAGTCCATGGAGGGAGGAGGAAGATGATGCAGAGCTGGAGTCCCCAGCTCTCCACCGATGAAACAGTGAGCAATCAATTTGTACTGGGTCTATTCCAAACTGAAATTCATTGTACAACCTTTTAACAACATTTCTTTGTTTTCTAATTGGTTCAGGCTTTCTTAGACTGATCTCTCAAACAGAGAGTCTAAACAAAGAGAAACATAACCAAATGCTTGCTTTTTCGGCAGAAGGAAAAAAAAAAAACAACAAAACACGAACATTGCTCTGTCTCACACTGTAGCTTTCCTGTGCTGCTCCCATCTTTATTTATTGTTCTTCCTTCACACCATGGGTTCTTGGATAGCAAAGAAAAACAGTCCCTGTCTTCAAGAATAAAGGTTAGGAGGGAAATCAAATTAAAAGTAGCAATCACATTTGCAGCACTGTAGTCAGCTAAAATAATCAACATTGTTATTTATACTGTGGCTTCACTTCAGGTATCAAGTAGCTGAGAGCCCTGTTACGCCAGCACCCTGTGAATGGAAAGGGAATAGCTATCACAAGCATATGGAATGCATACCTGGCCAGTATCTTCAGGTGCTGAAGCTTTAAACATATGCACGTGTCCCACTGATTCCTTTATTACCAGCTGCTTTTAATCACCTGCTAAAAGCAGGTGCTTATATACTTCCCTGAATAACAGATGTAATATAGGTTTTGTGAATCAGGGTGTAAGAGTCAAGATATGATAGGCGGATGGGACAGGTTGGTGGAGAAGGGAGAGAGGAAGAAGGTCAAAGTCACAGGAAGATTTAGTATAAACTTGTCACGTGGGAGACTCCAGCAGACAGTTCTCAGTAGCAGTAAATCCAAACCATGACATGTTTGGACATAAGTTTTCAGCAAGGGAACTATTCCAGTCCGCAGCACCCAAGTAAAGGCATTGGTGTAGTCAGAGCAAGAACGTGTGGCAACCTTGGTTCAAGTTTGTTCTCTGCCACAAGCTTTCATATCACTTGGGTCCAGTCACTTTGCCTCTTACTGCTTCAGCCCCACAACAGTGAGATCACACTGATACTGACCTCTTGCTCACAGGCTTGCGTC
The DNA here is from genome assembly GCA_008711295.1 of Anarhynchus alexandrinus. Lineage (NCBI taxonomy): Eukaryota > Metazoa > Chordata > Aves > Charadriiformes > Charadriidae > Anarhynchus > Anarhynchus alexandrinus. Next base: position 3,983,015 of record VUYV01000016.1, on the reverse strand, counting down.
AGTAAAGGCAGCGTGGACAACCAGGAGGTACTTGGTCACCTGGCACTTGAGGTTGTACAGCTTTCCTTAGATGTAATTGGCTATCCTCACAAGTCTCTGGGAAAGGGGATAATTACTCCAAAACACCATTAAAGCCTCTTCATTGATTTGTGAGTTTTTTATTGCTTCTAGCTGAGGCACTTCAGGCCAGTCCCACAGAGCTAGGTAGGCACCAAGCTCTCATACATAGTTTAAAGAATGATATCCTGCTTCTGGATATCTTCCATGTCACTCCCTTTGAAGAGCCCATGGAAGTTTTTCCATTCTTTCAACAATATACAGCTCCCTTACACTGCTCCTGATTTAAGTACCTATTGTTTAATTCAATCTTGCACTTCTAGTAAAATCAAATAGAAAAGCAGGTTTAATGGCAGTAATGGCATGTAAACTCAAGGGCCCAATTTTGGTTTCACATGCAGTTATTAGCAAAAGCCAGCAAGTCAGTGGATACCAATTCACAACAGCCATTCCTCCCACCTACACTATCCTTATATACAAGAAGTTGGCTGTGTGGAAGGGAGCAAGACAACTTCAGCTGACACAAGGACCCTCCAGACAACAAGCACAGTCTTCCAGCAAGGAACCCATCCCTGTCACCTGGACAAACTGCCCACAGTCTGTAACCCCAGAAAGGGCTTAGAGGGGGGAGCAGGGAAACTGCTGCAGCTCAGTCACTGACCTAGGTAAACCCACCACCCCTGCTGCCAGGAAGAACTCCTTTCCACGATATTGGGAATTCCTGCAAAACTTCTATTTCTGACGTGCTGCTCTTATGTGAAATATCCACAGTGTTTGCAAAGAAGTGATTATGAATGACTAACCAGCCGTGCATATTTCAAGAAAACTTGGAAACAACCTTGTTATTTTTGGAAACGTGTACACTTGTTCAGGGCAAGCTGGCAACGAAGAATTACTGTGGAAAGTTACCTAAAGAACAGAGAGTCTGTAGTGCCACCTACTGCTTTACTCCGGATTTTAACTTTTTTAACTTCTGATTTAAAAAAAAAAAAAAACAAAACACCAATACCCAAAAGAGACAGAAAGTGCCATCCTGGAGTAGACCCAAGGTCAGTCACCCAGACCTCATAACCACCCACACCAGATTCCTCACCAGAAGGTGCAAGAACGCTGCCATAGACAACGTGAGAGCTAATCCCACCTGTGAGCTTTGCAGCCCAAAGCACAAAGCATGACAGCCCTTCAAAAAGCACTGTTAGTTTTTGTTATAATCATGCTGAGTATTCTTGTTATGCACATGAATGCTAAAGCTGATCTGGACTCTTAATACCTCATCAACTTCTCCACAGATCAGCAGCAATAAGTTCCAAAAGATACTCCAAAAGATATTCCAAAGATATCCAAAGTTACATTGCATGAAAGAGTGGTTCATTTATTTTTTTTTAAATATTTGAAAAAAAATATTTTGCATAATTTAACTTTTTACTGTAATTATAAGCCTTTCTACTATACAAGACAGATAATAATTTCCTGGCCTCCAGTCTGCTGGTCAGTCATTACTGTATAAACTTTCACTAGGTTCTTCATAAATTAAGAAATCCAACAGTAAAGCCCCTTTGTGTTTATTCTGAGCTGCCCAGTCAGATATATGACTTTTCCTTGAATACATTTCAATTTTCCTAACCCCAAACTCACAAAACATAGATGATTCCACAAAGAAAATAGATACTCCTTTCGGATTATGAATTACAAACCGGAAAACAAAACATGCAAAAATGCAAGGGGAAGGTTGCTTTACTCCTCCAACTAACAGAGAGTATCAAGGAACTGTAATTAGAATTTGCTACTCAGTACAACATATTATCAAAATCACCAAAAAGAACATATCCATTTATTCATAAATGTGGTCTGGATTATACAGGCATTGTAGATGCTTGGTTGCATGGTGTCTGGTCTGTTTTGTGTTTGGTTTGGAATCCATTCATTTAGTCCTTAATTTGCTATTAAGGAACTGATACAGCAAGTGTGCACATTAAACATTTAAATACAGGTGCCCAGAGGCATACATAGTTAAACAACTGCAAGTGGTTATCACTGGAAGTTAAAATGAGTGATTTTCCTTCCTCTACAAAGATGAGGTTAAAGGTTGCACTAGATGACGTCCAGAGATCCCTTCCAACTTAAATTGTTCTATGATTCAAGCACGTGCAAGTGCAGGAATAGAAAACTGACAAGTAGGCACAAGGTAGAGTATAATGCTCTGGAACCACACTTCCCATTGATACCAGGACCAAACAGATTTCATACTAAGACTGGTTCATACATGCAGATCTTAGGAGACTTCAGTCCACATCTTCAAGAGTATTTAGGCAAGAAACTGCCACTGACATCAGTAGGACTGGTGCTCCTATGTACCTGCGAGGAGGCAGGACCCAGCATCTTGCACAAGCTTCTGGACTCCAGACCTATTAACAAAGCTCAGAGACACCAGTTTCAGTGTCACAAATTTAAAGACTTCTCAGTCATCTGGAGCATAAAACACCACAAACAACACAGCTCTGAGATGTCTGAAAATACTGCAACTGCCACAGTACACTGTTCACTGAAGACGGATTAAATCCATTGGAGGGGATTTTAATAGCTCATTTACAGAAACTAACTAGTTATGTTTGATTACATTGTACCTGTACCCTGTAAAAAGTGACCCAAAACCCTCTTGTGCCAAATGCAAAAGTCCTTCTACACAGATTTCAGGGATTTAATTCCATGGCCAATAATAAGTTTTCTCCATTTATCTTAAGAGAAATTCTACACAGATCTTATTAAATGTTGAATACTATCACACTACTTAGAGCAACATTTTGGTGGAATACAGCAATAGGAAAATACATCACCTTTCACAGTGTGCCCTTCCAAAAACTCCTACAGTTTGGCCTGTGTTTAAAAAANAAAAAAAAAAAAAAAAAAAGGAAAAAGCAAAGAGCCTGCTTCACCAATGCCAAGCTTTTAATGGCACCCCAAAGCAATGCAGCTTAGAATAGAAAATAAAGAATATCAGAGCTGTACAAGAATAGACTTGGGACAGAAGACCTTAACTGTAATGGAAGGAAGACAGCATAAGAGAATCATCAAGAATATTTCCCCTTTACTCAGCAGTGGCGAGGCCACATCTGGAGCGTGCACCCAGTTCTGGGCTCCCCAGTACACAAAAAAACCCACGTAGGTTTACTGCTGCAAGTCCAATGAAGTGACCACAAGATGATTAAGGGACCGGAGCATCTTTCACATGAAGGGACACAGAAAACTGGGCCTGTATGGCCTAGAAAAGAGAACATTTAAGGAGATCTTATCACCCAGAATAAATACCTGATGGGAAGGAATAAAGAAGAGGGAGCCAGACTCTTCTCACTGGTGCCCAGTGGCAGGACAAGAGGCAACAGGCACAAACTGAAACACAGGAAACTTCATCTGACCATAGGAAAACCACTTCTTTTTTTTACTGTGTGAGTGGTCAAACACTGGAATAGGTTGGTCACAGAGGCTGTAGAGTCTCCATTCTCAAAGCCAGAATTCCCAAAACTCCTCAGTTTTCCTTGGTTCTTTTAAAAAGTGCTGATAGAGATCAAATTCTACTCAATCAGCTCACGTCAGAATCATTAAACTGCAAGAGATCAACAAAAATGCAAAACTCCAGACCAGATGTAAGATACCCTGAAGTACCGTGACTGACTGTCTCTCTACTTAAGATTATTCTCTGCCTGATGCCTTAGTACACATAGGAGGAACTTGAAGGAGAGGGGGATTCAGGCTGAATAATCCCCAGCTAAAATGTTATTGTAAAAACTGGATTATTCACCTTCTTCAATGGCAGGTACAAACAGATAACATGGACTAAAAAGACTTGCTTCTGCCTCTGTGTCTGAATCAGAAGGAATGAGACATCTGTTTTTCAGTTCTGGGTAGTACTGAATTTAAGGGTTAGAAATGGGACTGATCAAATACAGATTCAAAGAATCCGCAATTAAAAGAAACATCAAATACTGACATGAACTCCTCAGTTTAATTCCATTTGTATCATTCTTTTGTGCAAAATGCCTGAATTCAATAGCAAAGCTTCCAGAACAGAACATATAATACATGTAAAAGTGTCTTGCTCCTACACAGGAACTAGATCTGATCCTGCATCTATTTAAGAAATTGGCAGGATATATTAATTATGTCCCCAAGAACAAGGTTTGGCCAACTATCTTTAGTGCCTCTGTATAACTAAGCTTTAAATAAGTCCGCAGTATGTAGGCAACAGTGTGCAGAAGTCAGCAAGTGGCACTTAAAAAGCACAGCATCAATTCGCAGTACTTAGCAAACAGCCACGGTTTCCGTGGTGGTTATAAGGAATTTGCCTTTGAATCTGCATTAAATAGCCAAATTTTCTACATCCTGTTTGATGCATTTGGAAAACATCTGTTTTGATTAACTTGAAATCAGTGCAGCACGTTAACATCTCAGAGGAAATTAGGTTCATTTAATATGGATTTTAAGGCTGTGTTCCCCTTGCTCTAGTGATATCGGAAAGGGCTTTATATTTAGAAGTTCTGCTTCTGCAGTGCCTAGCGATGGTGGAAACCGAGTGCTCTGAGCATAGAGTAAGAGACGCTGAGCCAAGATATGCCTTGATTTACTTCCCTGGGTGGTGGGTAATAATTCAAGGGAGAAATTGGCCAAACGAGAGTTAAATCCTGTGGGATCTGGATTCTAAATGGGATCCTAAGTAGTGTAATTTCCCCTTTCCTGGTTTCCCTTACAAAGACAGAAAACAGCAGGAACCTTCACAAGCTGATCTGGGTTTCAGCACTGAAAGAGAGGGTGACACCAGACAATTCTGAGAAGAAAAGGAAAGAAACCGAAGCAAACTGCCACCACGTTGTGGGTAAGAATCACTCCTGGAGTGAAAGAACTTTCCAAACATGTCTGTTGCAGTGCCGCCAGCTGAAAGATGGACTTTCTCCACAGAAAAGGTAATTTTCTTCTGGTGAAGAAAAAAAAGCCAAAACCAGCAGTAAACTCATTTGGAAATGCCACTCCAGTATTACAGGTATTGTAATTCAGTTGCCTCACATTCCAATACTCCTCTATAGTCAGCTATCTCTGGTTTGATGACAGCTCTCAATACGTACACAGTCTCTTCCCAAGGAAGAGAACAGCACAGGCATCTTGGGAGTCTTCAAATGTGATTCATTATGGACATCTGGTTAGGCAAGCCTGCTCAACAGGACCAAATCAGCAACAGGACCAAACAAGCTTTTGAGGTACTTATGTAGGTTAGTAAAAATCAAAATAATAGAGAAATACCAGTGTTAGCATCTATGGAAAACCTTTGGAAGGCTGTGACTAAAATATAATGAAAATACAGTGTTAAGAGTCCTGCAGGCACAGCCTGGAAGGTAGGGTCTAAAGCAAATCCCCAAGGATGAACACTTGTAGCTAAAGTGCATATTGATCCCCCGTTTTCTCAGACCACTCTCTCTCATTTTTATCTATTGAATGTTATCTGACTCCTGCAGCTAAGATTTTCAAAGCAGCTTAAAAATATGGATGAGTTTTAACAAAGTTTAGGTAACAAAGCTCCCTCAAGCTGACTTGAAAAGCTCTCCTGTGTCTGTCCAGCCTTCTGAGATGTGGACTACTCCATCGTGTATTTCTTTACATAGGGACCAGGCTCAGCAGAGAGAGCTTCAACTGGGAGGTTGTACCTGCTGCTGTAGTAAGGATGGCTTAGTCCGAGTTCTCTGATGAAGCTTAGAGGTTGGTAAAGTTTCCAAGGGTTTAAACTTCTTACTATGGCAATCACAGTAAGGCAAATTCGCAGACCCTAGTTTCATATTTCCCCTCTCATTTCAAAAAAACATCTAGTTTTCAACACAGCTCTAATGATAACTTCACAAAACTCTGTGGTTTTGCTTTGTAGATCATTTAAGTATTTTGTCTCAAGTTGCTCCACAGCTCTACTGTCTCAGCTCCAAATGAATCAAAGACATCTCAGAGCAAAAGCTGTTTGGTAATATTCTTCTGGATTCTCAGTGGAACCACCAATTTTGCCTGATGAGGTTCACTCAAAAGACTTCATTGATTTAAGCAAATCTTTCAACATGCATGGCAGGAGTTTAAAGTTTCTAATGAACCATGAAACCAGGCAAGTTTCATAGGAGCTTTTTGAGAATGCTTTTCTTAATTCTAGCTCCACATCGCCTAACAATTTTGCCACCAATTTCATGATGCACAAGACCCATGGGAGAATTGTACAAGCTGTTGAGGAAAGCTATGACAACCATATTAGAATATACAGAAGGCCCAGGGAGACCAGAAGTTATTCACCATCTTGTAAGCCAGAGTTCCAAGGGCCAGTCAGAGAGCAAGATAAGTACTGTTCAGAGCAGCATTGATCTCCTGTAACAAATAAGAACTAGATTATATTTTTCTTTTTAAACAGGGTTTTGTTGTAGAATGCTGATTCATCAATACTAACAACGATGCACTTGGATCCAGGATACGATTTCTGGATGGAGGGAGGGATTCTGAGTTGCCATGTATTCTCTGGCACACTCCTGAAGCGGCTTTTAAGCTCACATTTTTAGGAAGACTAAAAGCTACAGAAAACAGTTCAGCCGCTGAAATCCAGCATCAGTGTTCTGTTCTGTCACAGTGTCCCTACACAAGTTAGTTTCTCTGTCCTCCACCTCCTCATTTTCCAAGCAACTGAGACTTCCTACCTCATGGAAGTCATATAAAGATAGAAGCTTTAAAGACTTTCCAGTGTTTAGCTGTAACAAGGACCGGGAACATGAACACTTCATATACCTTACCGAGAGGCTATAAAATTCACAATGAGTCTCACCAATGCTATCAAAACATACTACTGGCCACCGGTAAACACCGGCATTTTGAGTGAAGTTGGAGGCTTGACCAATTTGAAGACAGGTTTTAGTTTATGCCTGTGCTCCATCCTAGAAGGATGCTAAGCATAAGCAGCGATAATAGTTTTACGTTCATTTTGAAATCCAGAGTATGCATCAGCATATGGCAGTTATCTGAGCAATGAAAGAACAATCAGTTTTATTTCTAATTGAACTGAAGAATTCGCATGCAGATTCTTCCACAACAGAGCCTGGAGAGGCCTGTTTAGCAACAGACCTCCTAAAGATCTGCTACTCAGCCACAACTGCCCAGTGTACAAACACGAGTTTGCTGCAGCTCCTAACAGCAACTGCATTTATCCTTTTGGTTACAGAAGTGGGAGCTCCACTAAATTCCAGTTCCTCTTTACTAGCCAACTGTGGACTGATCTTACGCTCCCTTTTACTTCAGTTTAAACATTGTAATCTGTAGTTTCTTGTTTCTCAAAATTCTTCTGTATCTATGTAAGAAAAGATACGTGAAAGAGAAGCCTTATGTTCTTTTTAACATATTAACTTAAAGGACAAAGATTAGAAACCTCTTGGTGACACAGACTGGAGTCAATTAAGACAAAATATTCCGTGTGCACACTCTCCTCAAGGCAATATCTGCAGCTAATATGTAATGCAAACCATGTTAAGCAGCTACGTCTAGCCTGATTTCTGTCCAGCTACCAAGGATTCTGACTGAATTTCACCAGACAGAAGTGTGCAATTTTTTTGTCATTAGAGAGCACCCAGGGAAGTAGCACAACAAAATGCTTCCTGCTGCTGTTGAACGCAGGAGGCTGTGATTTCAGCTCAGTCATCTGCTCTCACATGGAGTAATCCACAAATATTTGAGCTTTCTGGCAGCATAACACCCCACCATCCCCCCCAGTAGCAGAGTCTTTTTCTCTAAATGGTCCGAGACATTTCCATGTTTGCCTTCTCAGGCTATTGATAGTAAACGGCTTAATAGAAGAGGGCATCTGTGATGCTTTTCCTGATTATCAATAACATCTAGAAGGCTTAAACATGGCCTTTCCTGCTTCAGTTTTTAAAAGAGGTTAATTGAGATCAGATACTTAAAGCTGAACTTAGTAGCAATGGAGTAAGTGCACAGTCCAGAGTATGGGGGAAAAAAATGTTAAAAAATATTTGGAATAGTTAAATATATCCAGATCAGCCACACATGACAACTTCAGAAGCTAAATGGAGGACCCTGAGCCATTCCTGGTTGTCTGCAGAGTGCTCACTGAAGACATGTATGGAACTCCAGAAGACCAGAAAGCATAATTTTACTGATTTTTTTTAAGAGATAAGGAACAGCGTGGGAACATTTAACCTAGTCTATATACCTGATTATAATCCCTACCATACAAATAAGATAGTAATAAATAACTTCTGTACGTGAAACAGTACCAATGAAAATTTCACCCTTTACAAGATAACAGGCGTACAGTACACAAAGAGATTATACAGAGATAAGCAAGGCTGAGTATAGCCCTCACAACAAGGCTCCTTTAAGAAAACAAGCAAAAGCATGGTCTTTGTGAAATGATTATAAAGTAGCAAAACAAGTGGTCGAAAAGATGCAATCAACGAGTTAATGTTAACCCTTCACCGGAAAAGAGAGATTGTATTCGCTAGGGTCTTCATCCTACATGCATCTATCATGGTGCAATAGTATTCAGAAGTCTTCAAAGTGCTTTTGAGCAAGACTTCTTTTACTATGTTAAAAACAAAAAAAAACCCCAACAAACACCCACAACTGGATGATACCAAACCAGGAGAGTGCAAATACTTTGGTGGACAAAATCAGAATTTAAAGTTACACTGGTCAGCTGAAGAAACCAGCAGAAAAAGAGTTCAAAGACCTGTTAGATACCTTTGGAAAACAGTAAATCAACAGGAATAACAGCAAATTTTAGCAAATCAGAAGGTTTAGAGAGAAGGGAGGGGGAAGAGAAGGGGACATCTTGCAGGACACCAAATTTGGTGGAGGGAGTCAATTGTTTGTTCTCTTCCTCCCCCATGGACAGGACAAGAGTAAAGGGCTGAATTTTAAAAACAAGAGAAATTCAGTTGAGAGGACAAAAAGATTTCAAGTTAAGTGATAGTTACTTGGAGAGATTTTGAAATCACCTGTCACAGATTTCTAGAACATGTCAGGGTAGTTTACACTAATTATTTACTTCATTACAGGCATACCTTCCAGCCCCCAGTACCCCCCTTCTGTCCCAGCACCTCCTCTTGCCCCTCCTTGTCCCTGACATCCCATTTCTTTTCTCCTTGCCTCACAATCTCTTCCTTGCACCACTTCTTCCCCTACTCCCCCAGGGACAAGGAAGGGGAAATCAGACTTTGAAGAATTCTGCCTCAAATGACTAATGAATTAGATTAGAATTAGTGTCACTAATGAGAACATTTTTCAGCATTTATTAGACCAGTGGCTACAGTGACCTCTGATGCTAGGGTTATACAGTTGCTTCTATTCCAGCATCCCTAATTTCAAGAGTCATGAATAACTTAAAAATGCATACATTTTGGCTGAAACTTTCTAGGCATGAGGTAGAATTCGTAGGGACATCAATGGCTCCTGCACTGGGCAGCTTCCAAGCTTTTTCCAGTTTGGAAGAAAATGTTGTGTCACTGGAGAAATAACCTGTGATCATATAGTTAAAGTCTATGGGATAATAATGCATGTGCACAAGGCAGCAGAATTACAACTATATGCCTTACTGTGGCATTTCTTACCTCTGAGAGCTTAACCGTATAACTTTAATGTTGTACTACCATCAGCTCTTTCTACAGAATCTGTTTTACAATGAACTTACAAATGGCATGTGTAACAAATGATATCTATTGCATTTTATTATTCATCTCTTTCCACATATTGACATTTGAGATGTAACCAGGGACTTTGCACAGAATATGTCTGGCAGAAGTGGTGTGTACTGATTAATGTCCTTTCGGTGCTGATATGAAACACATGGGTTATATTAGCAAAGAGATGTATGAAATGATACATTGGAAACTACTTACCTATTCCATGAACATGACTTACCAAAGTCAGGAATGTTCTTGCGATTAACTCTTACGAATGCATATGAATTAAACAACTACTTTCTGGGAAGAGGGCAGCATTATCAACTACCGATAGGCTGCAAAGGGTCATCCCTAAAATTTTCTGAAGTAAATGGCTTTGACAGTACAGTAGCAAAATTATATATTCAGACAACAAGTAAACTGAAACAAAGAGCTATTGGTACTCCTGTTCACTTTGACAATTTGAAGTTATTTCTTCTTCAAGTTTAGGCCACGACTGAAAAAAGAATCCCTATAGAAGTCCATAGGCATATGCTTAACCCCTATTAAAATCAACATCCCACTGAAATTGTTAAAGTTAAGCTTGTGCTTAAATATTTTCCTGAATCTGGCCAGTGGGTACTTACTTGCCAAAGTTTTATTTTCTTTATTAATACAATATTAACTCAAAATGCTGTGGACACATAAATATTAGCCAAAATTATTAACTTCTGCTGGATTTCTTGGCCTTTTAAAAAAAAATCTGGTCTGGCTAGAAGATTGCCTTATCATTAAACCAACATATTAAATTTCTCTGACAGTAAAATCTATCTATAGACATACAGTAACAACAAATTAACCTCAATCTGACATGAATGAAAACAGTTTCTAAGTGGTTATAGTTCCTAAAACAGAATCTATATGCAATAAATATAATTATTTCACCGAAATTGTTAGCACATGTTTTTCTTTTGCAACAGACATGTTCGCCGTACCATCTTTGTTGTATTGATATGTTCTTTAGTAGCCCATTCTGTGCCTTCATCCTTGATTTAAATTTATTGTGACACATTTTTAAACAATAGCAGGAAACCTCACTTATGACTTTAATTATAAAATGGTGTTATAAAATTATATCCACATTTTACTTTTGGCAGTTGGCAATCCTCATTTAACATAAATAACCCTTCTTGGCCTCAGCAGTTCTCTTTGGTTGATTTCAATGCTTACTGTATGTAATTGATATAAAAACACAAGGTTTAGGAAGCAGTTATTGGAACTTGTTAAAAGAAGTAGTCAAGTTCATAAACGCAGTCATTTTGCTATGTTACATGCCAAGAGAATTAATAATGTACGTTTGGGAATAAGAGAGAAATTCTGGCTTTTTAAAGAAAGACTGATGTAACTACAGTATTCCACTCCTATGTTAATTGTTTGGCTCACAAACCCATGGCTTTGTTTCTCTTCCACCCACAGCTGCTTCCAATAATCTTCTAAAAACTGACACATACATACACACACATACACATTATATGCAGACATCCATTTTTAACTACACATATACACTAATACCAAAATAATTCTGTTGCTCTATATTAAAGAACATGAGCAAGTGTGTTAACCTTGCTGTATAAATAAAAGGAAAAGACAATCACATCAGCAGAGGCTGTTCTCAGAAGACCGAAGTTTAGCAATACTAGAGATGAAGCTACTTCAAGTCACTTCCCAAAGTGAATTCCCAAGCAGTTCGCATGAAGGGGCTGATTTTCAACTGAAGACCCTCAAATTTCCACAAAGTCACCTTCATCTGTCTGTCGCACACTGACGGTGCTGGTACATGAACATGCAAGAGAATTAATTACTTGTCTGCATGAGCTATTAAGTAACTCCAAAATTGAATCCTCTGATGCCCAATGGTCACACAAGTGTATGAGAAGTCACCTGTACATAATGCAGAGAGAGACTATCATTTGAAAAACTGAAGCTTAATATTAAAATGCAACACCTTCTTAACTTCTGTTTGACCATCACATAGCATTACTCACAGGATTAAAGATAAGCGTGTACTTAAAGGACTTTGATGAACTGGAGACAAAACCCATCCCAATTCTCAACAGTGCTGGGCCCTCCATAACCTTCACTGAGCTGATGGGAGCTACTAATTGTCCTTCACTATTGATAAACAAATTGCTCAGGTTAGGCCCCACAAAGTTTTTACATCTGCCATTTTAAGGACCCAGCTTCAAAAATTCTAACTTACTAAAGGTAATTTAAGAGAAAGAACTCAAAAACATTGAGAATGTTATTTTTAAGCTTTCATTTGGCTGGTTTATCTCATACCTCAAAAATCAGTTTAAGACACAAGAAAGGGACTTTGTACTTCTTGCATCAGGATCCACCACCTCAGATCATGGGAGGGATATGTCCTACAAGCCACGTCACACAACAGGCCACAACCATAGCACAGGACTGCATTTGTGGACAGCTGGGGATCTGTGATGCCATAGATTGCCACTAACAAATGCCAGATGTGGATGGCTGGAAGCAGAGGCAGCTGGGGAATTCAGAGGAAAGCTGAGATGCTTAAAATGTACTTGCTGTCAGTACTACGATGGGAGAGCAGGACAGAGAGGCCAGATGTGCGAGTCTCACACAGAGAGAAAGAGACTAGACAGACCTGCAAGACAAAGCTAAATGAAATAATTAAATGAATGTTTCAATTATGGGCCATTACCTCGGAGTAAAGAGTCAGCTTTAGGAACATGGAAGGGACAAACCGTTTTCTTGCCTCCTCTGACATACCCACACAGGCAGCTGGTTTTATACATTCAGAATGTAATGCAGTTGATATTTGCTTAGTCAAGGGCATAAGTACCTATAGGTCATATATAAACCAGTCTCTTAAGCTCAATCAGGTACCAATGTGCCTCCTATTTCCTTCTAGTGAGCAAGGAGAACACACCAATCCCATCAACCCTTACAAGAAATGCCTCTCATCTGTAACTTGCCACTTCCAACCAGTGCTGGAAGCAAGAGCCAGTGTGTGCCTTTGGCCACTCATGAAACCATTCAGCCAGGAAAGCTCAAAGACACTGGGATTTCAAAGCCTTGCATCCTCCCTTCTTAAGTCTGCAAGGATGGACATGACCCAGTTTCTGTGACATAATAAAGTTCACCAAGTAAATCAATCTTAGGAGTTTTAATTCTTTAGCATCACTGAACAGTAACATCCATTTCAACCTCTCAAAATTCATCCTGAATCAGCTGAGACCCATTGACTTTAACTAGGTCTCTGCCCAAGAGAGAGGTGCCAGATCAGCCCCGCTACCTGTAGAACACAAAAGGTCCCAAAGCCAGTGGCTCCCACCCTAAAACCAGCTCATCAACAGCTGCCAACTCTTCGGTTGAAATAGTCTGGGCATTGCCAGGTTTGTGCAAATGTTAAAAGCAAACCTGAAAAAAACCCAGTGCTAGGGAACGCCTCGCTTTTCCCTGATCTGCCAGGCTCTGAGGTTCAGCTGAGGAGGCCACACATACTAACATGTCTTTCCCTCTCCCACAGATGCTACAGTGTTTCTGAATAAATAGGAAGCTGACTACTTAGCAGTGGAAGAAATTACTTCAGAGGACGCTGAGACTCATGGGACTTTCATATTTCCTAATATAAACTTTGATTTTGCTATTTTTATTGAAAAGGGGGTGTTCAGCAAAGGCGGTAGTGCTTCCTCCTTGCACTTCCTATTGCTAAATGCAATATTAATACTTTAACCTTATAATTAAGGATGGTCATATTTTGTGGAACTTGAGGTTTTGCAGACCTGTTGAACTTCTGGGGGGGAGTAGGAAAGGGAAGCTGCAAAGAACGAAGCTTACCACATCTTTCCTTATAAGCCTTAAATTTGCTTTTCTCCTGTGAAAGGAGACTCAGGGTTTTTTTTCTTTTTAGCCATCATATTTTTCTGCTTAAAGACTTATCTCCAACACTTGGTCTAGATATACTTTTGAAGCCGAGCCCTAAATTGCTGCAAACTGTCAGTGTCCCTGATACTGGTGCTACCAGTTTATACCAACGATCAGCCCTGGTGTGCCTGCCTGGTAAGGTAAGGGGAAGATCATTCTGCACTGAGGAATTCACTCATCATTCTGCAGAGATCAACTACTGCTTTTAAAAAAAAAAAAAAAACCAACAATCAAACAAACAAAAAAACACACACACAATTGGCTTTTGCATCATTCAGGAGGTATCTGGCCACGAAATCCCAAAAGAGAACTAATCCATCAGAGGAGCAACATTCAGTCTCCTGAATACTCCAGAATACTCCTTATTTAAAAGCAGATTCCATGCAAATAAAAAATATGGCATCACAGCTGAGAAACTTAGGTTTCCTGACTTAACCGGCAACTGAAATCAAAACCCAAAGCCACATCCTCAACTCTTCATATCCTCATATATAAATATGGTGCAACTGAAGCTGATAGAGCAAGGTCTGTCAAACACATCCCAGTCCTGCTGTAATCTTTTTAGCAGTGTTGAGGCAGAATAATTTTCCTAACACACAAGAGAAGGGAACAGTATTCCTCTGTGTGCATGCTTGGGATAGTAAGCCACAGTTTGGGGTTTGCAGTGGCATCAGGGCATTTTCATTAAAGTACTCATTACAAACAACGTAATGGATGATGGTAGGCACTAGAATTGCTGAAGGAGAAGTGGGACAAAGAGTATGTTCGTTGGCTCACTGTCAAAGAGTTGAATCCTCCCTGTTGGCCGAACAGTCTCAGAAGTCAAAAAACATTTCAACTGAAGTCAGCTTAAAACTTTCCCTCCCATCTTAACTTTAAAACTTAACCATGAATTAAAGGATTGTTCTACTATACTGAACATTAGAAACATTTTTAAAGCATCATTTAGCTTTCACGTTACTTTTATTTAGCAAATAATTTAACAAAATTGAGGTGAATTCTCAACAAAAAAAATAAATCTCCATCTCTATTTTTACCCTTAGAGGAGGGTATGACTTTTTGGGTTGGCTTGTTTGGTTTTGGCAAACAAGGTATTTATGCCCTTCAAGAGTCCTCTAAATTATGGGGCCCACCACCTACAGACAACACGACTGGATGTATGCTCTCAGTTCAGGGTACAACCTATTACACATAAAGAAAGATTGCTTTCCAGGCCCATCAATACCTCAGAGCATCTACCCTGCTGTGTACATGACTTAGGGCTGCTCTGTGTCTGCAGGGACCCCCATTTCTCTTGTTGGCCCAGTAAAGATTCCTTTATATTAATAGGTTGATTCCCCAGCTCCCACCTCCACACCTGATATCAGAGAATGGCTGAACAAACACAATTTTTTCCCCCTGAACTTTCTGTGGCAGCATTTGCCCACTGCTGCCATCAAGAGGTACCCTCATGCACAAGGGTACCCTCAAGGCACATACAAATTCACTTTTTTCAAAGCCACCCGTTTTAAATCCCTCCTTAATTTCAACTTCTGCCATGACACCTGCTTATCCCTCATGCACAGGTGAAAGTTTCACTAATAATAGATGCATAATGTTTTCCTGTATTTCAGTTCCTCCTGCTGATTGCTTATCTGACACACAGTCTCTGCAGTACTGGTGACAATCAACAGCACTTCTATAAGCGGTGCTTTACTGGCTGAAAACTGGCATGACAAAAAGCACTCTGCTTCCAGGACCTGGGAGATAGTTCAGTTGCAATCTGTTTTCTAAAGTCTCAGAAGTTTTCACTCTTCAACAAAAATACACTCTTTTGTGAGTGTAACAAATTCTCCAGAACTCTATAAACCATCGGGCTAAAGATCCACAGCAAATGCCAAAGACAGCCTCTCGGAGAAATTTATTGAACAACAATGTCCTCTGCTGGCAGGAACTAGACTCCACTTGTAACACTGAACTGCAGTACCTTCCCCGTGATTCTGGAGACATCATCCCGAATACCTCATTAAATGGCCTGAACAGGAAGCCAAGTATAGAACAAAATCAACACTACAATAAAGTGCCTTTTGGATAGTCTTGTCTGGTTTACCTCAGATGAGGACAGAGTTCAGCACATACTCAACGCATAAACCTCTGATGATAGGAAATAAATTTGAATATGGTTCAAGATTGGCCTATGTGACTTTGTGCCGTAGTGAACAGGGCAGCAACACAGAAACAGCATCCAGATTCTCCTCTCAACCTTACCGCTTGTCCTCCACGTGTCTTCAGGAAAATCAGTTCTCTTCCATCAGAACAATGAAGATATTTGTCCAGCTAGACCTTACCACAAAAAGGACCTGAGATACTTTCAAGAGCGCACAAAGGACACAGGAGTCTAGGATTTATTTACAAGTGTTACACATGTACTAAAGACTAGATTTTCAGAGTATTCAGCTTCCAAAAGAGGAATACAGGCCCTTACCTGACCTGGGTGCTCCCAGGAACTCCAGTAAGAACCTAACTCCTCTTAATCCTCTTTAAACACAGTAGAGTTGACAGAGGCTTTGTTGGGTTCCTCCATGTCCTTAAGTGCTGATTCTGAAGAGCTTATGTTTTGGTAACACTTCCCTAAATACCTGCTCCAATTCTCAAAATAAAAAACAGTGTAGCTGAAACCCAAGTTTAGGTGTACAACACCAGATTGCTTTTCTGGAGAAAAGAGCAGCCACAGCAAAATTGTCCATTTTCATTCCTGGCAGGCAGCTGTCCGGTGTTCATCATGCTGGAAAGCAGCTCTGCAGAGAGGAACCTCAGAGTCCTGGTGGACAACAAGTTGGCCATGAGCCAGCAATGCGTCTTTGTGGCCAAGGCCAATAGCATCCTGGGGTGCATCAAGAGTGTGGCCAGCAGGTCGAGGGAGGTTATCCTCCCCTTCTGCTCTGCCCTGATGAGGCCACATCTGGAGCACTGTGTCCAGTTCTGGGCTCCCCAGTTCAAGAAAGACAAGGAACTACTGGAGAGAGTCCAGCAAAGGGCTAGGAAGATGATCAGGGGTCTGGAGCACCTCTTATGAGGAAGGACTGAGAGACCTGGGTCTGTTTAGCCTGAAGAAAAGAAAACTGAGAGGAGATCTCATCAATGCTTATAAATATCTAAAGGGCAGGTGACAAGAGGATGGGGCCAAACTCTTTTCAGTGGAGCCCAGCGACAGGACAAGGGGCAGTGGGCACAAACTGTAGGACAGGAAATTCCATCTCAACATGACGAAAAGCTTCTTTGAGGGTGACAGAGCACGAGAACAGGTTGCCCAGAGAGGTTGTGGAGTCTCCTTCTCTGGAGATATTCAAAACCCACCTGGATGTGTTCCTGTCCAGCCTGCTCTGGGTGAACCTGCTTTGGCAGGGGGGTTGGACTACACAATCTCCAAAGGTCCCTTCCAACCCCTCAACCCCTACAATTCTGTGCTACCCATTCTATGTCTCAGAGTGGCAGCACAATCAAGGATGAAAAAAGCTCATGAACCCCAATTATCATGAAAACCAAGCATTGTTATAGTTCCAGTAAGTTCTAGGACTTAACCATAATCCTAAAAGCACATCATGACGTGCTTTTCCCATTGACAGAGCTTGACAATTCTGTTGAAATTCTGGAAGGTAAACAAGAATTATCCAACATATTTAGAAGACCAAACAAACTTCTGGGCTCAGTTTCACTTTATTAGACCCCTTGAGGTTCTGCGTTTGTTTGCACTTTCCAACTACACAAGCTGGTCTAAGAAAAGCCATCACCTCTCCCAATAAACTTTGTTTCCTTGATATCCTTAGAGTACTGCAGCTACACCACCACTACAACAAGAGTTTTTCCAACTTTCTTCAGCAGCCAATAGAAGCAGTCAGTGGAAGAAACCTCCAACACCTGCAAAATGACTACATTGTTGCTTAAGAAAGCAGAAGCCGGGCTCAGGATAAGAGGATTGTGAATCAGTGCAATGGCTCAGAATTGGCAGGTTTTAAGTGTCACAATGACTGTATTTTGGCAAGGAACAGTGAAAACTGCACTGTAACGTTGTATGAGACAAGGTGATCAAAATAAAGCAAGCACATTTAATCATGGAAAAAAAGCAGAACTATTTCTAATGATTCTTTAGCTTAGTCACCAATTCTATTTATATGTTTTAAGGGACCATAAATATTTTTATCTGCACTCAGGACAGAGAGTTTTCCAGTTTCTATATAAAGAAGTCATTTTGGACAGATCAAAACAATAAAGGCACAGGACTCCTGGATGACAGATGCCAGGATGTTAGTAACCATAAATGGTTTTCAAATATGGCCCCATCACCATCCCCCACAGTAGCCCTTTCAAGTGGGAATTACAAATTACTTACTTGGAGAGGAAATTTCAAACAGGCCACTTATCAAAAAGTGCCAAATAAACCTGTCATTGGGATAGAAGTTACAAACCATTCTTAAACTCTGCAGACATTTCCTGAGCCTGTGAACTCTGATCTTGGCTTCTAATAAACATGACATCAGCTCCCCAGTACTGCAGACACAAGACACATGACCCACCACTATGTTATCGCTTCCTCTGCAGTTTCTTCTAGGATCTGTTCTAAAGCACAACATCAATGGAAGACTTTCTGCTTATTTCAAAATTGGTTTTGGATCAGGTCCTTAAAGGGAGGTCAGAACAAGCACAGCATGGTATCAGTATGTGAGCTACAAATATTATTGTAAGTATCCACTTAAAAGCAATACTGAATCCCAGACCTTTGAGAAGTTTTCCAGGTATTGAATTAGTAAGTGGGTTAAGACAAGACTCCTGTTGCTGTCAAAGACTTATTAACTGCTAACCTCTCATCCTAGAAATATAACTGAGCCTTTCAAAACTCTGATTAAACATGCATATACTGGATGGCTACCGAATAACATCTCAAAGCATGTTAAGAATGATTACAATATGCTAGAAGATTTCAAACACTGCAATGACAGTCCCCTTCATTTCCAGAGAAAGTCTAGGGAAGCATTAACATAGCTAAAGCTCTACAGCTTACTTTTTCCATGTAGGCACTTCCTTTGCAGCTAAGTTTTGGGGTTTGAAACTAAAATTGGAAAAGTATATATAAAGAAAGAGTTCCCATTTATCTCTGGACTGGAAACTTGACCAAGAACACCAGACAAAATGGGCCATCAACTCAATAAGCTAAGATGTCAATAAGCACAGAACTAGGGCTCTTGGAAAACTAACTTGAATGTATTTACAAATATCTTATTTTGATAAGACTATGGAATATTTATCTAGAAATGGAGGCTCTACTTCTGCCTAAAGGGCAGACATTTCCTTCATACTCGGATATTCCTAAAACAATTCCAGATCAAACATGGGTCAGAGCTGGCAGGTTACAATATGCAATGAGTAAGAAATCTTGTTTAAAAGCTTTATGGTTAACACATGAATCTTGCTGGAAAGGACATCTCCAAAACCCACCATGAATCCACACGGACGGTAAGCCATAGCAGATGCAGATCTAGAAAGCTGTCTAGAGTCCTGTGAGCACGACTGCCCATTTTTCACGTCTGTGTTTTCCTCTTCCACCCTCATCAGCTCAGAGTCTGTAATTTCTAAAACTAGGAAAGTCCCATTGGTCTGTGTAGGTCAGAGAGGACCTGCAAAGCTCAGAGCCCCTCCATGCCCTGCTGTGGGGAAGGGGAAACTCCTTGCTCCTGAAACAGACAAGAAATGCTTGAGTTTCAGGTTGGTGGATTTCACTCCAAGGACTTTTCTTAGGAAGGGAAAAGAAACTCACAGAAGGCACAAGATCCCTGGCCTATGTACACTGACAATCAAAAGAAATTATCCAGTTTACATCAGCTGATTATTTAGCCTTCTAGCTTCAGAGTTGTAAAAATAGATGGATCTCCCCAGTATTCTATACCAACATCATGAATATGCAGCACTTTAGCACGAACGCAAACAGCAGATGATGAAACCGAACTGCCAGCAAGGGGACTGCATGGGGAGGGAACGTACTGGAGTCAGGGGTTAGTCAGAATAGCCAGGCAAAGCCGCGCTCTTACTAAGGGAGCCGAGGGATCTTTAATGACCAGGAAAAATTCAGTGCTTTGGATTTAATGACTCATGGAGCAGTGCAGTACCTCCTACCAATGTGCTGTGGCATTCATACCCAGAAGGAAGTGTGTCAGCTACTGAATCATGCACCTCCGAAGAATTGGCTGCCGCCAATTTAAATACAAACTATGCCCAGCCCTGTTCAGTCCTGACATTACCGTAGCCCAAGGTTAAGCTCGTCTCCCAAGAGCTTTCTGAAATAAAAGCCTTTCTGGTTATAAACAAAAAATGATTTCCAAACCCAGGCTACTGGGACCATGCTTGAAAGCCCAGCAATTTCCCTGAACACACATTTAGCCTTCTAACATCAAAGCGCCTGCAATACAACCTGCTGAAGGAACTGGAAGCAAAACTGATTGGCCACTTAGCAACAAACTTTAATACAGGAGTGGGACTTGTGTTTTTACACTACTGACCTACATTTGCAAATCCCTGGAGGTAATTTTGTCCAGCTTATAAAAAGGCAGAGCTATAAAGCCAGCTATATTAAGTTGTTATGCAATAGAAAGCACAGCTGCGCTGAACAAAAACAGGAGGAGCAAACAAAAGCCATGAAGTTCTGTGTAGGAAAAACTAATACATTTCAGCTAACAAAAGAAGAGACTTTTAATTAACTTGTTCTCATTGAGTGCAGAGATAATTAAATTACAGAAACAACCACATTAGTGTAATCAGTTTAGAAAAACCCACATATGGACACAAAAGATTTTTCAAGATCCATCTATAAAAAAAGAAGCTCCATTTAAACTGCTTTCACTCTTCCTTTGTTAAATGCATTCATGTGCTTTCTTTTAGAGGAAAAAAGATCCTTACTTCAATTTTGTTTAATCAAATCCTTGAAAGACTACCACAAGCTTCTGATCCAATTCTTCAGATATTTTCTGGTTTTAAGATTATTTCTTTCTTCTATTCATGCAATTACTCAGGAATCTCACCTTTCACATCATCAAGGTTTATCTCCCTTCCTTTCAGCTGCACAGTAAAGACTGACAACATAACTTGCATGCATCACAAGGGCTCAAAGTGACAAATAAAAGACAAAGTGACAAATAAAATAATGAAACTGGGCAGAGCTAGTTTGATAAAGCCAAAATATTGGGCTGGGATTTAATTTTTGGGAAGGTGCAGCTCATGACTTGAGACCTTCAAAGCCTGATAACGCATGCTTGCTCAATTGCTTCGAAAGGGAGTATATTTGTTAGGATGAGTGTATCTGTATCAAATCATGAGGGACCTACACTGCTTGAACTGCAGTATTCTTTAGCCAAAACAATAGCCCACCTTTCCAGTGTCAGCCACAGTACAAGTCACTCATGGTTTGCCCCATGAAGGTCCAGCAAAGAGCTCATACCAGGCCAAAGCACAAAGGAAGACCTTCAATAGGACTATTCATATCCTTAAGTTAAGTATCTGTTGAAGTGCTTTGCTGAACTGATTCAGAATACATAGGAGAAAGAGTTCATGTTAAGAGGAACTCAGGCTAGAAAAAGAGAATCCACTGATGGTGTGCTCCTTGAGGTCTACCCAAACACGTTACAGGTGCTCAGAGCACAGCTCCTCCAAGAGCAGCCACAAAACCCCTGCCCACACCTGCCTGGTAGAGATTATAAGATACAACAGGAAAAAAGCATTTTCCATCTGAAGCAAATTGGCTGGAATAGCATCTGCAAGCTTGTAATACCCCAAATAGAGATTGGTACAACAGCCAACTCCTTTTGCCCTTAATAAATTCCACACGAAAGCACAAGAAATTCCACAAGAAATGACGTAGACTGGACACCACCACATTCTCAAGTTCTCCTGCCATCTGTACAGTACAGCTGCACTGGTTCTATCCCTAGATACCCTCACCGCAGAGTCTTCTCCTAGCAATTTATGGCCTCTTATGGGGCTAGGTTTTATAGAGCAGCAAGTTCTACACTTTGGCTTAAGATGTACTTTTTAAATAGATAATGCTCCAGGCAGACTTTATAGTCAGCTGGGTTAAAAATATATATTTATATACACATGAAAGTTAGAACTACAGAAGACACTGTATGGCTTCCACTGTTTGTTTTTCTTCAAAAAAAATAAAAGAAAACATGTATATAAAAATATTACCATAACCTATTTTTTTATTAAATAACATTTCAATAGAAGATCTTTTCTCCAAAATATCATCTTTATACTTAAAAAAAAGAGCACCAAATACAGGTGGCTCATACTATTTCATGAACATGCAATAGTCAGTGTTTATCAAATCCTGAACGTGATGCCAAGCACACCTATCATGGCAGAAACCTTCCATGCTTGCTGAGCCCAAAGCAATAGTAACTTGGAAAGAAATACTAATTGCTCTCCTTGGTGCAGAGGCATCATGGATCTCACTTCTATCATAAGGCAAGGCCAAGCAGTATATTCAGAAAGGAAAAGCAAGCTTTCCAGAGTCCTCAATAGGAAGCGTGTCATTTGCCCTAAGAATCAATCATACAGATGTATACATAAGGTGTTTTTACCCCATGCCTAACCTGTACAACCTTAGCGTCAGGTGGTGTGGCACATGCTGTCAGCAGCTAACATGATGAGAAGGCCACTAGATGTCCCCTTCCTATGCTCCAGTTACATTCAATTATATCCATGTTGCGGTGGCCCTTGTTAATAAGGCTGCAGTGGCATCTACTGGTTACAGCCCAGCGAGGCAGGCAGTATTTTTGTCGCTTCAAAAGTTTCTCACATGACAGAGGAGCTTTTCAGGCTTGTTGCACAATTTTTTCTCTCCACTGCTATTCCTTATTGTTGTCATTTATTATTGTTAAGTTGCCTTGGAGATGTTACAGCAACGGATATTACACCTAACTGTCATCAATAAAGAAAGAAAACCCTCAGGATATGAATGTATCACTCCAACCAACCCACAGTTAGTCTGTATCCTACCAGTAGTACAACAAAAGTCAGTGCCTCTTTATGCCTGGATTAGCTGGACTTCTGAACAGGCCAGTTATTTCCATGGACTGAGCTGGGACATTTGGGCCTCCCCTGATATTTCTGTTTACCACACCATGCAATATTTACATTTCTTCAGGTACTCAGAAGGAAGTGCATGGGTGAGAGACAGGATGTGATTCAGTTACAGGTAGAGCTGGAAAAAAAAATAGCAGCTGAACTCAGGCTGGCATGAACAATTAAATGAGACTTGCTTATGTGCATGTCAGTGCAAGAGGGTAGTTTGCCATTAGGGAGTTTCTCTTTTATCAGTGCTCAGCTTTAACCACAAAGCAAAACTAAACAAGGGCCAAGTTTGAAGAATACAGTTAAGCATCGTAGTATAGCTCTCAGTTTGTGGAAATTCAAGTATCCAACATTCACTTGATCTTACAAAGTTATCAGAGCTTTCTTCTGTCACAGGGAATAAAATAATAACTGGTCCACCCACCAGTGCAAGCACAGGCAAGCAGCCCAACATCGGGTAAGGGCTAGAAAACAAGAGAGATGCAAGTATTGCCACTGTTATGACAACTGCTGTTTTAGTCATCTTCAAAGATTACTCCTTTTTAAAGGCATATTTAAAGCAGTACTTCAAGGCTTGAAAAATTTGCCAGTTTTTAGAGAGCCATGCCCCAATAAGATTTTTTTTTTCTTAAATTAGATTTTAAATAAGAAATATTTGCTATTCAGTTTGGAACACACTTGAATCATCTTTTCAAATTTTCTTCACTGCTCTCAAAGTCAAGCCTTGCTCTCAGAGGTGAAGCTCTGAGCAACATGAATTAACATGAGGGTAACAATAAAATCATAAGGGTTGGCAATGCAGTCAGAGACTGAGGGGAAAAAAAAAGAAAAAACGAAGCAAAAAACCTACCCTTAGGCACATAAATCTGCAACATGATTTTTCAGAGTATTAACTATGCTACAGCTTTCACTGGTCAGTCACAACCCTTGTGGGGAGCTCCAGCTGCTGCTCAGCCCTTTGGAAAATGTTGACATGGATTTAGGTGCCCAATTAAAGCACCTAAGACAGGAATGTCTTATTTAAAGCTTCTATTTTAAAAAGGCTGGGTCTAGCAAAGAAAAAAAAAAAGTTGCATGTTTGGCAGCACAGCATTTGCATTGCTTTCATCAGAAATTATTTGTTCAGGAGAGCTGCACAACCCACTTTTGCAGAAGCATCATTTAAAAGAAGTCTGGTAATGCATTGCTTCATAGACAGATGCAACCTTCCATTCCACACCAAGTTGTATGGACCAGGGAAGATCTCTTCACCTGAGACCTTCTAATGGAGACCCATGAGCCTAATCTGGCCAACAGGGCACAGTTATGCAGCCCCCTCAGAGGCAGAGTGGTTGCAACTCTGCTCTCTCCAGGGCTGCGGTCCAAAGGCCAGGAAATGCACAGAAGCGGCTCACAGGGCAGGAGGTCCTTGGAAGCCAGCGCAGATCCCACCACCACCACCGTTCCCCTGTGAGCCTCAGGACTCTATGCCCAAACCCTGCCCTGAAGCAGCAGCACTTGGCTCCCACCAGCCCCGTGAGCTGGGGGCTCTGCAAGACCTCCCAAACTGTAGTGGGGGAACACCAGTACAACTCTGCCTCTACCACCTGTGGCTCAGAAACACCCGATTTACAGCTGAACCACTTTGCAACCTCCAGTCATTCTTCTTTTTGTGCAAATGGAATAAGGCCACTTTTGCCCTGAGAGGTCTCCCTATTGCAGCTCCAGTCTCCTCAAGGCAAAAGACTGTCTTTAGTCAATCTGCACACACATAAAACATTCAGTTTCATTTAGATCTTGTAAGTACAGCTGTAATATTTAAAGTGTCTAAAAAGGATGAAGAATGACTTAGGGTTGTATTAATATGAACAATTTTAAACTGAAAAGGTCAAACAAAGGTGAGTCTATTTCTCTTAAAAGCTTCCATCCAAATAGCCCCAATCCAGATTCAGATAATATCTCAGAACATCACTCCAACTGAGAAATAGTATCCTAAGGAAAACAGTTATAATAAGAGCATGTAATCAAACAATTATTTTGAACCCAGGCTTTCACACTCCAGTTTTGGTAGGAAAAGTACCAAATCCTATGTTTCCTTTGGGACTTTTTCTTCACTTGTTCCTACAGCTCAGTACAACTGCACAGACATCCCCATCAGACATGATACAGTACCTTAATAATAGACACAGTCCAGCACACCACAGGATAATACTGTATAGATTTGCTCACTCTGAGACATCAGCATAAGTTTTTAAACATAAAGGAACACTATTATCAAAATTTGCAGGATGGAAAACAGAAGCTCAATTATTTGTTTGGTAAGCAGCAGACTCCAGATCAGCATGCGTAAACCAAACCCACACACAGCTCTGTAGAACACAGCCAGTTGTTGCTAATAACTCATCCTGTTACCAAAAGGCTGTTACAAACAAAAGATGTTCAAGTATTAGTTTTACATACAAGAAGTACAATGTGCATGGCCTTCCAGCTAAAGCTCCAGACTTGACATCGGGATTTTAGCCTTAGTTTCATCCTCTGAAAGGCATGTAACTTCGCACAGACCTGTAGCCACTACAGTCCTCATATTTCCTACTTGCGGCATGAGAACTGCTACTACTTTTCTTATAGCTGCAACAAAGCTGTCATGAATATGTCAAAATTTTACTTGGGATCTACAAGAAACACAACACGAGTGCAGACTAAATCCACTGGCCAACATTTTATAAAATGCCGTATCTTGTAGCCTGGAACTTTTATGTACACAGTCAGGCATAATAACATTTAACTCATAACTTTTACAACTCCACAGCAGGTGTCTGGACTCTAAGGGTGGAGAAGGAAAAGGTATTTCTTTTAATTAACCATGTAGATACATATTTAAGGGCAGAATTTTCAAAACTGACCAACATTCACTTGGTACCACCTCCTTGTAGGCCTGACTTGACAGAAGCACAGAGAAGGTAACACCAAGAATTTCTGGAAGTCTTATACCACCTAGCACATTTGACAACCAAGCCACTAATTTTTTTTAAAAGCCTGAAAGACAGTCCAAACCACCATTTTTTTTGCTCTGTATTGCAATCACTGGACTGACGGAAGGTAAACAACTGAATGGTAGGATGAGTTTACCCTCTGTCATGAAAAAGCAGTTCTACTTGCAACTAAAGCTTTGCAGAGCTTCATTGCTTCAGCTGAAAGCAGTATGACGGAGATCTGAGACATTAAATCAGCTGTCTGCGAAACATATTCATTGTTACGGTCCATTTCAGGCATTATTGTCCCTGGTATGCTCTGCATAACCAGATCCCTCCACTCACCCTTCTCTGTTCCTCTCATCTAAGGGGTTTCTGATACCACTGTTAAATGACTCAGACTGTGCTAGACACATCAGTATTTCATCATGAGTTGTTTTTCAAGCATGAGACAGCCAGAGACAGAGGGTTAACTTTCTAAATCCTTCAGAAGCCCCTGTGCCCAGAGGGTAGACAATACACTCTGCAAGCTTGACTCATTATGGATCATTGGTGTCTGCTCTGCAGCAAGGGAAACCCAGTCACATCAACCCCAGACTCCAGTTCAGATCCACAATAGAAGCTTGAACTCTCCTAAATCAAACATAAGATTGGAGGGATTTATTTATTTTTCCTCTTAATTCAAGTACTGCTTACAGAACTTAGATTCGGAGCTGAATTTTTCCAAAGTTTCAGATATTTAGACCACGGCTACTGGCTTCACCAGCCAGCAGTATAGCCAACGGATACCAAAAGATAAAGTACTACCACCCTCTCATCTTGGCCATTTATCACAGAGTTGATTTTAAACAGGGAAGCCTACAGATTCACTGTGGTCAAGATCAGCTTTTCTCAACAGCTTTGTCAGTATTACCTGGTAGTCATTCCAGGTTTTGCATTGATTTATTTTTTGTCAGTAATGGGGGAGGGATACCAGCGATACATACATTATTTCTTTGCCTAGAGCAAGTGAAAAATGTTTTTATTTAGCACAACAAAAGCCATCTGCCTGCCTAGTGTGTCTCAAAGGCAGACTTCAGAAATCACATTACAAAATAACACAAATTTTCCATTTGAGGGGAGAGAGGGCACCACTCTTTTACATCTCTGGTCTTTGGTTTTGACACTGTTACATAAAGAACAGGTCTCCAATGACTAGTTATAGGACACGGGGACATGACACTGACATTGTTTTCTCAGCTTTATTAGAGTCTTCACCTGGAATCTGAGCCAAGACATTCAGCACCGTTACAATAGCTTCTTACCTTCAAGGCTTTAGTAAATTCAAAGGTGCCAGATACTTGCAGGGACACTGCAAGTATTTTACAAATGTCTTTATGTAACTTTTGCCTCAAAGGCTACAGTCAGAGCTCGCCTACAGCCCTCCAAACTCAGGCCACTCTCATGAGCAGTTACTTGGAAAAGCTGAAGTGAGTAAGCGTCTAAAGAGATCCGGGGGAAATTCAGCACTTGCAACAAGTTAATACTGTCCCCCACCCCTCCTGCGGTTCTGTTCAGGATCCGCTTTTGACACAGTTTGACACCCCAAGTGGGAAAGTCTGCCTATGGGGAAGGAGGAAGCATTACATCTACCACACGGAGGATGTGAAGAAAATCTAATTAAGGCAGGCTGGATAGGAATAGAAATTCAGAGAACAGATTCATCCATGAACTCAAGTGACCCCAACAGTACTCGAAGTTTAATACTGTGCAAATTTTTTTCCCCATAGTTAAGGTAAGATCATAGTTAATGTACAGAAGTCCCCCAAGAAAACATAAGA
Source organism: Anarhynchus alexandrinus (assembly GCA_008711295.1). Classification (NCBI taxonomy): domain Eukaryota; kingdom Metazoa; phylum Chordata; class Aves; order Charadriiformes; family Charadriidae; genus Anarhynchus; species Anarhynchus alexandrinus. The sequence goes on along the minus strand of VUYV01000016.1, from coordinate 3,955,445 downwards.
CACTTACTTGTGTTTGTTAATAGGGCCATAAGCACAAGAAACAGTAGAGCAAGTCTTACATGCCCACTTGGCAATAATTTAAAATGCTGGCCTAAAAAACGTATGAAGGAGCTATAAAAACTATACTGGAAAAAGATATATATCTTTTACAAAAATTGGAGTATTTATTATTCTTTGTCATGTTACATTCCCATGCTCTCAAAATATACATTTGTCTACTAAGAAACTCTTAGCTACAGGCATTTAGTAGACCCTGCAGGAAACAAATCAAACTCTAAACAGATCATGCTGAGTCTTAGCTGCTAACTCCAAGCATGAATTGATATGTTACCCATATATACAGTAAGCCTCATTCTAGACTAGAGGAGGGTTTTCGCATAGAAACTAATGAAGAACGTGCAAATGAAGGTTTCCTGTCCTTCTCCATGGGAACTCTGGCAGAGAAAAGTTGTTATTCAGTTACAGTTTTCCCCACTTACCATCTCAAAGGATGACAGAATTACAGGTCTCCAAATCAGATTTCCTCAGCCTCCCACAAGATGGCTGAAAACAAGCATGCTGCCTCCAAAACATACCTTAACTTTGCAACCCCTCAGAAGGAAATCATCACTGTCTTTAATGCTGTGGGTATGGTCAACGCTGACTGAAAAAACAAGCGTTTCCTGACATCTACACCTTGTAACAGTTTATGCTAGATTCAAAGAGAAATTACCCAAACTTCTTTGTCTTCTGGCTTTTTTCCAGATCTTTTCCTCTTCATCCAGCTTCTCCAGCATACATTTCCCTCTCAAAGCAATCTGGCAGATGGGTAACAGAGAGTTCTCTCCAGCAATCCCAGAGCAGCTTAGAAGAAAGGTACACCATAGCCCTCCTGGCACAGCAGAACAAGGCTGACATCAAACTCCACAGTCGCTTCCCTCAAGTTAGCTATTCACAGGCAACTGTGGGGAGAAAAAAAATAGCGCTTGCACTTAGAAGGTATCAAGACTTGGACTAACCTAGAGATGAGAACCAATGTTTATTAATACTTCTGGCCTAGCAAACACCTTTGCTTGTATCTATTATCTCCCAAGCATCTTTTTTGCCCATTTTAATCAAGGGCGTGCAGTTTTACCCACAGGAGGGCTGCTTTACTTGTTTAAACAACAAAACACAAGGATTTGCTTCTGAGCTGAGCAGCAGGCTCAGCTGTTTACAAGCTTCCCTAGACCTCTGCATCATGCCTCTGCTTAGGCTGAATGGAACACCCTGAAAAGCTTCTTAGCTTTGGGCCCTAGCCTCATTGGTAAGGCAAAACAAGCTCACATAGCCAGGAAGACCACACACCAGAATATTCTGGCTCAAGAACAACCTTTTAAGTTTTTCTAATTGCTTTTCCAACTATTGAAAGTAACTCAGACCTGAATTTCATATTACCGCATGGCCTTTTCCAAGAAAAGTTATTTGCTCATCTGCATAGGCACCTGTATTTTAAAAAAAAAAAAAAAAGGGGGGATAGTTTACCAAGCTGTCCTATGGAGATCTAAAAGCCATTTGGTCAAGACACTGCCAAAAAGCAGCAAAACCAGAGCTGCTCCACACAAAGGAATGAGCCAGGACTAGAAAGTGATCCCTTCGGTGCCCCCACAAACCAGGGCACCCACCACATCATTCAAACGAGGACTGAACCCTAGCCTGAGCTTAACTAGAGCTCCTGGAATTGGTCCCAGGTGAGGCTGCTTGGGGCAATTAAAGGCCTATCTGTGCCCTCAGGTGACTGAAAGCCCTTAAAGGCATGAGCTCTGCAGTTCCTGCCTCAAAGGATGTCTGATACTTAACACAAGCTTGGTGCACACACAGACAATCCAAAGAGATGACTGTGGCTCAGTGACTGCATCTAGGACAGTGATAAGAGGAGCAAATATCCTGTGATTTTATCTGTGATTCAGCAACTTCACATCTGCTTTGTTCTAATGAAAGTAACTGTTTGTTGTCCATGGGGTGTTGAACATGCATCCTTTACAGCCACTGGGGACTTTTTTCCAGGATATGAGTTTAATCTGAAAAAACTTTTTCCTCTCTTTCTTTTCACTGGATTTGTTTGTTTGGGTTTCCCCCCACCCACTGTGTTTTATCTAGTCACTCTACCACCAAGCAAGTCAAAAATTTAAGACAAGAAAGGCTCTCTGTGGGAATCTGCCTCTTGAAGAAGCACTTGACCAGTTCCAGTCAATTCAACCCACTTTCATTCTGCACATCATAACACACCCGTACACCACAAATACAAATTCCTATTCTTTAGCACTGCACCTTCAGAACTGAACTTATTTTCATAGACTTATAGAATGGTTTGGGTTGGAAGGGACCTTAAAGATCATCTAGTTCCAACCCCCGTGCCAGGTTCCACTAGACCAGGTTACTCAAAGCCCCATCCAACCTGGCCTTCAACACTTCCAGGGACATCCACAACTTCCCTGGGCAACCTGTTCCAGTGTCTCACCATCCTCACAGTAAAGAATATCTTCCTAATATCTAATCTAAATCTACCCTCTTTCAGTTTAAAACCGTTACCCCTCGTCCTATCACTGTACTCCCTGATAAAGAGTCCCTCCCCATCTTTCCTGTAGGCCCCCTTTAAGTAGTAGAAGGCTGCTATAAGGTCTCCCCGGAGCCTTCTCTTCTCCAGGCTGAACAACCCCAACTTGTGGCCTTCTTCTGGACTCACTCCAACAGGTCCTTGTCCTTCTTACGTTGGGGGCCCCAGAGCTGGACACAGTACTCAGCGGTGGTCTCACCAGAGTGGAGTAGAGGGGCAGAATCACCTCCCTTGACCTGCTGGCCACGCTTCTTTGCTCAGGATACAGTTGGCTTTCTGGGCTGCAAGCATGCATTGCCAGCTCATGTTGTGCTTCTCATCCACCAACATCCCCAAGTCCTTCACCTCAGGGCTGCTCTTAATCCATTCTCTGCCCAGCCTGCATTTGTGCTTGGGATTGCCCCAACCCACGTGGAGGACCTTGCACTTGGACTGGTTGAACTTCATGAGGTTTGCACGGGCCCACTTCTCAAGCCTGTCCAGGTCTCTCTGGACAGCATCCCTTCCCTCCAGCGTGTCGACCACTCCACACAGCTTGGTATCATTGGCAAACGTGCTGAGGGTGCACTCGATCCTATTGTCCATGTCGCCTACAAAGGTGTTAAACAGCACTGGTCCCAGTACTGACCCCGGAGGAACATCACTCGTCACTGGTCTCCACTTGGACATTGAGCCGTTGACCGCAACTCTTTGAATGTGGCCATCCAGCCAATTCCTTATCCACTGAGTGGTCCATCCATCAAATCCATGTCTCTCCAATTTAGAGACAAAGATGTTGTGTGGGACAGTGTCAAATACTTTGCACAAGTCCAGGCAGATGACGTCAGTTGCTCTTCCCTTATCCACCAACACTGTAACCCCAGTGTAGAAGGCAACCAGATTTGTCAGGCATGATTTGCCTTTAGTGAAGCCATGTTGGCTGTCACCAATCACCTCTTTATTTTCCATGTGCCTTAGCATAGTTTCCAGGAGGATCTGCTCCATGATCTTGCTGGGCACAGAGGTGAGGCTGACTGGCCTGTAATTCCCCGAGTCATCCTTTTTTCCCCTTTTAAAAATGGGGGGTATGTTTTCCCTTTTCCAGTCAGCGGGAACTTCACTAGGACTGCCACAACTTCTTGAATATGACGGATAGAGGCTTAGCAATTTCATCCGCCAGTTCCCTCAGGACCCACAGATATATCTCATTAGGTCCCATGGACTTGTCCAACTTCAGGCTCCTTAGATGGTCAGGTTCCTTAGATGGTATTTTCTCAGACTAGTCTCAAATCTCTCAACACCTGCAGCCCAAAATCAACAAGCCCTTGTACACCCAACGTGGCTTGACGGCCTTAGAGTTGTGGTGTTGCAGTTAAACGTAAATGGTGAAGTCCTCCAACGAGCCCTTCTTGCGACAGCATGGCTCCACTGTCACTTCTATCTGTTTCACACCCAACAGCCAACGTCAGACAGGAAGGCTGTCAGGACAGAAGGAGGAAACCTTTTAGCCACGGTCACTACAGAGCGGCTTCTATCTACCTAGCTACATTTTCAGACACTAAAAGGTCTTAAAGTAGACTCATAGATGTTTCAATCCTAGCCTGAAGTTAATATTTAGCTTCAAATGGTTTTGGTGTCTGCCCAGTTCTCACTTCCTGAAAGGGAGATTATGGACTATTACAGATATGGCTTCGCTGCTCTTTGTTCCTGAAGGCAGCTATCAACTTCCCCCGGCAGCCTTCACTCGTGGCCCAGCCACCTCCACCAGAAAGAGCTTTTTCACGCCGCTGCCTTTCACGGGCAGCCCCAGGTCTGCGGTGGCCACTATCGTGAGCAAACACTTGGGGCCAGTTAACAAGCTTTCCCACATCTGCTGCGGAGAAACGGTGAACGGGGGGGAGGGAGGGAAGGGAAGGGCAGGGCCTTCCCGCCGGCTGCCGGCGGCAGGGCCGGGCTGGGCGCCGCTCCTCCCCGTCCCGTCTCTCAGAACCCCCGGTGGAGGCGAAGGGAGCGGGAGCCGGGCGGGGAGGCGAGGCGAGGGACGGCGCTGCCACCGGAGACGGCAGGTGAAGGAGGGAGAGGGAGAGAGGGAGGGAGAGAGGGAGGGAGCGGCGGGAAGCGCGGAGCGGGCCGGCGGCCGGTGTACCCCCAGCCCGGCGCAGGCACACCGCCGGCCAAGCCACCCGCCCTGCCAGCGGGCACCCCCGGAGGAGGAATGCCGGGCAAGCCAGGTTATTTTCATTATTATTTTTTTTATTATTATTTCCCAGCGCTTGTAATGGCTGCGGTGCGATGGGGTCCCGGCCCCCTGCGGGAGGTGACGGTGGCGGCCCGCCGCTTCCCTGGCCGGGGCCCGCCCGCCGCCAGAGCGGTGGGTGCCAGGGCAGTATCTCTCTCGGAAAGACTCAGAGGAACATCACATCTGGGTTTTCCCCTCTTTACCTTAAAGTGGATCTTTCCCTGCTCTAGTACGACTGATATCCTCCTGCATTTCCACACAAAAGTTTGAAGTTCGGGGCTAAAATTTGCGGAGAGCTCGAATCTGTAGGGTAACTGCTGCTTTTTTTATAGCCGTGTTGGCTCAAACGCTCTGTAGAGACACTGGGTAGAGTCAGCAGTGGCCTGAAGACATGTTTCTGGCCTTTTTGATCTCCCTGTGCCAGGCCACGCAGCCGCGGCCCACGTGGAGCCCGGGAACCGGGGCGCGTTCCCGCAGCAGATCCAGTCCCGACGCGAGGGTTTGAGGACGCGGAGCATGCACAGCCTGCCCCGCCGGCTTGGGTTTGTTTGGCTTTTAATGCACAACACTTAAGTTGTCCCTGTTGCTGAGCTTGCCTCTTTTTGGAGACCGGGCTATGTTTGCGCTGCGTTCCCCGATAGATTTACTAGCATTCGTGTTTTCTCATCATCAGACTAAAACCTCCTGGTTTGCAGAGGAAGAGAGCAGCTTTAGGGAACGACGGAGCGAGTGCCAAGATTAGCTGCACTGAGGCCATGGTTTTCCAAGCCAGCGTGAATGAAAGAAAGAGTTTTCACCCACCCCTTGGGCTGTTCATTTTCACCCATGTCAGCACAAGCATTTGAATGCAGAATTAGACTGGGAAGCGAAACCGAATTTAAATAGGAAAAAAAAAAAATCCGGATCAGCTCCCAAATGTTTTGGCTGGCACAAGAGAGCAGATGAGACTGCTTCTTTTCTGTAACAATACTGGCTTATAGTGGACTAAGTGTAGGCAAAAGTATAGTCCTTCTGCTAGATTTCATGCCTGTGCTCCTGAAATAAAATCACATAGTTCTCATGCTTAGGCCAGTTGCAGATTTACTTATTTATAAAACTGTTATCGATGCTTATGGAGCGTGACTAGTGGCATTTGGCATTTTGACTTTTCTAAAGTCAGGATTTTTGTTTTGCTATGAATACAGTGCAACCATAACCGTTCTCTACACTTTGTACTGCCCTTGTGCCAAAAGCCTCATTGGACACTGTGCTTCAGGAGAGGCACAGCCCTTCCCCTCCACCAGGTCCCCCCTGCTCCAAGGCACACCTAACCTAGTACATCCATATGGCACACACCAGCACAAATTCAAAATCCCAGCTCTGTCCCAGAGGCAGGAGAGCCACAGTGTTTTCCAGTGTCCAACACAATATCTTTATCTACCAAGGCAAACCAAACAGACTACTTGGATAAGTATCAACCCTTGCTGGTTTAGTAACTGTTTGGTGACAAGGTGTAGGCTGGCACATCCAAGAACCTAATTAAAAATAGCATTTGTGTCTGAGTGCAAATTAGCCTCTTGGAGTCATATGATTATGAAGTTGTGGTTTTCTAAGCTAGGGCTGTCTATAAGTCATTATGATTTCAAAATTTCAGGGCAGACTCCCAGCACTGTTCGAGTGAAACTCCTTGGTAAGTTGATTTTCCCCTAAAAGGATGGTTTTGAGCTGGACAGATTGTTTCATTTATATTGTCATTCGTTTGGGGGGGAGGGGGGGGATAAATCTAATCTTCAACAGACACTTCCCCTGCCTTTACCTTTGGAATCACTTTTTCTTATTAGTAGAATTTGTCATTACCACCACATTTCTACTACCCTTTGATACCAAATTTTGTATCAGTAGGGTTGACACCAGGCGTGGCCTAGGCCCAAAGTAGTTCAAGGAACCAAGTCTACAACATTACTTTTCTGAGAACAGTTTTTAAAAGAACTTCATTGAAACAATTAGATGACTTTGATTTATGTTGTGCTCCATAATACAAATAACGCATGACGCATAATTTAACAAAATATCAAAAGTCTTCCTGTTGAAATTCTTAAACCATAAGACTTTAAGAAAACAAGTAACACCTGAAAGCCTGGGGAAGGTTAAGCTGTAACAGGTTAAGCTGCTGAGTTGCAAGAGCCTCCGCGCACCTCTGGAAGGGAACCTCGGAATGAACATTGAACTGGGCTCTGCCCTGAAGTAGTATCTTTTGGCACTAAAACCCTCTTTTATTATCTAATTGGTAACATAAAGCTTTGTTGTTATAAGTTTGGTAAATAGGTGAACTTAAATTTTCACCCTGTTCCCAGGCATGCTTTATTTAACCTTTAGCTTAATTGTACATTAGTGTAACCTAAGCTAGTCTGGTCTTGTCTTGCAGTCAGTCCTAGGAAAGGTCATTCCTTCTCTCACTCCTCACTGTGACAACAGTTCTTGATTTTTCTGGTTTTGAGGTAACTTTTAGGGTTTTAACTTACCTAAACTTTAGGGTTTTAGGGTTTTACCTTACCAAATACTTCTTTTTAAAAAGATCTACAGAAATCTGTTAATATTGTTACATCCCCTCTAGCCTTCTTTGTAAACAAATCCTAGTTATTTTTTATGTTAGAAGCAGTCTGTGTATGGCACCTTTAACAGAGTCTCTGTCTGTGACTTGGTTCCCAGGTATTGCTGAAAGTCTGCAATAAATGGAAGTCGTCTACTTTACTGCCTAAGCTTCAGCTGCAAAGGTTTGTTTCTTAGGGTTCAGTTTGACAGGACGCTGAGTGCTAATCTGGTACCTTCTCTCACTGGTCAAAGATCCCAAATCCTTCCTGCAGCATCAGTCACTTTATACCTACAAGCTCTTTCTTCAGTAATTAGCAGAGCTCTGCTGATGATAACCACAGCTTCTACTTTGAGCATCTTCTGTAGTTTGGCTTGGCGTGATTACTGTTTAACCTGTCCTGGCAGGAGCCTGGTGGGATCGCAGACGATTCACCCTGCTGAGACAGGATGCATGCTTACATCTCTGTGCAAGCAGACAGTCAGCAGAAACGGCAGTTATGTGCCTGGATATTGCTGGCAGAGCGCCACTAAAGTTATTTGTCTCCCCTCACATCTACTCAAATAGGTAAAAATACTCTCTGGTTTTGGTCCCGTGGGACCAAGCTGGCAGAACTGCAAGTGTAAACATTCATTTGCAGTGAAAATTACAACTATAAGTGTACAAGTCAACGAAATTCCCTTGTTCACTGGACAGATTGCCAAAACAGATCCCACCCACAACTGCGGGCTTTACAGTGTCCAGACTGGCAGATTAGCACTGCGGAGTGGGGAAACCAGGCTAAAACTGGGCTATCTCTACCCAGTGGAGACACTTGAGTTGGGGGGTGGGGTGGGTGGAAATCAGAATAAAACCAAAAAATCCCAGGTGCCTATCTTGCAAGAGTAATCACAGGAGCAGAGTCTAGTTCAGAGGTAACAAGATAACACATCTGAAGTTCCAGCCAAGGCCACTGTGAAGTCTTGGCAGCATGGATGTATTTTGAGACTGTGGAGAGATGCATTTGTTTCAGAGAGTGGAGGAAAAATATCCTTTTTGCATGTTTGTTTTGTTTTTGCAGAGCTTACATTGACCTTTCCAAAATGACTTCCTCAAGTGAACATGGGTCTAACTCCTGGGAGCTCTTAGTGGCGGTTGATTATCATCCTAAAGAGGTACCAAAGGAATATTTCCTACAGGTCACTGGGGACCTTCATATTGGAGGAGTGATGCTGAAATTAGTAGAAAAAATCAGTGAGTAAAGACCTGTTTAATTTACACAGTGTTATTAAAATAGTACATGCAGCTTTCCTTCTACAAAAAGAGGTCCCTGTGCATTTTGAAAAGACACTGCCTGACTTATTTCTTTGTAACGGTTCACCGAGCACGTAGGCGCTGCAGACTCAGGGTTTTTGTGTGGCCAGAACCTCTCCCTGTCTGTGACTACAGCCCCTGTACTATCACAGTGCAAACAAAACTTTACTTTGTTTTTGTCTTCCAGTTAGACAAATATAGTTGAACCAGACTAACTATTCAACTCCCTTTCCAGATAGACTTTATAGGTGGCTAGTTTGAGGGACAATAAAGGTAGCTGATACACTCTTTGTTCACCTGTAGCAGTCAAAGAGACAGAATTACTTGTTACAAAGGCACTTCTGAAGTTACTGTTTCCTGTGCTACATGGCACTCTAGCCAAAATCTGAGCCACATTATCCATTACATATATCCAGTAGAGAACAGCTGTGAAGAGCAGAGACTGGCCGAGTCAAAGTTAGGAGATGAAAGATATAATACCCTCTATACAGTCACAGCAAGTCAGCGCTACAGGCAATAAGAGAATCTAGGTTTCCTTAACTCAAAGCCATCAAATGGAGCTGCCTCACAAAATAATCATCTGCACTCTGAGGCTGCAGAATGATAGATACAGACAAGATAGTATGGTATTTGATTATTATACCCATGCCACAGGGTTTTCATATGCAACTCATTCTTCAAGTGTTGTTCTTTTTCCTGGCATTCTTAAAACTAGAAGTCTTCGGTCACCAACTCCACACAGAAAGGAACCTGTCTCCTAGATTAGACTTGCCAAGTGGGAACATCATGAGCTTTGCATTTCTATGCATTCCTCTTGAAATACAAGATTTGTGGCAACAAAAAAAATGTCACGGAATCACGGAATTTTCAGAGTTGGAAAGGACCTCTAGAGATCATCTAGTCCAACTCCCCTGCTAAAGCAGGATTGCCTAGAGCACATTACTCAGGACTGCATCCAGGCGGGTCTTGAAAATCTCCAGAGAAGGGGACTCCACAACCTCCCTAGGCAGCCTGTTCCAGTGCTCTGTCACCCTCACCATAAAGAAGTTTTTCCGTGTATTGTAACGGAACTTCCTATGTTCCAACTTGTGCCCATTACACCTTGTCCTGTCACTGGGAACCACTGAAAAGAGTCTGGCTCCATCCTCCTTCAACCCACCCGTTAGATACTTGTACGCAATAATAAGGTCTCCACTCAGCCTTCTCTTCTCCCGGCTAAAGAGTCCCAGCTCTCTCAGCCTTTCCTCATAAGGGAGATGCTCCAATCCCTCAATCATCTTAGTTGCCCTATGCTGGACTCTCTCCAGCAGTTCCCTGTCCCTCTTGAACTGGGGAGCCCAGAACTGGACACAGTATTACAGTTGTGGCCTCATCAGTGCAGAGTAGAGGGGGAGAATGACCTCCCTCGACCTACTGGCCACACTCTTCCCTATGCAGCCCAGGATTCCACTGGCCTTTTTGGCGACAAGGGCACATTGCTGGGTCATGGATAATTTACTATCTACCAGGACCCCCAGATCCTTCTCCTCAGAACTACTTCTCAGCAGGTCCACCCCTAACCTATACTGGTGCTTAGCATTCTTCCACCCCAGGTGCAGGATCCTGCACTTGCTCTTGTTGAGCCTCATTAGGTTCTTCTCTGCCCAGCTATCCAGCCTGTCCAGGTTACACTGGATGGCAGCAGAGCCCTCTGGAGTGTCAGCCACCCCTCCCAGTTTGGTATCATCAGCGAACTTGCTGAGGATACACTCTATCCTCTCATCCAGGTCATTGATGAATATATTGAACAAGATTGGACCGAGTATTGACCCCTGGGGGACACCACTGGTTACAGGCCTCCAACTTGACACTGCTCCATTAATCACAACCCTCTGAGTTCTGTCACACAGCCAGCTCTCTGTCCACCTCGCTGTCACCTCATATAGCCCACACTAGCAAGTTTCTGTGGAACTCACACAGAAACCTGATGCAGTGAACATAGATTTCTTGTAAAATTAAATGTGATTTGGCATTGCTGGCTTTCTTAGCTTTCTTTCGGAAGTCACAAAGCTAACCTTTTTTTCTTGCAAGCTAAAAGAGATGGGCATTTATTCTGAACTTTTTTTTTAATTTTAATGATAATATTATTGATTTTCAGTTTTTCATAGACAATGCTAGCTGTCTTACATGCTAGCTCATGGTGTGGGCTCATGGTCAAATTCTTGTCCACCAGGACTCCCAGGTTGCTTTCCACAAAGCTGTTCTCCAGGAGGTCAGCCCTAGCCTATAGCAATGCATGGGGTTATTCCTCCCCAGATGCAGTACCCTACACTTGTCCTTGTTGAACTTCATTAGGTTCCTCTCTGCCCAAAAAAACCTTCTTGAAACTTTAGTCTTTTTTACATAGTTCAACTTCAGACAAACAAGAAGAGAAAAAGTGAACTATAACAAAACCCTTCAGCAAAATAGCGTCAAGAAATTTAAAATCAGCAACTTAATAATTTCAGAGTTCTTACTGCCAAGTGAAAGGTTTTGTTTTCAAACATGGATTTTGAAGGAAACAAAAGGGACATGCGTAAGATATTCTTTCCAAAAGGCTGCCATTCAATGGAAGGACATTTTTACACAAAAATCCTTTGTGACAGAAAAGCTCTACTTGGAGATAGTGATTTTATCAAGGAATCCCTTTTCCAGCATTAAAGCAGGTAGCAAATCTGTGATATATTTTTACCAACTTCTCTGCATACTTACACACATGACTCAGCCAGCAAGCCAATGGTAGCTGGGTCAGAAGACATTTTTCACAGTATTTTTAGAACTAGTACTCAACTAGTGCAAAAAGCTTTCTATATTAAATAATATTTAAAGAAAATCTGTAACTAAGTGATTTGTGTCAGCCACCCTCAAGACACAGTTTTTTACCAAGAAACTCTAAAATAGGACAGGGCTCTACTGTGCTATAGGCACGCTGAAGAAAATAGCCTCTACCTGGTGGAGATGCTGAGGAGGAACAAGAAATGATGCAGAAGACTAAAACAACTTGACCGAAATCACACAGAAACTTTACCTGCTACTACACGTCATTGGCATCTGGAAAGTCATCTAATCTTGGAATTCCCCATGGAACTGAGAGCAGCAATGCTTTATCTCTTTCCTTATGTGTGTGCGTCTCATGCTGATTTAATCAAGGTTTTGACACCTTTCAGGTCAGGATAGCTTACTGCTCAAGAGTAATCAGACAAAAGCCACTGTTCTCCCCCTCCAAAACCCTTAATATAAGTCATGAACAAAGTCTTCCATCCGGTCTTGATTCAGCAAGCTTTACTCTATCTGCATGTTTCCAAAGTATAAAAAACACAAACATTTTTACTTAAGCAAAACACAGGCAAGTCCATATTAGTGAAACACGACAGCCATCTCTTGGCAGGCCTGTCTTCTCTGAGAAGTTTCTATAGGCAACCCTTGCCAGCCCCTGGTCAGTCACACCAGCCTGCCCTTCTGCACAGACTATTAAAAGATTTAACTGTACCATATCACGTCACGCCCATTCCAACTCCCTTGCAAGTTTCTACCTCTCTTACAAGTTTCTGCATCCTGTGTGGTAAAGAAGGTCATCTTACCGGTTAGAGAACTTGTTAACTCCTTCCTGATTGTCACAGGGCTTACTCCCAAAATAATAATTCTTTTCCTTGATTATTTAAAGAATCTTGCTACTGTAAAGTTGTCCTAAGTGGGCTGCACTCAGGTGAGTATCCTTGTTCGTCTAACTGTGCAGCCACAAAGAAGAGCTGAGAACATCCCTTAGCTCTGTGTCACCAAGACTTCAAGGGACTCATTGCTGTTCTTAACACTATAAACATGAGCTGTTCTGTGGTGCTTTCCAGGAGGCTGTGGAAGAACTTGCACCCATCTGGGTGCACACAAGGTTTTGTAGGAGGATATTCAGCTTGCACTATGAAGTTGTGAAGTGGGTACCCTTGTAGTTAATCTGTATCCCAGTACAATCCCAGCAGCACTGGACCATGTATAGAACCAGATTCAGGAGATGCACTTTCCCTCTGGATATCTGCAAGATGAAAGCAGTGCCAGTTAGCACCTAGGTTAACTCTTAAGGGATAACAGTTCCCAGTGACTGCCACAAGTATTCAGCAAATGGGGTCTAGATCTCAGGAACTGTAGTTGCTACTTTAATGTAAATAAATTCTCCTGTTTGCAGAGCACTGTTTCCAAATCAAGTTTTTTTGTATTTTTGCTCCATAGTTTGTTAATAACCATTTCGTATTTTCCTAGCTATATCACAAGATTGGTCAGACTATGCTCTTTGGTGGGAGCAAAAAAAATGTTGGCTTCTGAAAACCCACTGGACACTCGATAAATGTGGCGTGCAGGCAGATGCTAAGCTGTTCTTTACTACTCAGCACAAAATGTTGCGGCTTCGCTTGCCAAACATGAAGACTGTGAGACTGAAAGTCAGCTTCTCTTCTGTGGTATTCAAAGCTGTCAGTGACATCTGCAAAATTCTCAGTAAGTGAAGCTAAATCCCCTCTGGCAGCTAAGTAGGAGCATTTTATTAGGTGACTTTCTTTTGATGTAAAGTCCTTACAAAACTGTTTAGCTCAAGGAGAAATTTGATTGAGTTGACCCAAGATCAAAAGACAGATTTTTTGGTTTTCAGTATCCAGTGCATGTCAATGGTTCTCGGTCTTTGTGATAACTGAGGCACAGTGTCAGAAATGTGTCCCACGAGCTGCAGGAGTACTGGATAGTCAAAATTCTGGTGATGGTTTTGTAGGGATCCCTGCCCTCCTTGAGTGGGGCTCAGTCCTCCTTATTCTATGCCATTGACTAAAAGCTTGAGCTTATCAGTCTCCTACATCAGCTTTCACCATAGGCAATTTTACTACTGTTAACTGATTTATCACCTACTTTCACTAGCATTAATGATATTCAACTCGCCCTATTGGTTACATGTATTTACTTCAGAAAGACCACATTATAAACGTTCAAAACTTACATGCCCAAACCTCTTTAGGTCAGGGCATACCCAACTACCCCACCCAAACCCATGAATGTGTTGCAGCACTGAGTCCCCGTGTCTCTGCTCTTTCCCGTAACGGAGCACCTCCAAGCAGGGATGAGGTTTTGGAGCACGCCAGACCTGCATGCCTGTGATCCACAGGGATAAGTAAAGACTGCAAATAAGTCTTCAGAATCCCTTAGTTTTAGGGATTCTTTAATTTAGACCTTCAAAGCTTAGGCCAATAACACATTCATCTTCAGAAGGAATTTACTACCTCATACTGACCACAGTGTAGCTTTCAATTTCATCTTCTAGCACTGGATTGTGAAAGGGATAGTATGTCTTTATTACATTTAACAGTTCCAATAAAATGATGCCATAATTGTTCAATTGACATTTGACCGAATTAGATATTTCTACCCACATTTTTCTTCCAGACCGAGTCAGTGCAGGAACCCTGTAACTTTTCTCATGTGTGAATATTGTCAAAAATATTTTCGCTTATACCAGGATAAAAGTGTTTATCAGAAACCAAGTGTCAGGTTTGCAACTGACAATACAGGTCTGAAGCAGTAGTGCATTAGGGAATAGTGTGTAGCCAAGACAGAATCTTGTATGTGAAATGCAGAATTCTTAAGTGACTAACAGAAGGCGTGAACTTCAAATACAGTGGTTCCATTTCCGTTCTTGATTATTTATAAGTCAGACATTTCATTGAGGTTATTATGCTCAAAGGTGATTGCAGAGCCATTAGGGAAGAAGAGTTTTTCCCTGGTGTTCTAAAATGCAGATATGCTTGCTACAAAAGCAGGCTTAAATCCTGTCAAAACTCACTCTCACAGCCCAAAGTCTTTGGCCTTGTTACTGAATTACTGGATTTTCCACGGCTACTGCTTTCAACCTACTAAAAATAAAAGTCAGATTGCAACATGGAGCTTCCCCAAATACTGTTACCAACCATGGGCTTTTTTTGGATGTAAGCTGGTAAGTTTCAAATGTTTCATCTTGCTTCACTTCCCAAATTGCCATTGTAGATATTAGACGGTCAGAAGAACTCTCTTTGTTGAAGCAATCAGAAGATGCACTCAAAAAGAAAAAGAAAAAAGACAAGAACAGCAAAGAACCAGTTACAGAAGACATTTTAAACCTGTGCGACTCTCCTGTGAGTTCTGGATTATCAGGTAATGAAAAAACAATACGATTTTGTTCTTTGACTGGAAGTCAAAAAGAGGAAGAAATCCTTTGCTACACAATTAAAACCAGGGAGACCAGTTTAATGTAGGATGATGGTCAGAGAGACACAGTTGGCCTGATGTTAGTGGCTTCAAGAAGTTACTGAAATCTCCGGTATATCAATATTTTTCTGTTGTTTTTTAAATGTTTTCCTTTCCATTGATTTGAGAAAGGCTATACCAGAAAACAGGTGATCAGCTGTGGCCCTGCACACGGGATGTGCTGCTGCTCTTTGAAAATGTGAGACCACTCAAAATAGTCAACAATTTTGGTAACCTCCAAGGAAAAGGAGAAATAAAGGCTTGAGAGTATGTTTCCTATCTCCAACACAACTAAGCTCTCTCACAGAGAAAGGAAGAGCACTTCTGTCCTTGAAGTCACTTCACCTGTGAAAGGATGAGGCTGCTGTAAACAGCAGAGATAGCAGACTGTCTTGAAAGAAAAGGGTTAGTCTTTCATGATGGGAAGTGGTAGACTACCTAAGTCTGAAGGCAGTTTTCCCTGGAATAATACTTTACTCTCTCAACTTGCAGGAAGCCCAGGTTTATATAGTAAAACCATGACACCCATTTATGATCCAGTCAGTGGGACACCAGCTTCTTCTACAATTACTTGGTTCAGCAACAGCCCCTTGACTGAGCAGAACTGCAGCATCCTTGCCTCAAGTCATCCCAACTGCTCTCCAGAAACACTAGCAGAGATGTACCAGCCTCGGACTTTAGCTGACAAAGCCAAACTCAATGCAGGGTAAGATGCCTCTCTGAGATCTTTGTTAGCGGGCTTAACCAGGGTGGCATTAATCCAGCTTTTTAAGTGTAAAGCAGAATTTGAAAACAACCCCCTGATAATGGCTATATTGATACATGAAAATATGCTTTGATCTAGATTTTGTTTCAGAAATACTGTTTTTGATCTTTTTTTTCCTTATTCAACATTCTTGGTTAGACAATTTTGTTTTAAAGTGATGAATGATGTAATTGTGCAGGCTTTGGATTAAATTCTGTTACTAGATGAAGGCAAATCCAGTTCAGCACTGTGGGCACAGCTAAAGGACAGTTTGGACAGCAAACTCTAAAGGCTTTAAATGGGCAGTGGAAATACACATGTGGATAAATTCAGTAAAGCTCTAATGCATTTCAAATAGGTGAATTCTTGAATTATGTACTAACAAACATTGCTTACTGTACACCACAGAAGAACACAGAGTACTAGGGGGTTTAGTGGTGCAAGTGTTTGAGATGATGGTCTCTCTAGCATTAAAATATGGATTGTCGTTTTTAGATCTGTGGAGAATTTAACAGTGACTTCGATATTTTCATTGGATTTCACTGGAGAATAGAAGTAGTTAGAATTATAAAACAGCAAATACTGAAATGAAAAGCGGGAGTTCTAAATATACAGGTACATTTTTGTCCTGGCTTAAATGAACCTCCCATTTCTGGAGATCAAGAAGAAAGAATCTTATTGGCATAGGTCACCCCACAATTAGTTACTACTCAGTTTCTGGCAGCTACTCCTGATGTTTTGAATAGTGCTGGAGGAAAAAATAGGAAGATTGGAGGTATTGTGTTTATACAATGAAAGTTGGGAATCCATATGAATGTTCCACCTTCTCGAGTTATGTGAATTTTCCCCAGGCTTGCAGGAATTAGAGCTGCTTGTTCCCAATTTTATTTCACAATTACATTGGAGCTCTGCAGGTGTGATAGTTTTTCTTCTACAGATGAATCTGTGGGTTGTTTTCTTCCGCAGCTGGCTAGATTCATCTCGATCACTTATGGAACAAGGCATTCTGGAGGACGATCAACTTCTTTTACGCTTTAAATATTACACTTTCTTTGATTTGAATCCAAAAGTAAGAGCTTTGTTTTTATTGCTATTCATTGTTTGCCTGCTTTCATGTCGAGCAGCTATAGCACAAGGATACCGAATTTTAGCTAGGATTTGTTACAGGCCCTTCAGAGATCAAATTCTACTTCTTCCCCTCAGCTAAGGCTGCACTTTTCCCCTCTGGACACTGAATCACCGTTCCTCACATGAAATAAGATCTTAAGTATAAAGATGAGATCTGAAGAGCACCAGAAACAGTATCCAGATTTCCAGAGGCGCTGGTTTACTTTCTGCCTCTCTTTTAAGAAGAAAAATTAAGGGGAAAACTAAACCAACAGTATCCTAAATGATGTAAAGGTATAAGCCCTATTTTTGAAAATGGACTTAAAAATGACATTTATGTTCCACTGCCCTTCACTGAATATTCAGCTTTTCTGGGCTGAAGCCCTCAGAAGCACTCGGGCGCTTAAATCCAATTTGTTTCAATGAACTTTGGAAAGTTCAGCAAAAGTGTTTAAGTCCCATTTGAAAGCAAGACTTAGTCTTCAAAAATCACTTAAATGTTTTTCTCAAGTTTCCTTTCATTTGCCTTTATTTCCACTAAAAGTCAGTCTCAGTGGTTGTGTTAAGCCAGTGTTTTTACAGCTTGGGTGATACATTTAGAGAAATTAAAGCACGATCATTGACCAGTGTAAATCAACAAGAGTGCAAATGTGAATTTTAGAGGATTTGGCTTTCACATTGTTATTTTCTGTAAACTCTGTAAAACTATTTAATTTCAGGCATCTCAAATAAACAGAAGGGCACTTTCTAGTTTCTAGTAGGTGGCATGGTTTTGGGTGAAATGCTATCCCCACTGAAATTCAAGTAGTGTCTCAACTTCAGCAGCCCAAACATTTCCCTTCTTTGCCCCAGCCAGCCATGGAGCCATAGGATGAAATAACCCAAAACAGCTTTAAGCAACTTAATAGCTCACCACTATTGGGAGAGGTCACGCTCCAAGGTTTACTCTCCCATCACCTACCTTTCACCAGCTCTGGGGTTTGAATATTTCTGTGAGTCATTTCAGCTTGTTAACCAAGTAGATAATAAGAAACAATCACTATCCAAAAATGGATCATGAATTAGAGCAGTTCACAGTAGGATCTGACAAATGCCAAGCCAGTGCAAAGACAGAGCCAGAATCGAAAAAGCCAAGAGCAGAAGAGGGGAAGTGAGGAATAAGAGTTTCTGCCTTTTGGCAGTAGCAAGCTGTTGAATGTCACATTCATATCAGCCATGTCGTATTATTTCCACTCTCATAGTGTGGTTTCACATTTCGGTTAAGCCTGTCCAAGGCCTACTACCACTTCTGCTTCAGCCAAGGACTCCTGATTAATTTTCTGTTGGGTCAGCAAGCCACTGTGACCCTACACACAATCACACGAGCTAGAACAACAGGACAGGAACATAGAGCAGGGCAGAGGTGGGGGAGGAGGAAACAACCTTTATGGCTTCAGCCCAATGTTAGATGAGGTGCAGCTGATCGGGAATCTAGATCTTGATAGACATTAATGACCAATGTTGTTCTTTTTTGCTACAGTATGATGCAGTGCGAATAAACCAAATATATGAACAAGCCCGTTGGGCCATCCTGTTAGAAGAAATTGACTGCACAGAGGAAGAAATGCTGATCTTCGCTGCACTACAGGCATGTACTTGATTCAAGTTGCAAAACCTGTTTCCCTAAGAGGCAGGCACAAGCTAGGACAAGACTGGGACAGACAAGACAAGTCTGTTTGGATTGGGGGTCTGCTGGTTGAGTGAGAAACAATAAGCAGCATCCATCAACTAAACCAACTAAATTCAGTAGCAGCACACCATTATTCAAACCGACACATACAATTACGGAACTATTTACTAACGTTATCTAAAGCAAACCGGACCCAGCATGTAACTTTGATACCAGTCTGTTCTGAAGAGGATTAATATGACGTGTTGCTTCCCATTCCAGCTACCACCCTTTCACATATTCTTCCTGAAAATTTCTCTAATACATAAATACACATGTTCACAACAGACCGAAAAAAAGCTATAGCACATGTGAAGATAGGGATGCTATGGAGTATATAGAAATTTAACATGACCTAGTGTGGCTTAGTCCCTGACTGTATGTAATAAGGCACAAATGTTTATTAATAATAATTTCCTTCCTTTTAAATGTAAATGTAGCTGCCAAAAAATTCATGGCCTGCCACTGCGGAACACCACAGAGCCTTGCTGCCAAGTTTCCACCTGGTATGGACGGCACTTACAGCTGATGTTACTAGGGATGCAAATGTTAGCACTGAGTCAGCCTCACAGAACAGGGACAATTACACAGTGAAGGAATACAGACACTGGCAATTAAAATAGGAAACTGTTATCAGTAATTGCACTGAAGATCATATTGGACATACCTATTTCTTTGTGAAAAAACCCATGGTTCTGCGCTGCAGAACTTTACGCAGTTGTCCAAGACCCAGAAGACCAAATGGCATATTTTCATATGCTGTGATTCTGTGTTGCTAATTGGTATACTGACTATTTGATATTGGTGTTTTATTTTAGTATCATGTAAGCAAATTATCATTATCATCAGAGGCACAAGATTTCACCTCTGAATCAGAAGTGGATGAAGTAGAAGCCGCACTTTCTAATCTGGAAGTGACACTGGAAGGTGGAAACACAAGTAACATATTGGTATGTCCTTTCAGATTCCAGAATTGCTTTCACTGTGTCAAATGCATTGACCCTGATGAGCCTACCTGGTTCCTGATTTTTTAACAGAGTCAACAGACGATTACAAAGTGCATTGTACTAAAATTCTTCCTAATTATTCCTGATAGGAGGACATCACAGACATCCCGAAACTTGCTGATAATCTCAGGCTAGTTAGGTGAGTTATTAAAACTAACAATAAAACATACAAAACAAAAAGCTTAACCGTACAAGAGATCTCTTGAGTTTTTCATTCCAATCTAATGGTAGATCCTATGGTTATAAATTAACAAATACACCAGATAGGTCTAAGTAGCCTAATATAATCCTCTTCAAATCTTTTTTTATTGCTTCTGATTAAGATTGTCAGCAAATCTTTCAAGCTTTTGGGGTGCTGGGGCAGCTATACTTATGCTTATTAACCACCAGGCTATTTATATTTCCTAGTGCTCATCAATCATCATCTCTACAGAAAAGAGTCTACAATTTTATTTTCAATCACATTTTACTGTTTTTTGCCAATGAAAAACTATAAAAAACTTACAGCTGTCCCTGAGAAGACTTTCAGAAAGCAACCCTGGGGATTTATTTATTTTTTTCAAAGAAAATAAGCAAACCCTTTCTAACTAAATGGGGAGTCTGTTATTTTTCTAATATCAAAATGAGTTTCTGTGATCCCACTACAATATCTTGATTTGTGCGTTATTTAAATGTCTGCAGTGACGTCAAGCCTGTAAAGCCTTTTATCATAAAACAGTCTTTGTGTTTTAGAAAGATAAAGATTTCTATTGCACAAATATTTATCAGATTCATTCTGTTGACAAATCATATTTGTAGTCAGTGAACTGAAAAATGCACCTCAAAATTTTTAACTGTTGTTAACTGTTAAGAATTGTTAATTATTAATTTCCAATTAGGAATTTTATTTGACATTCAAATTACTAAGGTGGCTTAAGATGAAAGGGAGTTTAAGCCTTTTAAGTTCTGTCAGTTACTCACCTCTAACACTGGATTGTTTATTTTTCCCCAGCAGTAGAGCAGTTTGCTTTTAAAAGCATTCAGCGGTTATTTTTCATCACAAAAAATTTCCTTTATACGTGATAAATCACTTACTAAAGCTAAGACATTGTAGAAACATGTAGGTGTAAAACATGTCTTTAAAGGGCCAACAACATTTTGTTACTATAATTATTTGCTTAATTGTAAACCTAAATACAAACCTCTGCATGTTATACGGCTGATGCCATTCATATAGTGAACTTTTATTCACATTTATTCACAGTATGCAGCACATTAGCACACTAGTAAATACTACTTTCAGGTGGGTTACAATATTGTGGAGAATTACAATATTTTTTCAAAAACAACAATGAAAAGCTTTCAAAAAAGTTTTCAGCAACTTTTTTTGGATAGAAAATAATTTTATTAGTCTAAAAAAATTATAGTCCCTTATTTTTGAAGAATGTCACTGTATTGGAAAATTAAAAGCCGAAATATTTGGCAGTTTTGAAAATCCAAGGGTTTTTTTTTTAATTTAACATAATAATCACAATTTTCTAGAAAGGATTCTAGACTAGGATTTCTGGAAAGGCTCTGGAGAAGGCAAGAGTGGATATAATAAATTGCTGTTTTCCAGCTAGCTGTATACTCTTTCTACCAACATCTTAATTTAAAGGGAAGTACTAAATAGACAGTGGATTATATTTCTTTTTTCTTCTTTTTAACTTCGTTGTTGACCGTTGTAGCTAGTTGTGAAGTATGTCTCTACTCAAATAGTGCTAATACCTCTAGTTTTCTCTCTCTTGAGATATATTGAATCTAGCAATTTATTTCCCCACCACCTCCCCTACACCTCCTATGGCTTTCTTAGTGTATTCTTAGTAGAATTAATTACGATTTTTATCTCTTACTGAAGAGACGTGGGGCTGGCACAATGATTATGTTTGACAATTAGTATCGATCAGTTACTTCTCAATTCCAAAGTAGATATTTTTAAATTTACTGTATGAAAGAGATCAGTTTGCATTAGTAAAGTATCGAAATTAGGTAAAGGAATTAAAATGAGGATTATGTCCACCTATATACATGTGTGAGCAGCTGGAATAACACCGCCCCAGTGGAGTAAGATGGTTTAAACTATTACCTTTTCTTGGAGTGTTACAGAACCTCTATAAATGTAGTGAAGGAATAGAATTTTGTTGTGTTAGATACTATTCAGATAAAGTCAAAAAGATGGTCTCTACTGTCCTACAATTTAATGAATACAAGTTAGTTTTATGGGTGCAAATCTTCTAGATAAGGAGCTATCAAAAACTGAAGCTAATTCTAGTGCATGTGAACAAGCTAGTGGTTACATTAGTGTTACCGAGTTCATGTAAAAAACAGAATTAGTCTGTTAGAAGGGAATGGCTTCGATTAGGAATGGAAGAAAAAAGAACACATAGAAGAGGAAGAAAAAACCCCAAGAGAAATCATAGATGGGATTCAGCTAGAACCTGGGGTAAAAAACACATCCATACCCGGGATAATGGGTGCGATCTTCATTCCAGGCGTTTGCCACCCCCATCATTGACACAAGTATGAGTAACCCAACTGACACCATGTGTGTGACCTCAAAGCAATTTGAGATCCACAGTAGTATTTGTGGGTGACTTACCAATTTGTACATTTCGATATAAACAAAAGTGATTTCTTTTTTCATTTAGGCCCAGGAAGCTGTCACTCAAAGCTATCAAGCCATATTGGTTTGTCTTTAAGGACACTTCAGTATCTTATTTTAAAAACAAGGAATCTGCACAGGGAGAACCTATTGAGAAACTAAACCTAAAAGGTAGGAATTTTCTTTTCCTTTCTTTTGTTTTTCTGTTGCATTCGTGAACTGGATAAATCAAGAGATCCCTGCAAGACTCTGGAAGGCAAGCACAATAGCATTTAGTTTTGGAACTTTTTCAGTTACTGAGACTCCTAAGCAGGCAGACCGCATCTGCAGAAGAGGCCTAAACAAGAAGGATTCAATAGCTTAGCCCAAACCAAGATTGTCTGGACCTGGCTTGTAAAATGACATGTACTGCTGAATTCACTTAAAGATGAGTTGGATAAAGAATGTGATCTGTGTGACACTTTTATTTCCAAAGGTTTTTACTCTGTGTTAAATGGTAGTACTCACCTCTATCTTTGGCAAATGCACACTGGTAGTAGAGAATTATGGATGATGCAGTGGACAAGAATACCATAAGTTGCACCTCTATACTGCTGTGCAGGGACAGCTCTAAGACCTTCTCTGGACCTTGTTTGTTTCGTGCATGGGGATTTCCACAGCTACAGCAAGTTTTAGGTACTTCTGGAGGAGAAACCCCAAGTGTACACACCAGCATCACATATAGCCTCCATCTACATCTGCTCCTGCAGGGACATCATTTGTTCAGCGTCAGGGAACCAGTGATGTCCAGGATTCATCCTAGAAGAAACCTTTGAAATAGAAAGAAGATTGACCCCTGTGAACAAATGGCTCTGCATACCAATCTGCATATCTTCAGTAGGTCAGATAAATGCATGGTAAAACTAGCCAGGGTGGCTGGAACCTCACCAAGTAGCCCACAGCCTTGGTGTCCCTTGACAGAAAAGGGAACTGTAGGCATCCTCAACTCCAGCTGAATCCAGAAGGCCTGTAGTAGCACCATCAACATGAAATACCAGGTCCCCAGAGTTCTCTGGGATCCCTGAACTGGCCAGCTCTGTTGTAGATGTCACCCACGTCCCATCGTCAGTACTAAGTTGCTTCTGAAAATATAGTCCAGGCTTTCAAGACAATTAGACTAAAATTTCCGAAAGTCCCCATCTCATCAGCTCCTCTCAATTTTAAATGTTGAGCTTTTCCTAAGATCAGGCTGGGGTTTTGAGACTGCTTGTATCCTTTCTCTTCCACATTGACTAACATGCTCTTTGAGTGCAGAGCATTCATCACCCTGGCAAGCCAGACCTGGCAGTCAACTAGAACAGAAACCTTTCATTAGGCCTAAGCTTCGAAAGTCTTGGCCCTTGATCTTAAAGGAAAAGAACCATTAAGTACTGTTCTTTAGTATTAACCAGTACTGAGTGATGTAGTAATTAAATAAATCCATTTCTTCCTGATTCTCTGTGATCTAGGATGTGAAGTTGTACCGGATGTAAATGTCGCAGCGAAGAAGTTCGGAATCAAATTACTAATTCCGGTTGCTGATGGCATGAATGAAGTATATCTAAGATGTGAAAACGTGAGTAATAAGACAAGGGGAAGTTTGTATTCCAGATTTATTGGCAGATTGTCTAGAAGATACATTGTCTTGTTCTAGAATTTGCATAGAAAAATAAGGATGCTGCAGAGAGTTTATTATCTACACGTTTAGTAAAATTTAAGAATGAAGTGGTGGTCTAACAAGTATGTTATGGTTGAGGGGACAAAAGGACAGTAATTCTATGTTTATCATCAGTTTCCAAGTAAAGCTGCTGGAAAGAAAAAAAGAACATACTATCAAAAAAGTAAAAAGAAATTACAATATTTTGCTTCAGTGTTTTCAGAGGACTAGTGTTTGGGTTTTGGTCTCTTCTTTTTTCTTAATTAGAACTCTCCCCATTCAGACAAGGGTAGTGTGATAAGGATCTTACATTTATTTTCAATTTATTTCATTTGTATTGAAGTGTATGAATCCAAATTGTGTAAAAATGTTCATTAGGTGGAAAATAGTGATGCAATAAAATTTCCAAGAGAATCTGTTCCAAAGTACTAGATTTCTTCGAAAATTTCAAACCTAATTATTCTGCGTAGGCAGTCCTGTAGGTGGAATTAGCCCAATCAGGGAAGAACAACAGTACTATGGTAACTATATATCCACAGAAATGAAGCAGAGTAACTCCAGGGTGGTTTTATCACACAGTGAAAGATGTGTCAACAGTAGCCATCTTCATAAATGGTTTGTCCAAAAATATTAGACAATTGTCTTTGTTGCAGGAGAATCAATACGCTCGGTGGATGGCTGCTTGCGTTTTAGCCTCAAAAGGCAAAACAATGGCCGATAGCTCTTACCATCCTGAAGTCCACAAGATCCTTTCATTTCTAAAGATGAAGAACTGGACCATGTCTCCCCAGGCTGTCTCTGACCCAGAAAGCATAGATATGAAACCAGAATGCTTCGTCTCACTACGTTATACCAAAAAATACAAGCCCAAGCAGGTATCCTGAGCATGGCTTGATGGTTGGGGATGGGTGGTTCCAATGATTGCTTGTGGTGAGGCTGGATCAAAGCAGCATTTGGAAACCATACAGTAGAATCATCTTGCAATACTCGTCCTTTTGACAGTTAGCAAGAGGCCTTTTCTTTAAACTGAACACACAGGCAAGTCTCTCAGCACTTCTTCCAAGTACTCCTCCTACATCCTCACTGCCTTCTAAGTCACTCATCATGTTCTCCTCCTGATAATGCTGTCCCTGAAAGTCTCTTCAGAGTGAGAAAGGAAGGTTTTTAAGGTCAGGAAGTTACTGTCTGCATCTTAAATAAGTGTCTTCCTTGGTCTAGGTGCCTCTCCTTCCTCTCCACCTAATTCCTTGTCCACTGCTTTTGCTGCGAAAGAGTTCAGCCTACCCATCCTCAGGACACAGTCTCCAGAGCAGTATGCTGGAGCTAGACCCAGTGCAGCAGAAACCCAGACACTGCGACCTTCCTGCACTGTTCTGCCCTCGTAGCTCAGCATCTGTCCCCAAGTGCTCTCCACAATACATCTGCATGAATGGTGACCATTGAGTCATGGCATCAGAGCTAATGATGTTTGATCTAGTGAAAGCAAGGGTATTTTTGTTCTCCAGTCAACTGAAACCTTTCTTCCTGTGTTTCCCAGTTGGCTGCTCGTATTCTGGAAGCCCACCAAAATGTATCCCAGATGACCCTAGTGGAGGCCAAGCTGCGTTTTATTCAAGCATGGCAGTCCCTCCCCGAGTTTGGCTTATCCTACTACATTGTAAGGTAATCCCACTGTTACACTGATGTCAAGCTGCCATAACGTGTTCATGGTCAGTGATTTGCAGGAAGCTCTTTTTCTCCCTGTTCTGGAAACTTTCCCTATTTTTTCCCCCATAGAGCTTTTTTAATTCTAGTAACTTCCATACTGCTGGGGTTTTTTCCATAGCAGTAGCATTCAGGAGCTCCATTCCTGGAGTGAGACTCTCCGTGATGTCTACCTTCATACAGACCTGTCAGGTTTTGCCTGAAGTAACACATCACTAGGATTAAACCCTTATTGACATAAACTCACTAAAATGTAAAAAAATGCATGTCTTATTGGTGTTCTCAGGTTTGCGGTATATTTGTTCGCTCCAACTTTTGCTCATTGGAATATGGTAAAATGCTAATTTCTTTGGCATTTCATTAAGAAAACAGTATATTATCCCTTTTTTAGGTGAATCTGGAAGAGCAGTCACCACAAGAAGGGTCCTGTTGTGTTCACAGCAGTTTCCCTGGACACTTGGGAAAATATGGCAGAGTTCTGACCTGCATTCTTTTCTCTTGACAAAGCACCAAAAAAATGAAAAGCGCTGACACAACCATACTTAGAGGCACCTTCCCTAATTTGTGCTTAACACCTCTTCCAGGGCTGCTTAGGAATCATCTGCGGTATAAATTGAACCAGCTGGGAACCATTCTCTGGCACAGAGGCCAGCTGGCATAGAACAGCCCACATCTGTACTATTAAACAAACTCTCTGACTTCCCAAAACCCAGTAGCCTCATATGAACTACCAGATCATCTTGGTCCTTGGATGTTCCAGCTCCTGAGCTGTACCTGGGAGTCGTTTGAGAGAGTGCTGCTTGGTTGCAGCCAGAACTCTGCCTGGGACTCTTCTAGCAATTGAACAGAACACGAGTTCACTGCCCAGGAATGTTCCCTGTCAATTTAATTTACTAGATATAGATGTTTTGCCCTATCTGTCAGCACTGGTTCTGTTAAACAAACAAACAAACCCAACACCATCTTGTGGTGAATGTCTACAAACTGAATGGGCAGTATCTCAGTGGGGTGTCAAGTAAGACACAAATTGTGGTCCAGGTCATGTTCTTTCCCTAAGGGCCAGCTTCATCTAAGGAGAGATGATTCAAAAACAGGATCAAAAATATTGAAAATATTAACAGCAGTCAGATTAGATTTCTTCCAGGTTTCAGCATGAAGGTAGAGGAAGGTAGTTTCTTTACCAGAGTAATCTTTTCCTAGCTATTCCCAACTGAGAAATTTCTGTCCCCCAGAAGCTCTGATAACTTTTGTACTTATTTTTCATCTCTAATTAGAAGAAAGTTGAAATGTTAAAATGTCTCAATATTTGTGTAATTTGATTTATACTCAGAAACATACATATATTGCTAACAGTTGTTTTGATAAGTTAATGGTGATATATAATATCAAATATTAAATGTATTTTGATATGCTTATACAATCTAGGTGAATATAACTAGAAGAACATTTCAACATTAGTGAAATGAAGCAAGGAAAATTATTGTTGACACTTTTCCAGTAAAAATATAATCAAATCCATGCATTTTGGCAGAACAGTACTTTTTAGCAGTGAACAGTTAATTGGAAAGATTTCAGCCAGATCTACCTGCCCAATTATTTTACATCTTATACCATGGTTCACCAGCCTATGTGTCGCTTTATAACAAATACTGTTCTAAAGACGGGTCCAAGCTCCCCTCAATCTCAGGCTGTTGTGACTTTTCCCACATTTTTTGCACTTTCAGAGGAGGGCAGGTGAAATTTTCTCTAGACAGAATTCACTGCAAACCAGATCTGCTCAAAAGTCTTGGTTTTTTTTCAGGTTTAAAGGAAGCAAAAAGGATGATGTGCTTGGGGTGTCCTATAACAGGCTGATACGAATAGATATAGCCACAGGAGATCCTATCACAACGTGGAGGTTCTCCAACATGAAGCAGTGGAATGTGAACTGGGAAATACGCCAGGTAAAACTGGAATGGCTCTCTGCATTCAGTCATTGCATTTCAGAAACTGGAGGATGCTTTCAGAAAATCTTTTTAAACTTCAGACTGAAAAGATTTTGAATGTGTTGTGACATGTTATTAAATAAGCTGTCTACATTTTTTCTTAATGAAGTCTGTAGTCAAAATTCAGAAGCAAAAGATCTCCAGTTTAAAAGGTTCCTACCAAGCTTATTCTTTATAAGTTGCCCTCGATTTTGATGGGATTAAATACAGAGACTCAAAGGTAAATTCCAACCTGTTATGTTTACTGCTCTGTCAGTAAAAATCTCATTTTAACTCTCTGTATACTCTAGCTCATGCATCATCCTCTAAATTGTGGTGATTCGGTCTCTATTACAGACTGAGGATACAGGAACACATCTTGTCTTTCAAATCCCAAACTGAGATTGCAAGGCCACAGTGCGAGCTCCTCTGTGTCAGTATGCAGTCCTGGAAAGCAGCTCTGTTGTGTGATGTATAGCGGGGTGCTCTGGACCATGATGAAGGCTGCTCAGTGGGGCCAGCTGTTGCCCAGCAGCCCACTGGAGAGTTTGGGTTTGAAAACTTGAAGCCAGCTCTGTACATTGTAGATTTCTGGAGTGGAACTAGCATGATGTGATGTAAATTCAAGCAGCCTGGAAACTGTTCCTGCTTATACAGTTTTCCGCATCCATCTGCAGGAGCCAGGAGAGATGAGATACAATCCCTAATACTCTCTTGCAGTACTCCCTGTGCCAGAGCCTGTTATGCTGGATAAAGCTCCCCAAAAAGGCAGAATCCACAGTTAGCAATTAACGCCTATTTGCTGGGTTTTAGAACTGACAGTGGCAGGAAATCAAAACCTGGCCCTCAAAAGCAGATTTAAGGTCAGCACGTAACAATGAACAGTATTAAACGTTATTAGTTAAGTGTACAAAGAGTCAGGAGTGCCATTCCTGCTCTTCTCAGTGCTCACTTTGTAAACCATGAGAAAGCAAGCTAGTTAAAAAGCATGCTTTTGTTGCCTGTCTAAACAAGCAACAAGATTTTGACCACAAGAGGGCCCTGCCATAGCAGAAAATCAAGAAACAAGCAGCCAAACACCTTCAACATCCAGCAGACCCAGAAATCTTGGTTAGCAGACCTAGGTACTGCTTTATCACGGTATTTGTGATCCAGCTGTGCTTTCACACTTGCTGTTTTTTCCCAGATGCAGCTTACCTGTGTTCCTGATTTTGTCATATGTATTTTCTTTAGGTTGCAATCGAGTTTGATCAGAATGTATCTATCGCTTTTACGTGTCTGAGCGCAGACTGCAAAATCATTCATGAGTATATTGGGGGCTACATCTTCTTGTCAACCCGCTCCAAAGACCAGAATGAAACACTGGACGAAGAGCTGTTCCATAAATTAACTGGAGGTCAGGAATGAGGTGAGGTAAACTCTCTTCCCTCTGCCTGCTTCTCCCCCCAGCTAAGAAGACCAGAGATGAAACAAACATATCTCTGATTGTTAATTGCTGACTAATAAATCTTGTACGTGTCAATACATCTTGTACATGTCAATACATCTTGTAATATGACTGGACTATTTACAGTTTTTGTTAAATATTGAAGCCAGGGTCACTGGATGCAGTATGGCAACTCCCATCATCAACACTAGGAAAATTAAGTTGTCGTTGTTTTCCTTTTGTACAGCTACAAGTTTTTAAATAAACAGTGTCTAGCCACTGGGCATTTTTGAATCTGGTATTTTTAATTGCAACAATCTGTTCAAGCATCCAGAACAAGTAATTTGAGGATACTGTACAGCAAATTTTCTTCTCTTGTACATCCGTGCAACTCCCACTGTTAAACTGGCCATTGTTAGAAAGTCCAGCATTTAAGAGAACTAAAGCTGAATAAATACATATTTTAAAGCTACATTACTTGACTAGCACTTGCACTGGGAACAGAAAACATTCCATCAGTGTTCCAAAGTCCTGCAGATTGAGCTATCGCACCCCAAGTAGGGATTACACAATTGTTCAAAAATGTAGCACCCGCATCTACCTTCATCCACTTAAGTAGTTCCCTTAAAAGCCAGAGCAGCTACCAGACGCCTAAAACAAAGCATTAATCTTGGCAAAACTGGATTCAAGACGCTGATCTTTTGAGGAACTTTGTTAATTTCCAGATTGAAAAAAATGCTTTATGTACTATTTAAAATTATTTGCTTGTTAAAAAGGCCTCTGAGTGGAGGCCTTTCTATTTTCTGTCCCTGTGACTGTTTCACTATGACATCTAAATCTAAACTTGTTCATGAGTTGAGTAAGGAGCTGAAATGCCTGTAGAAATTATCTTAATCATGTGTGTAATGCAGAATACAAAGAAACTACTCGGTGATACTGTGCCTGAGGAACCAGATCTGTAGCAGCCAGCTCTGCCTGCTGTGAGGAGCCACACATATCCACCGAGTTGAAAGAAATGTGGTTCTGCCCTGCAATGCATAGTGATCAGTAAAGCAAGGACAGAATGAAGCAAGGACGATTTGTGAAACTGCTGGACAAACGAAAAATGGTTTCACATACCTAAAGAAATACAATGGACAGGTGTTGCCATATCACCAAGAGATGTTGCAGAAATCACTGTATAATTCCTAACTGTCACTGGGACTGGATAGCCCTGATTTTTCTGTCACGTCCTCTGCTTTTCTCCAGTGTCTGTCAGTAGGCTGCAGTGGAATCACTCCCATTTTGTGCCAGTTTAAACAAACTATAGCTTTACTTTTTGAAAAAAAAAGAGCTGGTACAGCCTGCTTCCCAGCCCTCTGTACTTCCCTCTCCTCAGCACTTTTTACGCGGGGGCTGAGGGACCATCCAGTTTTCCTTCAGTAGAGGACTTGCCCAATTCTCACTTGCTT
Source organism: Anarhynchus alexandrinus (assembly GCA_008711295.1). Lineage (NCBI taxonomy): Eukaryota > Metazoa > Chordata > Aves > Charadriiformes > Charadriidae > Anarhynchus > Anarhynchus alexandrinus. The sequence continues at coordinate 3,925,110 of VUYV01000016.1, read as the reverse complement.
GACACAGGCCAAGTATTTTACTCAGTGTGAGAACCACCAATAATGGGTAGTCCAAGTCCAAACAATTGCAATATTTAAAACCTGCCCAAGGGTGCTATGGGAGAACTGAATGCACATCTTTGTGCCAGCACTTCTTCCACAGGCAGCCCTCTTCCAGACTCAGCCTCCACTTTGGCTTCTGAGCCGCAGTCAGGACTGTGACCGTGCCTGTGTTAGAGCCCCTCATTTGGCAATGACAGGCTCCCATAAATTGTTCATTGGGAAGCACAGCTTGCCACTCTCGGAGCAGAGCTTGTCACACGACTGTTGCACGGAAGCCCTGTAGTTCCCACCTGTCATCTGAATGATCTGACCATATGAATGCAAAGATACAGGAACTTTGAATGTAGTTCTCATTAGCAGAGTGTGCAGCACGTTTTACTGCTGAGCTAACACGCCTCCTTGCAGTCCAAGTTGTCTGGGCTGGGATTTCAGAGAAACTATCAAATATTTCCGTTTTCTTTCCTGCCCCTCCCTCAATCTCACTCCATGTGTCACTGCCTTTCGAGTAAAGGCTTCCCGCTGCTCTGCGAGGAGTTCTGCCAGCTCATCCCAGCTGGCTGTAAGCCCCAGCCTTTGTCGGTTTAGCTTTAAGGGAATGATCCCTTGCTGCTGTCCTCTCTCCACGTTTCTTTAGATCATCAGCTATCTTCCTCTCCTTGCTCCACTCACCTTGCAAGGCTTTTCCATGACAGGTAACGAATACTTAGGAAAGGAATCTGCTTTTATCCGAGGCATGTCCCAGCCAGACTCCAGACATTCCCCTTAATGCGCACGCACGGCGTACCACACCCTGCCTTAGTCATACAGTAACTTGATTAGACTTGGCTTTCGCCTGTTTGTACCACCTGATTTATACACAGGGTTAAAGACCATAGGCTCAGTGGTCTATAGCAACCAAGTTATTAATCGCACGATGCCAGATGTGTGAGATGTTTTACACAGAGAGTGGAAGCAGGACAGGGGCGTCTGCCCTGAAATTTCACAACGCAGAGAGAAAATCTTGGACAGGAATGTTTTTAGATGAAAACAAAAAGCTTTAGGAAACTAATACCTCGGCTCAGCTGCAACCCTATTCTGTCCATCATGCTTAATTAAAACAAAGTCAGGTCAGGGTAAAACACTACCAATGTCAGATAGCTGCAGTCTGTTCTTACTCTCAACAAATTCCATAGGGGATTTCACCATTGCCTTCAGCATGTGTTACTGCAGTGGACAACACACACACGGTAGTTTTCTAAAACCTCAGGCTAAATAATCTTGCTCCCCTGTTGTCTGTAGGTAAATGTCTTGCTTGTGCTTGCTCTGTGGACTGACCTGCAAAATACTTTTCTTTTGTTGGCCTTAAAAGCCATTCTCCAGATTTTTTCAGGATAGTTTCATTCTTAACCATCACTTGGATCAGAGCCAGTGAGAAACATTCATCTCTTAGACTTTACAGCCTGGTACCATCCTCGCCTTCTCCTGTTCTCCCTGTACTCTGCTTATCTTGGTGTCACTAAGGAATGCAGGGCTCATCCCTAGCATTCCTGCAGGCAAAGGGGTTTTGTGCAGCACTGAATCAGCCCCGGGGAGGGGGCGACTGGTTTAGCTCTTGGTGCATCATCCACACAAAAAGGCTGACAAAAATGCCTGCCTTTACTAAACGTCCCCCCAGGTTGCCACTGAAACTCTTAGAAAAGTAGAAAAAAGGAGAAGAATAACGTGAAGAAACACAGCGATGTGAGAACAGGCCAAAGTGACTCACAAAGGGGAAATCTCTGCCTGGCGCTACCAGATGATTTCAAAGAAACTGGTGAGAAAGGGCTGCTGTCTGCCCTGGGAAACCTCCACCGATACCTGGGCAGCTGTTTGAGACGTAGTACCATCGCAGTAATATTCCAGATGATTAGAGTTTGCAGCTAGGCAAAGAGCTGGGAAAATACAATGCCTGCCTCAAAAACTAGGCATCCAAAAAGCAGAAACAAACATGGAAAATAAAAATAACAAAAGCTCGTTTTCCAAGGGTGTTCTGCTTCTTGCAAGAAGTCCTCTGTAACAGTCAGAAATCAAGCGCCTCTGGGCAAAGACTCCACTTGCTTCCACTTTCACTGAAATGACTGGCCCACTTGCTGGCCTGCTTTTCCAGTCTCACAAGGCTGCTTGTCTCAGTCTCCAAAATTAAGTCAGTAAGGTTGAACACATTAGAAGTAAGGCAGCATTTGGCTCACCAGGTTTCATGGATTAGTTTTTAAAGAGATTAAAAACAATAAAATAACCAATGAAAATGCACTGTCTGTAAATACCGAGCAAACAGCAGCAAGCACAACACGGGTACTTAATAGCTCAAGGCAAAGCGAGGCCACCTCCTTGCTTCCTGGCTTCTCAAAGAGGAACTTTGCAGCCAGCAGGTCTGCAAAACCAGAGGCAAGGCAGGGTTTCCATTGGCCTGGCAGAGGCTGGATTTTCCTCTTATTATACCAAATTCTTCAGATTTTTTTAACCTGCTCCAATTTGCCCTTTGAACCTAGCAGAATGCAGATCTCTGAAGGTACCTGTTAGTGCGCACGTGCCCAGCCTGCACACTGCCCTACGAGCAGGCCTGCGAGCTGCTCCACCAGGGTTAATCTGGGAGATTAGCCCCTCATTTAGGAAACTATTTGTCTTGCCTTCAAGCCATTCCACACGGGAACAACGTGTACATCTCACCCAGCCTCCAAGGGAACCGCAATGGCTCCAGAGAATCCTACTAAAAGACAGTATCTTGTTCTGTGGATGTTCTGGTGTTTTTCAAGGCTCTCTCCCCACGCAGATAATGAACGACATGGTCAATAGATAAGGTGTGTGTACATGCAGACTCAAGGTTTTTGGGAAAGCAAGAGCTTTATCTGCACTTTGGCACCAAAGAATACAGGTCTGTGTTGCCTTCACGTCATGGATCTGTTTTGTTGTCCTGACAAACAAAAAGTGCTGACTACTGTTCTCCCTGGAAATTTTAATCATTGTCTTATAGTAGCAACTGAACAACTATCCCTTTGCTTTTACTTTGGAACAATCTCTATCAATTAATCCCTTTCCAGTTCCTGGCTTTACACTCAGCCCTTGACCAACCTAATTATTATTTGAATGGTGGGAATGCTGAGAAACCCAGCTCAGGGCAGGTCCCTTGGTGGGAGATGTTTTACATTGTCAGTCTTACTTATCCAGCTAAGGATGACAGAAGGATCAGGAAGGGAATTCTCCCAAGCAACGTGGTACGGCAGATGCAGAAGAGAGAACACAACCCACACACAGTGGGACCAGGAGAGGCCTCCCAAGTCCGTCACACACAGCATGAGATGCCACAGGCCCTCTCCATCGGCAGAGAGAATTCCTCTCTGCAGAAGTGGCAGGTGAGAGCTTTGTTTTTGACATCTCCCAAGGATCTCCTTAGAAAAGTCATTTGTACTGCGTGAACATTTCCAGGACTTACTTACTCCCAAGTGCAAGAGTCTTAGAGAGACATATAAACACTTGAAGCCTTTTATTGGCGCCTAGAGAACGACCACAGCCCGTGTCAGCAGACAGACCTTAGCTTTACATCATCCTGACCTGTCAGCAAAGAAACACAATAACTCCTCTCCCTTCCCCCCCCTGTCAGTGGAAGACGTGAGAATTGGGACTAGAGACACTGATCTTTTCCCTTTACCCCCCTCTGCTAGACAAAGACAGACAGAGCAGCCCTGCCTGAGTGTTGGGAAATAAGAGCCCTCCCACCCACCTCCTGCTAGGGCCAAGGGAGCGGGAAAGCTGCCTGGAGCCACCCCCTCTCCAGGCAGGGGAAAGCTGGATGCGGGGGAGCGAGCCTGGAACAAACCTCGCCTGCGCTTGTGGGCAGAGCCGCGAGCAGGGAAAGCTGGGAACAGAAAAGAGGCATTTCACGCTCTCGGCTGAGTCACCGAAGTGTATAAAATCAAGGCCAGGCAATCAGAGTCACGCAGAGCGGAGGCACGAGGCATCAGGACTTCTGGACAGGTACGTGCAAGCGGAGGCGGTTTAGAGCCAGGGAGTAAGATTAAATCTAGGATCGGGATCCAGCAGTCCCATTCCTCCCTGCCATATGCTGGGAATCTAGCAGCTCTGGTGACCAGGAAGCCCTGAGGCTACTCAGCTCTTGCCCGGTTCCAGAGGACAAAAAGGACGCAGGCAACCAAATTATACTAATTTGCTGGTCCCTACTTTAAACCTGGGATGGCAGCAACAGATTGCCATCTGGGCAAGACCTGGCACCATTCATGGAACAGCAAGTAGCTATTAAGGTTTGGAGTAAGTCTGAGATATTTCATACTACGTGGGGCTTCAGTCACCCCCTTACACTGTAATATATTTTTGGATGAGGAATGATCATTATGGTGCCTGGCAGCACAAAAGACAGCTCAGTAAGAAAAGCACTAGTTTTGGGCTGTGGTTAATTCCCTCCTCTGACACAGACTACCTGCACGGCCTTAGACAAGTCACTTAGGACTTCTTTTCTCTCCTCTCCTCTCCTCTCCTCTCCTCTCCTCTCCTCTCCTCTCCTCTCCATTTCTAAATGACAAAGACAAAGCTGGGGTGGGACAAGGAGGAAGCACAGAGAGAACTGTAACACTAATAACATGCTTCTCGGTACCCAGGCCTTTGGGGCCCTGAGCCAGAAGCACACTCTGTTTCTGACCACTTTCACTGAAACGTGGTTCAGAAGCTGTATTTTCAGCACATCCTTTCCCCAGGAGCTGGAGCACGTAGCATGTCTGAGGCACTCACCTGTAGCAGGGCCTCAGCCCTGCCACCGCCTGGCAGACAGACTCCGGGGCACTGCCAGCAGGTCAGGAGCAGAGGAGGGCAAGTCTCAAAGTGCAGGTCTCCTGCAGCTTGTCCAGTAGAGTGCCAACTGGCATTTTTATACCAGAGTAGCAGTGCAACACTCCCTCGTACCCCTGCATCGCACAGAGGCAGCCGAGCAGAGAGACTGGGGAGCCCACCTCCTACACTGCTGCTCTTCTGAGTGCCAGACTGGTATTGAGGGTACTGGCGTGGGAACCAGACATGTGCTACAACTTGGTTGCTTTCTGCATGAAAAACTGTCGGTATGCTTAGACTAAGATCGCATGATACTTCTGTCCCCAAGGGTTCGTGTTTCCTTAGGCTTAATTACAGAAGAGACATTAATTATCACTTCCGCTGTCTGGATGCAATAGGAAAGGAGTTACAAATGTTTCACTTTTAAATAGCTTGTAGCTGCCAGGAGGGATTTAATTTAGCTCTTAATGCTGATGTTTTGTTTTCCCCTCCCTGAAACAAAAACCAAACAGATCTCGCAAGTTAATTGCAAGCCACTTAGGAGAAGGATGTTTTCACGCTTGCTCATCCTCTCTCTGCTGTTGGGGAACACAGCATCGGGCCCTGTGAGCAGAGCAGAGTCTGCAGCATCCAGGGACGTCACCACTGTTTTCCAGCTGGCTCACGAAGACTCTTGGGAGAACGTTAATCTCACCGGCATGTCCTGTGAGGATCGGAAGAATAGGTCCTGGATCACCCTACAGCTGACCAACAGCAGCCTCACGGCTTTCCCTGTCTGCCTTCCAGAGGCCCTGGAGACCTTGGATCTCAGCAACAACCTCTTAGAAGAGGTGAATGGCACAGAGATAGCAAACGTCCCGCGGCTACGCATCCTCTCGCTGAGGCAGAACCATCTCCAGGCAGTTAAATTGGGATCTGAAGCCCTCAGCAGTCTCACCTCTCTGGACTTAAGCTTTAATAAGCTGTCATCTGTGCCATCATGCCACAGCTCTGCCTTGCCTAACTTGAGGTGGTTGTCCCTGGCTGGAAATCCACTGATTGAAATCCAGCCGCTGGCTTTTTCCTGTTACCCTCAGCTACAGTTCCTGAACCTCTCTGCAACGCTGCTTGGGCAAGATGACAGCAGAGGAATTAGGGAGTCTGCTTTTGCCATCAGCACATCTCCCAGTGAGGCCATGAACAGGCCTGGAAACATCATCAACATACTTGATCTGAGCGGGACCTTTCTTGAGAAAAGTAAGTTTCTGGATTTCCCACTGTATACATGGGGCTTGGTCAGCCCAGGGGGAGCGGAAGCCTTGCTGGGATGATGGCTCCCATCCTGGCTAAGCCTGGGGTGGAGGGGGAACACCCCACGCTGAAAGCTGCAAACAGCTGGTCCAAGCGTGCAAGGTATTCTTCAGCTGTGATGCAACTGCTGGGGGGAAACCCTCGCGCAGACCAGCCTCCCAAAGGAAGGACAGAGAGGGGACACCACCAAACAGGACTGTTTGTCCCACTGTAGTCCCCCACCTCTATCCTAATTCCACTGTCAGCCCTGAGATTAGCTTTGGGACATGCAGGAGGAAATTCATTTCTCTTTCCAGACATGCTGCTGAAATCTTTCTTTGTCTATCGCCACAGTTACACTCTGCTTTATACCACTGTATTGAAGTAGCACAGAGAGAGGCTTTTTGTGTCAACCGCAACCAGCCAAATACTTCCGCACAGGGAGACAATCCCTGCCCTGAGCTATTTACAGCATGACTTTTTTCTTTTGTCTGCCTCCCCTGCCAGCCTCAGTTTATAACTGAGGTGCTGAGGCAGACAGATGTTAGATGCCTTGCCCAGCTGCTCTCAGCCTGGGGCAGAGCCAGGACCTTAGGGGCTCCTCAAGCTAGAGGTTACACCTCAACTCCCATTTAACAGATACACCACCAAATTTCCTCCATGAATTTGCCTAATCCCTCTTGTGATAGTGAGTTACACAATTCAGTCGTGGCACAGAAGGGCGCTTTTTTATAAGACCTCTTCTTCCAGTTTCATGCCTCTCAGCTCTTTTTCCTGTGCTAGGACAAGTTATTTGCCTTTCTCACACCAGTCAGGACTTTGTAGACCTCTCTAATCTCCCCCCACTGACCACTTCTCTGAGCAGAGAAATCCTTGTTCATTTAATCTCACCTAATAGGAAAGCTATTTCATATCTCTTAACAGCTCTATTGCCCTTCTATCTTACCTTCTTTTCCTCTGCCCTACGACAGCATTGCCTGCAAGTAATATTACAAAAATGTGATTGCATGGGTGTTTATACACTGGTGTATTGATGTTCGTTCTATTCCTTCCCCAAAGAGAATAGCTGCAGAAGACCACAGAGATACTTTGTATCTCTATGAATTCAAAACTTTTTTCTAAGCAAAAATCCACAGGAATGTTTTATTTAGGCAACAGGAATAAATCCTTTCTCTGCTTCAGTTCAAACAGAGTGGACCAGAGACTTGCCTAACCTCAGATCACTTCACCTGACAAAGATGTCACGATTAAGAAGCCTCGATACTGACTTCTTAAAGTCCATGCCTGGTCTCCGAGAGCTGAACTGTCAAGATTCCCACTCACTGGGTTTTGTGAGGACAGAGATGTTTGACAGTGCTCCTCATCTGAGCCATCTCTCGCTTGAGAAGTGAGTTGTCTTCTTTTTTGTTCTTCCTCACATAGCATTGCCTTTGCCTGACAGCACCATGGTGCCTGGGAGCTGACTTTTATGCAGAGTTTGCTTGCTATCAAATATTTAGGAAGGAGGTGTGGGGGCTTGTGTGCCGTGGAGAAACTTGCTGTCTTATACTTGGATATGCCATGTAAAGCCTGTGATGTAGACCTGATACAGCAGAAGAGCTGATACAGCCCAAAGAGGTGGCATGAGACTCATGGCACGGTTACTGGTTGCTTTAGATTGCATCCATCGTGCTCCCACTCTTCTGCCTTAATCCCCCGGTCCAATGGATGAATTCATCTAGCGCTGTTAAGATTAGCATAGATCCACTGAAACCCACTTGTGATACAGAACATGCTTCCAACATCTGCAATGGTAATGGTCTCACCAAAGAAACGGGTCACTGTTTCTTGCTCTACAAAGGATGAATGCTGACAGTTTCCTAAAATCTCCACCATGGAAGCAGTCAAAAATCCTGTCCCTGCCACTTTTAGTGTGATAGATTAATATAGTTCCTTGTTCAGCATTAGTAAAAGCAATGGTTTAGTCCTTATTCTAGGGGTAACACCTCAGTGTGTTGGTATGTCATGCATCTGTTGAAATACTAAGGGAAACAGAAGTCTGACAAAATAAGAGCAGGAAAACTGCATGCAGAACAGTCAGTATAAAGGAAAAGATTTGGAGAACACCTTAGAAAATTTCTATAATATAGGCCCAGATTATAAGCATATCAGAAAACAAACACTAGAGCACTGGCTGTGCTCTAGGAACCAGTTTCGGGAAAATAAACCCATTTAAGTGAAAAAAAAAAAACAAAACCCAACCCTAAAGGATTCCATCCTCCACTAGATTGCCACACTGACTTTACACAGCACTTCTCAATACCTGCAGGCATACCAGTTCAAAGTGCTAAAAAACACAATCCAAACTTAAAAGACAAAGGAGCAGCCATTAAAGTCATAGACAAAAGAGAGCATCTTCTGAGCGCTCAGACTGCAGGGAGGTCACATTATCACATTCTTTCTGCAGCTAGGGCAGCTTAATAGTAAAGGCAAGCAAGGTCTTCCTGTATTAGTCATTTGACTTTAGTAGGTGAGAGTCTATATTATGAAAGACGCAGTTAACATGAAGACGATGATTCGCATAGAGAACATCAAGCTACTACAAGCAGACTAGAAAGAAGCTATAGAAATGGTATAGTATAAAAGTGTAGCTGAATGCGTGATGGCAGAGAGGAGATCATCTTTCACAGAGGACCCTTGCCAAATGCTAGCTCCTTTCCCTTCCAGTTGCCTTCTCTAAATGTGTTATCCCCTTACGATGCTTTTGTTGTGCTTTAACACACAGCAGCGACACTGTGCAAATTAGAGAGGCAGGCAGGTATGAGCCCGGACTTTAAAGTGCAGAACAGTGGTATTGATAACTGGCTACTTCCAAGGGAACTGGGAATATTGCTTTGTGTTTTACACATGCTTGGCTCCTAAGCACACTCCAGTCCTCGGAAGGCAGCTCAGCGTTTGCTAATTATTGCATTTGTCATCTTGTAGCTGTAACCTGAGTTCCTTTAATCCTTGGAATATCAATTCATCGGATAGCATCACCATCAACTTGTACGGAAATCCTCTGTTATGTGACTGCCAGCTCTCCTGGCTGCTCTCCAAGCCCAAGAAAGTTGTGCTGCAAAAGTAAGTGAGTTCAAGGAGATAAACTAATGCTCTTCAGACACAACTTAAATGTGTAAATTATGTGGGGACCAAACATTCACTACCATCTGAGTTATTCAAATTCCTTGTGTGCTCTTCCCTTGCACAAGAGTTAGAATTGCAAAATAAAGTCCCCATCAGGGACAAAGCATGGCTGAATTATACTTGAATGTGGACGAATGCGACAGGCACATGTAGAACAGTATAAAGGGTTATTAGCTGTGGATTCTACTTTAAGGTGAGAATAGCTTATTTTCCCTCTATTTCGGTTCACATTTCTCTATTAGCTGCAGATAAAATATGGGCTGGCTTGGTGGCCTTGATGGGCCAGCACTGGGAGCAGAAACTGGAAGACTTTGCAAGAACTTTAGCAAATTATTTCCTCCTTGCCCTTGCATTCCCAAAGCCTACATCAGCCCAGGCAGTCAACAAAACCCCTTGCAAATAGCACCATTTGTCACCTATTGTTTTCATGCACTCCTCCAGTTTTACAGACTGATTACAATAGGCTGTAGTTAAAAGAAATACTTTGCATATGTATGATCTCTCTTCCCTTTGAAAGGCCACCAACAAGATTTGTCATCGGAAGAGAGCAGGGAAGTAGATTATTAAAATTAGGCTGTTTCTCATCAGGACGAGCTTAGCAGTTGCATTCTTTACAAAAACATGGAATGTCTGAGTAAAGAAAGAACTGGAGCTTAGTCACTTAAAAGCACATCCTGTGTCAGCACGGCTCCAGCTGCCTAAACCAGCTGGCTTAAGGATCTTGGGGACCCTGTTACATCCCTCTCTATGCATTCCGCTCTTAGTGTGGCATTAAAGTCCGTCCCTTTATGACAAGTTGCCTTGAACACCGACACTCTTGCTAAAGTTCAAAATCCTTGTACCAAAGGATGCTTCCTCTCAGGCAAAAGATACTCCTGCACCTTACAAAAACAAAAAGCCACTCAGCCAAGTTCCCAGTGCTGTGGAAAGCCATCTGCCAAGCACAGGACTATTGTTAAGACAACCTAGGTCTAGGTTTCATGCCTTTAATATAAAGACTGTTTTTGGAGAGCAGGTTGCAAATTCCAATCCAAGCAGTCTTAGAGGAGCCTGTTATGTTCTTGTGGATCTTGTCTAGTCTAACTTGTCCCCTTTGCAGGGCTCGGGAGACTTCTTGCAACACATCCCAGGAAGATTGGGGCAGACCTTCAACATCTTTTTCACTGCTCGAGCTCTACAATAAATGCCAGTCTGAGAGAAACGTTACACTGCCCGATTCAAACACACCCTCTCCTGAACATGATGCTTTCAGCCTTACCAGTTACGATGCCACTACTGTAGTAACAACAGCCTCTGCTCTGCTAACCAAAGACACTTATACCAGCTCCCTAATTCGGAGGAATGTAATGAGCACAACGGCAGCCAACCCAACTGAGCTGATGCTCACAGAGACCAACAGTTCCTCCCACGAGGATGAGGCAGTTTCTGAATCCACGAGCAATCCCCCTTCTTTCATGTCCATAACCACCTCCTCGGGTTTTCTCAAAGATCTCTATAGTCAGTCCTCAGATTATGGCTCCATGAGTCAAACTGAAACAGATCAGATAAAGAGAGAGCTCAGAACAACCGATGCGATGTTTCCCCAGGAAGGCCCGATGAACCAGCCCACTAGTGATTATTCTACTAGAGCAACAGGAAAGCCCACTACCACTGACCATTATATCCACTCCTTGGCCACACACGCTGTGGAAGGTACACCACAAATGAGCCTACCACAGCTGAACTCCACAAGAACCAACACTCGGTCAGAGCCTGCATCTGCCAGACCACTGATACAATACGTAGATGACTACGAATACGATGAACAGTCAACGGAAACCCCAGTGCAAGTGGCATACACCTCCTGTGACTACAACCCTTGCAGGCACCTTCAGAAGCCGTGCAGGGAACTGCAGAGTGCATCCCAATGTTTATGTCCTGGCATGTCAAGGGAAAATGAGATTCCAGATCCACCCAGGCTCAGAGAGGTGTCTGAAGTTACAGACAGCTCTGCACAGATACGCTGGTGCGCCCCAAATTCAGTTGTTCACACCTACGAGCTGACACTTCATGCCCAAGGCAATGAGGACAGACAGTTTGTCCTGGACAATATTTATTCCACAGCAAGGCAGTACACTCTGTATAATCTATTACCATACACCACTTACCATGTTTGCGTGACTGCTTCAAACAAAGCAGGGTCAAGCCAGACAGCAAGACAGGGAATTCTAGGTAATTCGTGCACCAGATTTAAAACAAAGCCCAGCTACAAGTATGTCTTTGCTGCTCTGTCCGCAGCAAGCGGACTCTTTCTCATTTCCACTATCGTTTTGTCTGTATGTCTGTGTAAGGTATATAAAAAGCCTCAGAGTGAGCAATACGGTACACACTTAGTCTCTTATAAGAACCCAGCATTTGATTATCCGTTAAAACTACAAACCACTAATTAGGTCTAGGTGATTGTTCTACACATTCAAAGCTCACTGTCTCTATCACCTTGGTATGTTTTCATGAGACTCTCAAAATGTCCTTCAGCAAAACTATGAAACATCGGACTTCATAGCCCTTATGTTTCTAAGGGAGAGAAAAACACTAAGAAAGAAAAACTAATAATGAAGGTAGTCAAACAGAAAAAAAGCCTTTGGACTCTTGTTCATGTGCTAAGCAGCAGCAAACCTGGACACTAACCTTGAAAAGTTGTTTTTATAATCACCTACAAATATACTAGCGTACATTTCACACAGTGAGAGGCTGCCTTGCCAGCTGTCTGTCTCTAGTATCTCTCATGGATACAGTCTGCTGAGAGTCATGATCCAAGATGCATCTGGCTAAGCAAGATAGATTCTGCTGTTATTCACATAAGTGAAGCTGGGTTTTCAGTTTCTTCTAATGTCCGTATAAAGGTATTATCCGAAAAGAGAGCATTACTGGAAGGTGTGAGAGAAAGGTGTCCTTGGGCTCAGTGGCAAGGTGCTGTGCAGATCTAACTCCACTAAATAACTCCGGTCACTTCAACTGCTCAGCCCAAGGAAAAAGAAACATGAAGATTAATTGCAAAAAAAAGGACAGTGCAGGATCCTTAGGGCAGGGATAATAGTTTTGTTCTGACTTTATATGATGTTTTCCACAACTGAGGCTCCTGAGTGCTCCCACAATTCCAATTTATAGGCAGTGAGGAGTTTGTAGTACAGCAGTAACCCACAGAAGAGGGGAGCACATTAGCATTTGCTTCACAATTGGTTTTAAGCAGAGGTGATTGCTCAGTTCCATCTACAGATTTAGCAGGCTGATGATTTACCTCATCCAAAGGCAAAGAGCCAAGTAATGAAACAATTTAATGACTATGTTGCTGAGACTTGAAAAACTGAAAACCCATCCACTAGGAGCAGACAGTTATGCCAACATTTTTCAACTGTACTTTTGGGTGCTAATTTCTGCTACAAAAATAATCAGATGCTGAGAATCCCAGTGCTTCAGCAGCTTTTGGCTTGTCATTAAAATTCAAACAGATGTTTGTCCCAATCAAATACTTCCCATTCAGAGATCTATAGGTTTATGTTCCAGTAGCTGCATGTTTCTGCTGCTGTAAACTGCTGTAGCTGTATAGATACAATATGTAAAATCCTCCACAGATCTCAGAAAGTGAAAGGTGCTATACAGTGTAAAAAAGTCCCTGTTCTGTTCATTTTTTTTTAACACTTCCAGTATTAATGGAAATAAAAGCTACAGAGTTGAGTTCTGGTTCTTTGTTAAAGATCTAGACCTTTGTGTTGTCTTTACCATCTACAATGTTTAGCCTGAGAAATTAACTCAAACATTTTGTTGTTTTGGAACAAACTTTCAGCATATATTAAAGTAATGTTTTTATTATGGTAAATTTGTGTTATCTGATGTCATAGGAGCTTTCATTTTGTACCTGCATAAGGTGGCCTGTGCCATCCTCACCACTACTGGCTTGCAGTCCTTTCATGCAAGTTTGTGCTCTCCCCTACACCAGTGCTCACAAATCACATCGTCAGTGGACATTGCAAATTCCTGCCATGCCTGTTTGGAGCTTGGCTGAGCCCCGTGACTCAAATCTCACAATAGAGGCAAATTGCAAATGAAAAAGCTGGGATGGCATCACCTTTCACTTTGAAAATCTCTTTTATTTTCACATTCTGGTAGTTTAGACCTTTCTTTGTTTGGACTTAGTTTTTCATATCTATTTCCAGCATGGTTTTTCCTGCATTTTCTGGAAGGTCTAAGTGAACAGGCGCAGATGATACTTCATTTGAAATAAGCAGGAACCTTCAGTCTTTGACTCGCATTATTCCAAACTGGGGCAGAGATCATATAGTCCCTTGTGTTTGTACAACACAGTTCTAAGAGACCTTGAATGGGGTCTTTGGTATTACCACAAACAGAAACAAAGTGGAGCAAAACAAGAGATTTGTGATTAGCAATTTATATAGTCTTGAAGATTATCTCTAGAAGAGGAGGACAAAAAAGATACTGCAACTGGAAATAAAGATTGTTCCCACTTAACTATGAGATAGTCAAAAGCAATAGGACATTATTTAAAATGAGATTTTGAGAGTATACCTCTAATTACGCTCTGCAACATTGTAACTCATAATAGCTGCATCACCTAACTAGAAAGCTACAAAGCTCAGCAGAAGATCTGCCAGTTACAGGATTTGACTTTCCTGAGGGTCAGTGATCCAGGGACACTCCAACCTGACTCTACCTGGAACCGCAACCTCGTACCAACCTCAGTCTCAACCTTTCACCACTGTGAGATGCAGGTTTATCACAACTGATTTCTCCAACCAGTTCTCATCCCAGCCTCTCCTGACTTCTCACAGGTCTCACGTGTTGCCTTCAACCCAAGGCAACATGTCAGAGCCTCCCATTCTTTGAAAGTGCCCTTTCTGGGAGCCAAACAAATAAGTAAGTCTCACTCCCACGTCCCCCACTTGCTCCAACTCCTCAAGAGCCCAGGTTCATCTGGGCTGATGAACCATCCTGAAGCACTGATCCCCCAGCCAGGGGTAGTGCCTCTCTCTTGCCCGATCACATTCTACCCTCTCACAAGTGGGATGTAAGAGATTTAGCATCAGGATTCAAAACACAGGATTTTTATTTATCAACACCTATGGTAAGTACCAGCGCTTCACGTGCAGAAGTTCTTTTTTTTTTCCCCACTACCACTTTACAGTTTCACCAAAGTTTATTTTAGCAATGACCAACTTTGCTCTGTTGTCTTTTTTCCCTCTATTTGAATCAGTGCTTTTCTTACCTCACTTTTTCCTGATATTTGTGCTAAGCTACAACCTCTCTTCCTTGGATATATTATATATACACGCTGAAATATTTTGCAAGTTACAAAAGCTAATGTCTTTATTCTGCTGTGCTTCAAAAATTCAAGCTTGGATAAAAAAATCCTCCCCTGTGTTCTCACCCAGAACTCAGGTGTCTTGTAAACAGCTGCTGCAGCCCAAGAACAGGTAAAATAACAGTTATTCAAAAGGGCAACTTTCATTTGAGTAAGTCACAATATTTTCAACGTAAGTATACAAGTATAAAACCTTTCTTTGAAAGCAATTCCTATTGCTAGTTCTTAAAACCGATGTATACTGCTAGAAAAACTGAATCACCACATTATCCCTGCTAGATTTTTTATCATAGCTGCACCTACCAATTGAGAAAGTAAACCCTAAAAAGCAAGCAATATTTTAATCTGTAAGGTAAAGTTATCTTGAAGCCAATTTTCTGGCTTCTACATAATCCAAGTATAACTGCAGAAAAAAATTCGTGTCAACCCCATTCCCCAACCTCAAAACCCAGAGCTGTCTGTCATTCTTGTCAACACAACTAATAACCAGTTTGGATGTTTCCTGTATTTTCCTAACTGTGGGTCGACACAAGCAGCGGAGCCGGCTCTCACAGCGCTGCTTGGGACTGCGGCAGTGAGGAGAGCAAACGGAGCAGGGAGCTCAACGGAAACTTTCCCACCCACGCGTAAAGCCATGTTAGAAAGTTGCCCAGCTCTGCTCCGCCTGGTTGTTCCTCCCCCTCTTCCTGTTTGCACCCAACAGCAAATCCTGTTTGTACCTCCAACTCCAAAGACATAAACCTTTGGCAGTGTGACTGGGATACCAATACATCTCTGAAACAATTTTAAAAGCTAACAACAGCCAACGCATCAAAAAAAACCCAAAAATGAATAATCTACTTACTGTTTCACAGTTCAACGTGTCCTGTTTCTCTGTGAGAGGAAGATCACTTCGGGGAAGCGCAGAGAGCACTTAAATAAGTTTTTTTGAAGAGCTTGTGTAATTTTTTTCTGGCTGTTCTTCCTAAGAAGAAATCGTTATCTGTATTCCTAAGAACCTTCTCCATTCACTTGTCAATGTTTTTCTTCTTTCTACAGGACCAAGTTCAAGCAAAGGAAGTCCAAAATAGCCAACAGCACATGGTGGGTACATCCCCTGGGTGTCATGGCAGAAGTGCTGCTCTGTCTCTAACTCAGCATTTGCAAATTAGTCACTGAGTCTCATGGAGTCTCCCAGCAGAAACGCTCTGGGAAAAGGAGCTGATCCCCGAAAAGGCCTCCACACGGAAAAAAAAAAGCAGCTCTCTAAGGGCCAGAACCCACACAGGCAAAGGCCTTGCTGGCTATGAGGGAACAGAGAGGGGACCACCTTGTCTTTGGTGCAAGAAATGCTATTTAGAGAAGCAGTCACCGAGAGCCCTGTCCTGGGCAACAGAAGCAGGCGGGTGGGAAAGCCCAGAGCAGCAGGATGAGGCGCTTCAGCCTGATCCGCCTCCGTGGCAGAAGGGAGCCTGCTTTTGAGAGTTGTCCCTGGCCAGAGGCAAGAGGCATGTAACCAGCCTGCTGGGAGACGATGCAGCCCAAGGCACAGAGCTCACATCATACCACTGGCTTTATCAGCCTCTTTGTGGAAGGATGCAAAAGTCAAACCACGATGCTCACTCAGCAGGCACTGCACTGGCACAGACATACTCCTCCGCAGTGGTCTCCGGAAAAATGCATCCACGTGGTGCTAGAAACAAGGATGCCTCTGAAGGTTCAGGATCTTGCTTGTCAAGAAGTATCTGATTTGCACTTTACCTGTGAAATACAGAGATATTTATCACAAGTGCGAACATGTTTTGTGTTTGCGGAAGCAGATATTCATAAAAGAACATGTTTAAACTCCTGGTGCTTTTTCTTTTTATCAGCTGTCCAAAGTATGCAGAGTTTGTTCTGAAGCAGGGCAATATATTACAACAGTAATTCCAACCTCTTTAAAAAGTAATCAAACAGGATAACGAATAACAATATTCTTTTGAAATACATTCAGGAAACAGTCCCTTACAGCACGGCTGGTGTTCTGCTGTCATCTAGAGGGAGAGGGTGGAATCATCTCCCCAGGTACTCTCCCCCATGGAAATACTCATTCTTTCACCAAAGAACTTCAGCCTGCACCCTACAGACCAACCTCACTAACTTACACTACCATGCGCTCGCCTATGTGTGTCTGTGTGTCCTTACCTATTAACATTTGAAGGGAAGGAAAGCAGAAGTGCTAAGAATTAACAGTAGAAACAGTCCCAGTCCCACAAACTGTTATTCAGCAGCTTATCTGTCCCTAATTCTTTTTCTAGCCTATGACCAGGAATTTCTCTGCCAACTTGACACTGACAAGCAAGAATGTAAACTTTTGCTTAAAAGCAACGAAAGGATTACTGTCTGGGAAAACCAAAACTGGTAAATCAGTCCACAAGTACAACAAGATTTTTTAAAATATTGTAGATTTTGGAAACAGAGATCAGATCACATTCATTACATTACAGAAAAAAAAAGGCAAAGATTGTTTGTTTTTTTGATTCAGCACAGGTAAAGATCAGTAACAGTTAAGTATGTTTACGTTATCTGATATCTTTAATTTCATTTTGCATATAATATTACTGTGGAATGTTAGAATAATTGGATGGGGATCTTCTAAGCAACTCTTATCTGCTTCAAAAACCACTGATGATTCAACTGATGTTTACGGATTACGTAGATCTAGGTCACAATGGAAACTTGCATAGCTCTGGGCAGACAAATGGACCACTGCACTGAGCCATTCCTCAGTACCTACGCAGTATGTCTAGCCAGACGCAGTGTCTCTGCAGCATCTGGTTACTCTGTACACGAGCAGATCAGTGCTCCTGGCCCACTGATACATATAATTGATCTGCCTGTATGCAAATTGTAGGTTTTTGCATGCCCCAGCTATAGCACCTCTGAAGAGTCAGGGGCTGCCAAGAAAGCATGAAATAAATCATCTCCATTTTCACTGCTAGAGTTGACCAGCCCATAACTTCAAGCTGACATTTCCCATGCCACAACACGTTTTTAAGAGTACTTTGACAATGTAACTACCTTTAAAGTACAGTCTTCAAAAAAAAGGTCTGAATCCATAGGAATCCCTTATAGCAAATTCTTCACAGGATTAGCAATGTTTACCCTAGTGTCTTAGCAGAATAAAATCACCATAAATAGGGTATTTTTCTTCTCTTCCAAATCACAGTGCACCACTGTATTTTATGCTGCTACCTAATCCTCACACTTCAGTGCTGCATGACATTACCTACCAGTACATGTAAGAAGATAATACTTGTATGGCACTTTGTGTATTTCCCAACACCCTACAACAGTACACAATCTTATTTTTGCAACCTTCTTCAGTGGGTGAGCAGCCTTTTCAACTGCTTACCATGACTCTCAGATTATACTTTTTTAAAGGAACATAAGGGAGAAAAAAATATCAGAAAATACTAACAGGAAATGGAGGGAGTGTGAGAAAAGGGACAAAAGTTTTCACAATACATAGTCCATTGGATATACCCAGAGCAGGAGAGAACCAAAGCAAATAAAAAGAAATCAAGTAAAACAATCCCAAGAAAAATCCATAAAAACCAGGATCCCTCGTTCACTGTCTTCTCCAGAAGATGGAAGCAGCGACGCAGCTATCCCTGCCATGAAGGTGGGCACAGGGCTGGCAACTCCTGCAGGGCTCTAAACAGGGCACAGCACCTAGACACCAACAGCGATAACCTCCAGGATGAAACTCCAGATAGAAGAAAAAAAACCCTAAAATCACACACTCAGCACTAGGCAGAGACTTTCTTCTTCTTTGAAAAACTAAAATATACTTGCTGTGCAAAATATTTTATGCTGGGAAGGCATGAGTGTTATATTTATTAAATGTTTAGAAGCTACTAGCTCTTATCGGAGCATGATTAAATAATGGTACTTAATAACTTATCTAAGGCCATTAGGTGAAATGATGTCACCCTCTCTTTGGCAATCATTCATTATGCTGTCATCACTACTGCCTTGAGAGTACTTAGCAAGTTATCTCCAGGAAAAGAGAAAAAAAGACCCTATATGAAACTACCGTTCATATCCAACCTGACGTAAGTGCAGTAAGTAGTAAAGTTGCACATCCCAGGCATTTTTCCCCTTGTAAAAAGGACAGAGATGCAAACATTCCCAGCAGCCCCATTTTGTCCTAATCACCTGATTAGGTGTCCACTGACGGTATTTATGCTGTGAAGGTTGTTCATGCTGTTCATATTGCCCTAGAACTAGCAAGGTCCGCTTGATAGTAGGACTCCATTTGACAAGATGCCGCACAAACAGCTAGTAAAAAAGTTTATCATCTAGCTGCACTAGGCTAGGAATAGTTGGGGAAGAAAAACTGAGAGACGGAGAGGTGACATGACCTGCCCAGAATCACAAGTAACTTGTACAACAGTTGACTATCAAAAAAGTTTCATGATGATAGTGGTTCATTGCCTCTGCCTGAGTAAAATAAAACTTTGAAAATCATAGAACCATTGTCCCACTGATGAACAACCCAGAAGGACTGAGGTCTGTCCTCATGTGCTGGTTTTGGCACTCTATCCCAGCCAAAACCAGCACACCTCAGTGTGCCTTTAACTAAAAAGCTCTTCTCTGTGCAGCTGGCTATTTACATAAAGCCAGAAAATGCAGTTTCTACCACACTTAGTCAAAATTGGCTACAGGTCCATGTCCTATTCAAAGGACAGAATACTAAGCACACAAATCTCATTTTTTCAAGAAACTAAGCTAATAAAATAGTACAACCCCAGGATGATGTGTGGAGGTGTTTTTTGTATGACTTGTTATCGTCTCACTGCTCCTTGGAAATGCTGGGAAAGGTCAGAACAGCCAGAAATAATGATAAGAGGGTAAGAAAAACAACATAATGTGCAGGCAACTGCAAGTCTAAACCCAGCTCTAAAACAAGTCTGGAAGGCTTCTGCGAGTGCTGGCTCTAAACATGACCTAACAACAAATTTGGTCCTTTGGATCTGTCGTCTCATACCTCAACCTTCACCCTGATATGAAGTTGAACTTCATCAGCAAGTTTGACTGATGTTAAGCCAGCCCAGATAACTCTCCCACAAGCAACACCAAATTATGAACAGCTAAGAAATGTCTCTCCACAACCCCCTGCCTGGATCAACATTAACAACCAACACGCAGTTCAATGTGACATTGCAGGAGGAAGCCTAACCATAATGCTGCCTCTAAATACGCACTAGTTAAAAGAAAAAATAATCTCTATTTCACATGGAATGAAGCAGAAAACTGGATAGTAGCCAAAGTTCTAAGCAAAACTCAACAGCTTGATAGCCCTACATATCTGCTCATCTAAATTACAGATAGCAGACGCAAAACAAGTAATAGAACACGATGCACACTCCGTGTCAGTCTCTACCCAGTGACACCTTAAAACCTGCAATGACCTAAGATCAAACCATACGCTAGCCAAGGACTTTAAACTGGACACAGAACGAGGCAGATGAGGACGACAGTGGATGACAACAACCTTTAAATTAGCCACACAACTCCTTTTAAATCCAGTGCAAATCTGATCGCACGGGCTAACACTTACAAAACTCTTAATCCTAACTCTGCCCTGAAGCCCAGCTCTAGAGAAGCAACCCTGCCAGACCAAAATTATTAGTAGGAAGGTAGCTGCTAACCACAGCAGCCCTAAACTTAGCTCAGCAGCTTGACACATACCAAATAAAAATCCAGGCTCTCCACCCAGCAACCGAACAAATTCCAACCCCAAATTATTCTCGAGACTAGAGGGGCTGGTTTTGCCAAACACAGAGCTATGTATAACAAGGCGACTGTGACAGCATCAGTTCTAACCTTCATTTCCTTCAAAATCCTGAAAAAACCTTGCTCCTAGCCCTACTGCAACATTGAGCAGCACGTGCTCACTGATGGTAATAGTACACAATCTATCCCTGATTTACACAATACCCTTAAATGTAGCTATAGCACTCATTATACACATGCAGGAGAAAGCAGGAACCTCCTGTGATACCACAACAAATTCTAAATGATCCCTAACATGAGGTAACAAGGAGGTGGCCAGCCACAGCAATGTAAACACACCTCAATAGCTCTTTTAAAAGCTTGGCTCCCTACTGATTCTAGCTTTAACATTGCATTAGTGTTCAATGTCCAGGATTTAGTCCTATTTCCATTGCTGCTTGATGTACTTTAAGATCAGGGTCAGAGATTCCAATGATCTCAGTCATTTAGGATGTGCTTCTCATGATTTTGAAGGTGATATAAATCCATGTCAAGACTCTTGCTAGTAGACCTTTCTTCTGTCTATGACCTGGATGTATCTCTACCTTTATACTTAAAACCATTTTCTGCTCTGTCTGTTAAAAGTTGAATACAAAAAGGCAAAGACCATTCACTTCTAAAACCTTCTCTCTCTAAACAGTCTCCAACAGCCACAGGGCAGTTATCTATGTTTCAATGGTGCAAAAATCCAGCAAAAAAAAAAAAATTCAAAAGCAACTGTTAAAAATGGTTGAGAGATTATGAAATCATGTGACTATGGAGTCTTTTTTCCAGTTTTTTTTCTGACAACAGAACTGTTGAAATGCTTGATTTTTATGTATCACCACACACAGCTGTTGCTGGCACTAGCAAATCACTCACCATGAGGACACATTTCACTTGCAGTGAGTTCCTGATATAGATCCAGATACTTGGAA
Organism: Anarhynchus alexandrinus; assembly: GCA_008711295.1. Classification (NCBI taxonomy): domain Eukaryota; kingdom Metazoa; phylum Chordata; class Aves; order Charadriiformes; family Charadriidae; genus Anarhynchus; species Anarhynchus alexandrinus. Next base: position 3,903,768 of record VUYV01000016.1, on the reverse strand, counting down.
ATGGAAAATGAGATTAAGACCTCACACCGTTTGCCATTACAGTACAACATCCTGTCTTACATCCTGTCTTACATCAGGAGCACCCTACTAGTACACGGATGCATTTCTTTTATAATTATCTTTACTTGGCAGCACTTCACTGGCACTACCATACTGTAAAACCTGACTTTTCATATCCAGTCAGAAAGAGATGTGCCATAAAAATTATATGGTTAGATATTACTTGGGATTTGTCTTCTAGTCAGAGCTCTTTTGAGCTGCTGTGTTTTACTTTGAACACAATACAAAATTAATTCATTTTGTGGATTCAAGTATGTGCTTTTCATCTGAACTGTTATGTTTGTATTCTGTTCAAGGTGAAGAAAATAATTTAAATAGCTATTCAGAAATCCAAAAAAAAGACAAGTGTACGGAAGCGTCTTGTAGTAGTTGAGGCAAGATCACCCTAACAGGTCTTTCAACTCTAGCATTATTTTTATTGATAATAAAGCCTACCTTTTTACAATGGTGATACAAACTGAAATAAGAGTCCCTCAGACACATGGAAAGAGCAGGGTGTTACAAGAAAATACACGCTTTTTCTGCTCTTTTCCTGTAAGTCAAGTCTGTCTAACTTCACTTGCGATAAAGCTGCTGCTTAAAATCCTTTTTGGGAACAGGTTCTGCAAAACATGAAAAATACCAGGTGCTCAAAACCTACTTAAAACAGCTTGGGATGGCATAGGGGGGTATCATTCTTAAGTCTCAGCAGGGAAAAAACCTGCAAGGTGCCACACCAGGACAAATAAAGGCAAAAGACTGGTCCTGCCTTGCCCTGGGTCAGACCGGAAAGGACAACAAGTTACAGCTATAGCCATACTCCCATCCCACCCACCGGTAGCGGTTCATGCGGCGCTAATATTAATTGCTTTGTGACAATCCTCTGTCAAATGCTTCTAAGGCAGCCGCGCAGCTGAATTTCTCACGGCCTGTGCAGGGACAGGTAAGACCAACCCAAGGGCAGTTCCCCCTCCTCAAAACCCCGGGCGTCCTCAGGAAACACCGTCCCTCGGAGAGCGCCCCTTGCCAGCCGCACCCTTCCAACACCCGCTGGGCGGCTGCAGAAGCCGGCGCGCCCCCTCCCTTCCCCGGCTGCCCGCAGCCACCGCCGCGGTGCTCCAGTTCCCCCCGAGGGACAGGCGGCGGAGGGGAGACCGCTCGGACCGAGGGGCCGCAGGCAGACACCGCCACCCCCAGCCCCGCTTGTCACCACAGCGCCCGCGCGCCGCTTCCCGCCTTCAACACTTCCCGCCGGTCACGCCCCTCCGCCCCTTAGCGGCGGTGCGCGAAACCTCCCCCGAGGCCCCCCTGGCGGCTCAGCCTGGAAGCGGCGGCGGGCTCCTTTAGCTGTCCGCGCCGTTCGCCGGCAGGCAGCCGAGTCGCTTCATGGTTTACCAGGGCGCAGGCGCGCGGCGGGCAGCCCCCCCCCCCCCCGCGCCTGTCGTCACGGCCGGAAGGACCCCGGCGCGTCCGGCGTGGTGGCGGCGGTGCTTTCTGGAAGGTTCGCGGCGGGGCGGACGGTATTGCGGAGCTCATCCGTCTCCATCGGTGGCGGGGCGGCCATGCCGGAGAACACAGGGGCCAAAGCCCACGGCGGGGCGGGGAACCGGGCCAAGGGCACCTACCAGGACCGGGACAAGCCCTCCCAGATCCGCTTCAGCAACATCGCCGCTGGCAAAGGTGAGGGGAGAGGAAGGGGGGTGGGGGGGGCGGGAGCGCCCCGTTGTGCTGAGGGGAGGAGGCTGCCGCCATCCCCCCCATCTCCCCGCGCCGCCCGTTGTGATTTGCGATGGCGGGACAGGGAGAGGGACAGGGACAGGACCGGGGCCGGTGCGTGTGGGGGAGGCTGTATTTGGGGACTGACACAAGCCCTGGTCATGTTGTTTGGCATATAATGCATATCCACGTTATTACTCGGTTTTAAAATGGCCGTGATCTAGTGATCGGATGTTAATTGCTTAAAAAGGAGCTCTGAAAATCAGTTCTGATACTGCAACGTTTTCTGTCATTCTACAATTAAAGGTTACTTAGTGGAGGCAAAATAACTGGGGACTGCTTAACACTGGGAGACGCTTTCTGTTCAGAAGAAATATTCAGAATGATGGAAGTAAACGCTTGTAGGTTTTTTAGATCAACTTGCAAACGTATTTTTTTTGCTCTTCCTAGCTGTTGCCGATGCAATTAGAACAAGCCTTGGACCAAAGGGAATGGATAAAATGGTAAACCTTTTACTTAAATTTTTAAAACGTTAGACTTACTAGAGATACTGTAAAGTTAGCGTGTTTTATATAGGATGCCATTCTTTGCCTTGAAATTATTTTCCAAGTTTCATTTATTTAAGGGAAAGTGTGACCTCAATGCACATCTCAATTTGAGAAATAATGTCAGGAAAAATATTTTGCATTGAGTATCAAATGAAATTAAAAGACTTGCAGTTACTGATCAGAACTACGTTTCTTCTCAGATTCAGGATGCTAAAGGAGATGTGACAATCACTAATGATGGTGCTACTATTCTGAAACAAATGCAGGTTCTGCACCCTGCAGCCAAAATGGTAAGTGTTTTTTCCAGTTCTTGGTTCTCAGACAGTGATAAGCATGAGAGCTTAACTTCTGGGACAGGAAACCATAGTAACATTTCACGTGTTTTTGAGGAGCATTACCCATGAGTGATAGAGCAAGAAATTTTGCGCAGCGTGCTCCAAGAATAATTATTTTGGTTGCTAGATGTGCTGAAGTGTTTCCAGTCATTATTTCTTATGCATAATCAAATTAGAAAAGGTGTGATTAGTCCTGATACTAATGTTGATTTCAGCAGTGCTGCGGTGTGTACAGTTAATTAGCATTATATATAAACTTTTGCCATAATTTGTTGTTTAGTTGGTGGAGCTGTCAAAAGCACAAGATATTGAAGCTGGTGATGGCACTACATCAGTTGTGGTCATTGCTGGAGCTCTTTTGGATGCCTGTTCCAGACTTCTTCAGAAAGGTAAATATATATATTTACTGTAAAAACGTTAAGTCCTGTGTCTGCTTGCATGTGTATAATGAAGCTTAAAGTAGCTGTTTCCAGTTGAAACATGAAAGGTAACTTGAGTCTTCACATTCAGGTTTCACTCATGTGCCACTTTTGATTAAAAATCTGTTTACCTTTTTATTGTTAATTGAGTGCATTACTGTTGATACAGGAAATAGTGCTTAGGTGATGTGGTGAATGTTGCCTTGTAAAAACTCATCATGATTATACTTGTACTTCTCTTGTGGACAGAGAGATAGCGTAAGAAGGTATAAATGAAATTTGGGAACAGTGATTTTATAGGATTTTTTATACGCAACAAATTTATCACCTCCCATCACTTACAATAATATATGGACCTTGAGAAAGTCTGATCAGGAAAAGACATGAATTATGGAAGGCAATAGTTAACATAGGTTTGATTCCATTAGCTCAGGACATTCTCTTGTAGTCTGCTTATGTGCAGTTCAGGAGCTTTTTTAGCTGTCCAACCACCTAACACTGTGTGCACTGGAAACAGAGCAAGGATGACTGGATTTACAGAGTTCTTTTCTGTCTCAGAGCTGGACTTAATAGTTATTTACTTACGCCTGCCTCATCTTGATATGCACCACTGCTTTTGTTGTCCTCTTTCTGGCCCCTACCAACAGTTTGTTTATGTTTACTTCCTCTCCTGGTACTGCTGGCACTGCTGGGCCAGCAGCCAGCCTGGCATCCCCTACTGTAAGAGGTAGTTAGAAGATGCCTGTCGAACGTTTGCCCATAAGCTGTATGCTTTGAAAAGGTAAAGGGTATATCACACACTCGAGAGAAACTGCAGAACTTCATGCACGACTGTGGGAAACCAGTCTGTGAAAATCTGAAATGAAATCACTGTCGGGCTCCTTGCAGGTATTACCTGAACAGCAGCAGCTTTAAGAATGCCAAGGGTAAATAAAACTTAGAGATGTTTCTGGAATGTCAGACCTTGCAGGGAAATGTGCTGTACTTCTCTGCGAGGACAAATTATGAGGAACATTATAACCTTTTTCCTGAGCTTTGACGGTGGAAAGTAATAAGGGAGGTCATGTACTTGGGAAGAACACATTTTGCTAAAAAAACTTCAGTTTATTCTGATGCGAGAGTCTCTCTAATCTTAAAATGGGAAAAAAGGGTGAGGAAAAAACAACAAAAAAAATGGTTTGAAAGTATGACTGTCTAACAACCTTTTTATGCTATCCACAGGAATTCACCCCACCATCATTTCAGAGTCATTCCAGAAAGCTTTGGATAAAGGTATTGAAGTATTGAGCAACATGGCGCAGCCGGTTGAACTGAGTGACAGAGAAACCTTGCTGAATAGTGCAACTACTTCGCTTAATTCAAAGGTATGACTGATACTTGTACTTCCAGGTTAGCTGAGCCTTTCAGCTTTTCCCAATCTGTGCTACTGTTCACTCACTAAGAATACCCTGCACATCACAAATCTAGTTGGTTTTCAGACATCGGCTACCTTCTCTTAGACTGACTTTTCAGAAAGCCATGGTTGATTCAGACTAGACTGAAGCACTCAAACTGAATTTCAGTCTGAAACGCTTTGCAATCTTAGATGTTGACTGTAAGTGTAAAAACAAGCTTTAACTGAAAACAGCAGCAGAAAAATCAGGTGGGATACTTGAGAGCTTTTGCCAACAGTTTGTGTAGGCGGTTCTTGTTCATGTGGCAGAAACTCCTAAAACAGCATTGAAATCTGGAGAACTGTGCTAGTTTTCCTTCCAGCAGAATAATCTGGGAAGCTCTTAGAGGTCTTATTTTAAAAGTCTAAGAAAGAGAAATTCAGGTTTCTTCTGTAAATCCCTAAGCATAGGGTTTCCTACCAACATAGCTGCTCTTTCCTTTAAATGGAGCAGCCAGTAAGAAGATGCCATGTTAGGACATTTGGCTGGTGGACAGGGAGGGAAAAGAGCTTTGTTTCTAAATTCAGAAATCAAACACTTAGAATGCAATGACAATAGTATTTTGAAATTACTGTTATAATTATGAGTGTTAAATCTCTCGCCATTTTTTTTCTTTACTATTAAATCCCTTAGGTTGTGTGTCAGTATTCTAGTTTGCTTTCTCCAATGAGTGTGGACGCAGTGATGAAGGTGATTGACCCAACTACAGCTAGTAGTGTGGACCTCAGAGATATTAAAATTGTTAAGAAGTTGGGGTAAGAAACAATTTGTAACTAGACAAATTTAGTGTCTGTGAAATCAGCTTCCCAAAGCGCTAGAGTCATGGATTGTTTTTGTTTCCAGAGGCACAATTGATGATTGTGAACTGGTTGAAGGACTAGTCCTGACTCAGAAGGTGGCAAATACCGGTGTAACCAGAGTGGAAAAAGCCAAAATTGGCCTCATTCAGTTCTGCTTGTCTGCTCCAAAGACAGATGTAAGTTAAAACTATGACTAGAGCAAAACCTCTTGCTGTAGTACTTGGGAGATGCAAATGTAGTGATAACACATTTTGTTTTAAGATGTGATGTCAGCTGTATTCCACAGCTATATTGAAGGTCTGCTGGGTAATGCTTAGCTACTCATAACTCTTAAAGAACTTACAGGTGGTAGAAGAAAGAAAATAGTTCAGAATTCCAGTATTTCTCATCATTTAAACAGTTTCTAATAAGATGTATTTTACCATTATGCTTATTTGCTTTGAATGACAGACTTAAAGCATGCAGAACATCTTGATACTTGCTTTTAAAGTCAGCGGCTGTTCATAATACTTGCTTCTCTCTTTTTTTTTTTTCCTTTCTTTTTTAAATAGATGGACAACCAAATAGTTGTTTCTGATTATGCTCAAATGGACAGAGTACTGCGTGAAGAGAGAGCCTATATTCTGAATTTAGTTAAGCAAATTAAGAAGGCTGGATGCAATGTGCTGCTTATTCAGAAATCTATTCTGCGGTATGTTAATACCAATTTATTCGCTTACTGTGTGTGTTCGGGGGAACACTTGGAATTGTTTGGAATACCTGGAAAATTGAAGCCAAATACTAACAGTCACACTTGGCAGAGTGTCAGACTGGCTGTAACAGCGACCGTACCTTTAGAAAGCCCTCGTGTTGTCGATATTTTGAGTTTAATGACATCCCTACTTTGTAGCGTGAAGAATTTCAGCACTGCTGGTAAGAAGCATGCAACTGGCTAGTATGACCCGGTTGCCATAATAGCGTTGTGGACTGATTAATTCTCTCTTCTTTTTAGGGATGCTCTTAGTGACCTAGCCCTCCATTTCCTGAACAAAATGAAGATCATGGTGGTTAAAGACATTGAAAGAGATGACATTGAGTTTATTTGCAAGGTAAAGTGAGTTACAGAAGTGGCTGTTAAAGTAGCAGCGATGTTTAAAGTCTACCCCAAAACTAAGTACCCAGCCAGTGCCAGTTTATTATGACACTTTCACAGGTTTTATGTTCTGACTGTAATGTAAAAGCAGACATTTCCCCAAAAAATGTTCTGTTGAGAGTCACATTTCTAGAAAGATTCAGGGCAGATGTAAAAGCCATAGCCCTAACTGCATTTTACTGTAATATGCAGAATATTATGCAGTATAATTGCTGACTCTGCAGTTCAGGTTTTGGATTTTTTTTTTTCCCTGTTATTTTTTCAGACAATTGGAACTAAGCCTGTTGCTCATATTGACCAGTTTACTCCTGATATGCTCGGGTCTGCTGAGCTGGCAGAGGAGGTCAATTTGAACGGTTCTGGGAAACTAATAAAGGTGAGTGAGTGACAAAATGTTAATACCTACTTAACATCTGCCAGTTATCTTAATAACAACTGCAAAATTGCTAACTTTCATTTTTATTACTGAAGTTATTACATTTACCTGCTTCTAATCCCTGCGTAGCCACTGACTTGGGAAGTGTAGTCGTCCTGCTTGGCCAGATGTCAGTACTGTTGCAGAACTTGCAAATGCCAACTGAAGCCTGGTTTTGCCCAGAACCCTTATTTTCAGTCTTAGTATTTAGTTTTATGTTTTAGATCACGGGCTGCACAAACCCTGGAAAAACTGTAACCATCGTGGTACGTGGATCCAACAAACTTGTTCTAGAAGAAGCTGAGCGTTCCATTCATGATGCCCTGTGTGTCATAAGATGCTTAGTTAAGAAAAGGTAATGTCTCGGTTTGGTTAGAGTAATTTCTTATATTAATAATACAGAAAGCTAATAATTTATGCACTTATGTAAAATGAGTTTTTGTTTTTAATTTCTGTCCTCAGGGCTTTAATTGCAGGAGGTGGAGCACCAGAGATAGAGTTGGCACTGCGCTTGAATGAGTATGCTCGCACTTTGAGGGGTATGGACTCGTACTGCGTCCGTGCGTACGGAGATGCACTGGAAGTTATACCATCAACGCTGGCTGAAAACGCAGGTCTCAACCCTATTTCAACGGTAACAGAGCTGAGAAACAGACACGCTCAAGGAGAGAAAACAGCTGGCATTAATGTTAGAAAGGTAACAAGGAATTGTGTGTAGCATAGCTTAATAAAAAACGTCTGGGCATTAAATAGAAAATGCTTAGGGCTAAATTAAGGAGAGGGCAAGTTTCTGTGTCATAACGATACTTTCCCTGAAATTAGTGTTGAGGTAGATTACAGCTGCTTCTCTGAGGCTTTAACAGCTTATCCTGAGTATTGATAATAGCAGATACTTAAATGCCATATCTGCAGAACAAGAAACTTCATCTGTCTCTTCAAAAACTTTATTTCAGCTACAGAAATAAATCCATTTAGAACGATCCGTCAGTATTATCTGCAGTGGAAGGTGCTCATGTTACAAGTAGCCTAGTGGTCTAGCTTCTTTTAAGTTGTCACCATGTTTAAGCCGGCATAACTGTGTTTATCTTTTCTCTTTGCTAATTTTGACTGGCTATGTCAAATGCTTGGGGGAGGAAGATGCGTACCATTATATTCCTGTTGAGGATGGAAGAGTACAAGCCCTTTGATAGTCTAATTTAGAGTTGACTGTCATCCGTAGGATTCTACTAAAGGAAAACTTGCTAAATCTAACTGTAGTCTGACTTGCACACAGTAAAAGCTACTTGTTTCTCCTAGGGTGGCATTTCCAACATCTTGGAGGAGTTGGTTGTCCAGCCACTACTCGTGTCTTTGAGTGCATTAACTCTCGCAACAGAAACGGTGCGCAGTATTCTTAAGATTGATGATGTGGTGAGTAGCGTTTACATCATGTTTTCTTGGATTTTTTTTCACAAGCACCAGGGTAGTTATTGTCATCTAATTTGCTGTGCTTCAAAATATAATTATTGTGGAGTAGTCTCAGTTTACATGCTGCTGAGACTACTTCGCCTTCTAATAAGTGCAATTGGAACAAAATGAAATGCACTGTAAATATTGTACCATAAAGTGAGGAGTTAAGAAAGAGACAAAAAGTAATTGTGGCCTTCTTGTGCCTGACTGTGCAAACTCTTCTTTGCAGGTGAACACTCGGTAAGCTGAACAAAGGAAGTTGGGACTGTGCCCTAAAGCTCCTTCCCTGTAGTCTGGAATGTGGTTTCCTCACCAAAAGGGCCTGTGTGAATTGTCTTCAACTCTACAAAGGCTTATGTACTTCTATCACGTTAATTTAATAAAATTTCTGGTTTCAGAAAGGAAGTGCTGTTTATCAATAAACATGCAGTAATCTACCTGAGTCTTTGCTTTATAATTTTGCTAGAAATAAGGTAAACTTTCTTACATTTGCTTTTCTGTATTATATGCTCCTACTTAGCTCTGAAAAGTTTAACAGCAAATAATTAGTTCTTGTAGTACATTCTAAAAACACCCTTGAGTTTGCAGTCTAGTAACATGCTGGCTTAGAGCTGCTTCTGTGAGAGTTTTTGGTAATGGAGTGGTATTATTTCCCTTGCATATGATGGGCTAGAGAAAAGGAGTATCTTTGCAGCCATAACACTTCAGCTGCATTCCATGTTAGTTTGCCTTCTGCAGTCTGCAATGATTTCTGATGCTATCACATGATCCAGAGTATTGCAAAGGGCAGGCTTCACATGCGTTTTTTTTTTGTGCAAGTGTCGAAACAAATCCTAGTTCTAAAAAGGCAAGAATGAGATCACTGTAACTAGGTGTATCTATGCTAATGGGGATTTCTTTAAAATTCATTTTAGATAACAGGTGCATCTCTGAAACTGTTGTAACTGTTATTTTTGTCACTTCCATCGTGGTGGTGGTGAAGTCGCAGTTCTGTTCAGGAAAACCCCAGGAATGAAACTTTGGGACAGCTTAAGTAAATCCACATACACCTCTCCCACCCTCCAAATTAGTTGTTTTTCCCAAAACTGGTCAAGAAGTCAATGTATGCTATTTTATAATAATGCAAATTATACTTTTCTGAAACAATTCATGGAATACGTATTAAAATCTATTAATGCATTAAGGAAATGTGTACCCCTTGTTGATGTCACTGCATCTCAGTGCATTAGCCAGCATCTCTTTGTTAGGGTGAGCTGTAACGCAGGGATCCTCAGCCACAAGAAGATCCTGGCTGCCCCAGGATTCATTCAGTTTAGCCTTAATTTAATTTGTTCTTAATGTTACATTTCATAGTTTAGCATAAACACTTCTCCACTTCTAATTCTTAGCCTGGAATTTTGAATTAACCCTTTCATCATTATTGCTATATGGAGATGACCAGAGTCCTCTCTGTGTTTAAAGGAGAGTAATTGACCAGATTCCTCTGTGTGTTTAAAGGACAGTAATTCTTTCACGACTCTAACTCACATTTCTATTTGTGATCGGATCTGTAGGTTTTGCGTAAACTTGCACCACTTTGTTGACCAGCTATTGTTGAAATACTTTCCTATCACTTAGGGCTAAGTAGAACATTCAGAATAATTCAAATACTGAGAACAAATAAGTTAGACAATCAATTTAGGCATTAATGCTCTGTGTGAATTATTTATTGGCTGTTTAAAATTACAAGTTATGCCTTATCCCACAGGATTACAACCAGCAACGATCTCTTAGTTTAGGTATTAACTTTAACTTTTTTAAGATTAAATCTTTCCTTCACCATCATCACAAACTTCCAATTCGTGGCAACACTTAAAACTACCATGTATGATGTAATCTCATCTGTTTCTCCACATAAAAGTGTTTGTAATTCACTACAGTAAATAGCCCCAGCAATCATTAATGCCTCTGGAGAGGTGGAAGAATATTCCTGCTGATCGCAGTTTACCCTTGTTCTGTAATTGCTTATCCGTAGTACAAGCTTCAAGACGGGAGAAGATTCTTCAGTAATTTGAGGGGGTAAAAAAAATGTGGGCTTGTCAAGGAGGGAGTTACGAGTTCCAACTGAAATCCTGCAAAGAGTTACCTAAACGTGGGCAGGTCCCGCGGGCAGAGGGGGACAGTAGAGGCACACAGCCGGTGGACCCGGCTCCGGCCGCCCCCGCCCCTGGCAGCACCCGAGGGCCGCGCCGTGCCGGGCCGGCCCCGCTGACGGATGCAGCCCTCCCCTTCCGCTCAACGGGCCGCCTCCAGCCGCGGGGCGGGGGCCTGTCCCGGGGCTACCCGGTGGCTCTGCAGGCCCGGCCATGGCGGCGGCGCACCGGGCGGCGCGGCTGGCCGCCTCCTGCCTGCGCACCCCGCTGGACCCGCGCACCCGGGCTCCCGCCGCGCTCTACGAGCGAGGGCCGCCGCCCGCCGCCGCGCAGGTACCGCCGGGGAACGGGGCGGGTGGTGCCACGCCGGGCTCCGCCGGGCTGGTTGGGCGCGGTGGGCAGAGCTGGCGGCGGGGGTCCCGCTGCCCTGCGAAGGGAGGGCGAGGGACGGGTATAGACAGGCGCCCCGGCGGGGGCAGAGAGCGGCGGGCGGTGCCTGGCGCCGGGCGGGCTGTAACGGCTGTTTAAATGTGCCGCTTTGGTTTATGGAATTCATATGGCGTTGGGTCACTGTGCTATGGAAAAAACGAGTTAAAGAGACAAAAACCTGACAAAACAAACAAGACTTTTTGTTGGAATGCCACCTCTGTGTGGAAAAGGATTATTCTAATTTTTTGGATAAAGAAACGAGTCCTGTAATTTTTTAAGACACGGTGCTTAAAAATAACTTAACGGCAGCCTTTGTAATGCAGACTAGTCTGGTTTTACTAACATCTCTAACTTGGGTAAGCTTTAAAAATGCATAAGGAATGTGCTTACCTGCACACAACTGCAAGGCGCCAAACAGTATTGGAACTATAAGCTGTGCAGAATCCCTGTACTTTCACAGTAAGTTATGGAAATGGGAATAAACGTTTATATGCTAGATATCTAATGACTTATTTTTAGAACACTTACAGAAATGGGAAACAGAGAAGCTTCTGTTGTGGTTTTGGTTGCTTTTAAATAAAGGCTTTTTTAGAGCTGTGTAGTAATGAAGGAAAAAATTACACTTGTTACAAAACAGTTAAACTTTTTTATTAAGTCCTTTTGATTATATTTCCTGGTATAAATATATTGATTACAGGGACAGACTTAGGAATTTTACATGCTTTAAATAGGACCCTTAGGATATAAATTATTATGCAATAAGATTATTACAAGTAACTGCATTAAGGTTTGTATACAGGTATCTCTCTTTGGTGTTACTGTATCATTCATTAGACTTACTTAGGATAAAGCAGTATCAAGAACCTTGTTCCCCTTTCTTCTAACAGTCAGAAAATGTTACAAACATCTCTTCTAGGATGGTTTTGATTTGGCTTCAAATACCGACAGAGAGCAGACCCCCTCTCTAAATGGAGACTCTGATGAGTGGATAGACTTCTCCAAAATGTGCAATTCAAATCAAGAATATTACTTGAAGCTAGAAGAGTTGAAGAATGCCCACTTGGAGACCATGGCAAAATTAGAAAGTATGTATCGGAATAAACTATACTTAAAAGGAGTACAACCCTCAGACAAGAAAAATGCTGCTTCTAACGTGTGTTGTAGGTAAGTTTGGTGGTACCTTTTAGCCGAAGATTCCCAAATGCTTTGCAGACATTTGTAAAACAGAAGTTTTTTTTTCTGGGACTGGGAAGTGTTACTCTCCCATTTCCTCCGAGCAGATAATCAGAGAAAAGTTAGTTTTAATAATAAAAATGCTTATTCACCTTGCTAACAGACTCTGAGATTTACAAGTGTGTGTGCAGCAGAAACCGAGCAACATGTTTAGTAAAGCACGATGCCTTTCCTTAAGAAGTGCTGACCTGTTCACAATCAGCACTTACTTAAAACTATGATCTGGTGTGAGTGCCCAACGTGCTGCTTTTTTCCCCTTCTCTTCCCCCGCTCTTCTTCCCCATCAGTACTGTTAATTTTTTTTTTTTCTAATGATTAAAGTAGAAGTTACTAGCTTTGCATCAGTGTTGGACTGGACTCAAAACAACCTTTTTTTCTTTTTTTAAAGGCCAACTTGGGAGAAGAGCTCGTATCAGCCTCTAAATTTGCACAAATCCTTTTCAGACTCTGACTTAAGTGATCCTTTAGGCTCAAGTATATCTGATGGGTCTGACAGAGAATTAGCGTTTGAAGAAAACGGTAGTGAAACTGGATCGTCTGCATTTGCTAAGGAACGGATTGAAAAAATGTGGGATGGGTTCTGTGTGGAAGACTACATCTCCCGCACCAAACACAGCTTACCAAGGTCACCAGCCTTCAGAATGATACAGAAGAAACAGAAAGCATGGTCACCAAAAGTTACTGTGCCCAAGCCTTTCCAGATGACTATTAGAGAAGCTAGAAAAAAAGAACAGAACCTCAAATCAAAGTCACAGATTGAACTGGAAAATAACTTATTGAAGAAGCAACTAGAGGAAGAAGCAGAGTGTCAGAAAAAATTCCGAGCCAATCCAGTGCCTGCTGCCATCTTCCTTCCACTCTACCATGAAATCGTGCAACGAAACGAAGAACGCAGGAGGTCAGTGAAAGAGAGAAGCAAACTCAAGCTCTTGGCTTCTCAGAAGCCATTTAAATTCATTGAACGAGAGAAGCAAAGGAATGAAATCAGGAAAATGCAATTAAGAGACCTTTCTGCACCTGAAAAGAAAACAAAACTGTTCAAAGCAAAACCAGTTCCTAAATGTGTTTATAGTCCAGCTGTTAACGACAAGCTAAAGGAGGAAGAGCTCTACAGAGAAATCAGGATCAGAATGAGAGCTGAAGAGTTGCTACGCAATTCATCCCTACCCAACAGCAGACTGGCTTTAGGTGATACCAATAAAAAGAAACACAAGTGCATTGAACCAAAGCAAACAGAACATAAACCCAAGATCAAATCAAATGTTCCAGATTTTGAACGACTACACCAGAAATTTCAGAAACAGCTCCTGCAACAAAAACAAGTGAAACACCTTACAGTCTGCGAACCTTTCGATCTTCGTACTCCGTATATTCCCTCAAACAAGGGAAAGATTTTGAAGGACATTCAAGAGGATGAAGAGAAGTTGAAAGAAACACGCTGGCCATATGCCTCTCCAAGACGTAAACCTCAAATGAGACACTCAAGTGCAAATTCACATCTCTCAGGATTTGGTGAATCTAAATCGCCAAAAATCACAGAATCCACAAGACGACGGCTACAAGCCATAAGGTTACTACTTTAGTGATGCTCTACATTTTATACATATACTTCAAGAGTAGCCTTCTTTTGTATTTCTATGTATGTAGTTAGTTCTTCCATGCAGTGAATATACGACTTATTAATATAAGGGCTTAATTATAATATAAAACTTAAAATATTTAAATGTAGGACTTAATTAGTGTTTATGACTGTTAAATAAACAGTAGTGCATTTTTCTCAGAATGTCCGTAGGAAAGGGACAAATGACTGCTGTTTCCCAGGATATGCTTGAATCCCTTAAAATAGCACATACCTTGTGTTCTCTTATGCCAACCCTGTTTTCACCTTGTTTTTCTCTTTTGAATCTCCTTTGCCTAAAGCTTCCTTTGAAGTCTTGCTCTTGATTTAAAATAAGTTCAGCCTTAGTTTATTTTTCCACCCAGGAATTCACTTGAGGAAAAGAGAAAGCTGGAAGAACAGCAAAAAAGAAACAGAACAACGCAGAAGCAAAGAACAAAAAAACTCCAGAAAATTGTAACAACTCGGGCTGAGGCCATTGACCCACATCAGAGCCTAGCTCAGATGTCTAAATCCAAATTAAAAACATTCAGGTATTTTGTTGCATTCCCCTGAATCCTGAACCTCTCATTCTACATTGTATGTTAAACATACAATGTAAAAAAATAGCATAGTCTAAGTTTACATAATGACACATTTGATAAATTACCCACTGTATAAGTAGCTAGTAAAAAAAAGTGGTCAAATTTAATATTTCAACTGGGAAATTGTTGCCTTTTCTAATGATTTTGATCTATGTGTTCCACATTATAGTATTATGGATTAGCTAACAGGACACTCCTGTGTTTTCTCAACTGCATCACAGGATCATAGAATGGTTTGGGTTGGAAGGGACCTTAAAAGATCATCTAGTTCCAACCCCCCTGCCATGGGGGGTCCCACTGGACCAGGTTGCTCCAAGCCCCATCCAACCTGGCCTTGAATGCTTCCAGGGATGGGGCATCCACAACCTCTCCGGGCAACCTGTTCCAGTGTCTCACCACCCTCAGAGTGAAAAATTTCTTCCCAATATCTAATCTAAATCTCCCCTCTTCCAGTTTGAAGCCATTCCCCCTCATCCTATCACTTCATGCCCTTGTAAAAAGTCCTTCTCCAGCTTTCCTGTAGGCCCCCTTCAGATACTGGAAGGCTGCTATATAAGGTCTCCCCGGAGCCTTCTCTACTCCAGGCTGAACAACCCCAACTCTCTCAGCCTGTCCTCATAGAAGAGGTGCTCCAGCCCTCTGATCATCTTCGTGGCCCTTCTCTGGACCTGCTCCAACAGGTCCATGCCTTTCCTGTGCTGAGGACTCCAAAGCTGGAGGCAGTACTCCAGGTGGGGTTTCACCAGAGCAGAATAGAGGGACAGAATCACCTCCCTGGACCTGCTGGCCACACTTCTTTTGTTGCAGCCCAGGATACGGTTGGCCACCTGGGCTGCGAGCATGCATTGCCAGCTCATGTTGAGCTTCTCATCAGCCAACACTCCTAAGTCCTCCTCAGAGATGCTCTCAATCCATTCTCTGCCCAGCCTGTATTTGTGCTTGGGATTGCCTCAATCCAGGTGCAGGACCTTGCACTTGGCCTGGCTGGACTTCATGAGGTTTGCACGGGCCCATTTCTCAAGCTTGTCCAGGTTCCTCTGGATGGCATCCCTTCTCTCCAGCGTGCTGACCGCTCCACACAGCTTGGTATCATTGGCAAACTTGCTGAGGGTGCACTTGATCCCACTGTCCATGTTGATTACAAAGATGTTAAACAGGATTGGTCCCAGGACCAACCCCTGAGGAACGCCAACTCATCGCTTGGACATCAAGCTGTTTGACCACAACTCTTTGAATGTGGCCATCCAGCCAATTCCTTATCCACCGAGTGGTCCATCCATCAAATCCATGTCTCTCCAATTTAGAGACCAGGATGTCGTGTGGGACAGTGTCAAATTTTGCTGTATCAACTAAATAGGAAAAGTTTTAAAAAAAAATGAAAGGAAAAGGAATAGTGTAGTTACAGAATATCCTTGCACTGCTGGATTGATAGCTGTTTGTACAACTTTGGTGCTAGCTGTCTCCCACAGCAGCAAACATTTCACAGTTCACTTCTTTGTCCCGGCAGGTCCCCACTTAAGAGGGAAAATTAGAGCAGGAATATTATTTTAACTTAGCACACATATCGGCAACTAACCAGGAAGCTGCTGGTGCTTAGGAGGAATGAGATCCAAAGTTACCTTTGGTAGAGACGCAAATTCAAAGACTGTTTCTATACAAAAATAGAGAGAAAAGCAGTACACAGGGAAAAACATCAGGGCCTTCTCAGTGTGCTGTAAGTGAGCAGTCCAGATGGCTCCAGCTCTCTGATGCTGATCCAACTCCAAAATTGCTGCTTGACCTTGTGTTTGTGGCTAATTTAACCATTTCTGCTTCTTGTTCTTTTTAATCCTAGAAAAAAAATAGTCTTGTTTGAATGAGTCTTTAGTGAGGTTTATAATCTGCGTGGGCATGATGGCACCACAGCAGTATTGTCCGTTTAAGGTGTGGAGGCAATGAGAGGTACTGACTGCTCTGCCCCTGTTGCTTCATGCATAGGCAGGATTCTTGGGCAGCAACTATGGATCCTAATTCCCAGTAACCAAGCAAATTACCAGTAACTGACAGTAGTAGGGCAAAACAATACAAGGTCATGAGATATGCCTGACTACAAGATTCATAGTTTGGACTAGCAACTTTCAAGTTACCATACTAAACTTTAAGACATTTAGAATATGGTCCAGGATAGGGATCTTTCTGAAATGAGGGTGGAGGCTAGGACTGTCATTATGGCAGAGTTGAAGGGTAACAAATAAGGTTTCCTTATTCTTTTTTTGCTTTCCATAGGTGTCTTCTTTCTTTATAGCTAAAACAGAACTGTGGATTTATTTTTAATAGACTTTAAACTCTGGGCTGTAATAAGCAAATTTGCTGAAATAGTTCAGCACCACCCGCTAGACAATACTGCACGTTGTTCCACCAAACTTCGTAATGGTTATTTACCGCCAATGTTGCTGCACTATGACCAGAAAGAGAAAACACAGCAGAAACTGAAGCATGTGCATTCTCACATGCTGAAAGCATGAAGTGCAGCAGCTCAGCAATGTAAGCTACAAAATGCTGGAAGAAGCATTGCAACAAGCATTTTGTTTGGCCATGTGGGCAGTCAGTGACTCTCCAGCATACATCTATGCCCACCTACCACCTCCCCAAAGACAGCTGAAGCCAAAGCACACATAGGAAGAAGTAGTGGTCGAAGAGAAGCAGGGCTTACACAGGGTCCTGGAGAGCAGAGATGCAGTGGTAGAAATGCAGGTCAAAGAAGGCAGTACTTTCTAACTATTTTGTTAGAGCTCAAGCACAATTGCTTTTGCAACACAACCAGCAGATGCTGTTAATAACAGGAGCTTTACAACGTTAAGTGTTCTTGGGCGTTGACTCTAGGACAGAAGCAGAGAACAATTTGAGTTACAGTACCAAGGTGGAGAATTAAGAGAGACAGTGGGTGTGTTTACGGATTTGATTTAAGTTCATTCAACAGCAAACTTCACATTACAGTATTTAGCTTAATCAGATTTCAGGAGTATTGTAAAACACTCATGCTTTATTCTTGTCTGCACATAAAATTATGCTATTACAAAGCAAGATTACTTCCCTAGTGCTGATGCATTAAGGCTGGTACAAGTGTTTAACTTGATAATGCTTATTTCAGTATAGGCTGGGTAATAAGGTATATTAACATAAGTGCTCTTCTAACAGATAATTAGGTTTGTAGAAAGCCGCCTGAGAGAGCAATCAAGTAGCAACAATGAAGTTCACTCCCTCAAAATGGTGAATAACTTGCCTTAATGCACAGCCATATTGCAGGAATTCAGAGGGTGGCAGGAGGAGACAAATGTAAAATGCCCCCCAGCTCTTATACTTGCCCTTAAGCATCTGACTAAGTAACACTAGAGCTGGCCCAGTACAGAGGCAACATCACAAAGAGGTGTCTCTGTCACACTCTGGGGATTACAGCCTGTGCTACCTGGATTATCTAGTGCTTGCTATGGTCTGAGATATCCTTTCAGTTGATGAATCAACAGTTTCATCATTGTGCTGTATTGACTGGGCTCTTGACAAACCAACTAGGAAAAAAAGTGTACTATGATCCAAAATGTGGCCACCCTTCTTGTGAGACAGACTGGTAAAGTAGCAAGATTCCTATCATCAAACTGCACTTTAAAGTACTGAGTTTTATTTAGTCATATTGATTTCCTATGGTGTATTCTGTTTAATTATGCTTAGAACAACTGGAATATCTGTATGAAATCAGCATTTTAAAAAACCTAAGTATCCAATTTTTTTTTCTAAAAACCTAAGTATCCAAAAAACCCTAAGAATCCAAACTGAGACTGCCTCTATTTAACCTCACTAGCCAGGACCTCTCTGCTTATCCAGAGTGACTGCTTCGGAGACAGTTATATTCAGTATTTACAGGCAAGCAATTGCTGTGAACATGAGACAATATACCTCAGACCCTGTAACCACCATAAAATAATTATCTTTTATGTTTCTTTCAGTAAGACAATATTTAGTTTGTTATGAGCAATTTAACTTTCAGCTGCTGTAGAAAGTTACTTCTTGTATTATAAATTAATAATAATTTCTCTTGTACTGTGTTTCCCTCAGGAACTATGAGAAACAGAGAATGCAAGAATATTTGCAAGAGTTGCAAGAAATGGAAGAAAGAGTAAATCAAAGGCCATTGCTTTTTGAAAGAGTCTCTCAGGTTGTCTTGCTTCTGTATTACTTAGTCTTATCATCAAATACTGCATAAGGCATTTGTAGTCAAACATTTCAAAGAGAAGATATTTGAAAAATCCTTTTTAGACCAGTATTTGTCCATTTTAATCTCTACTGCCCCGTCTCCATATAAATATTACTAATTTTTGTGACTAAGCATTCATGGCTTGCTTGCACAGGGAACTGAGGTGGCTGTTCTAAACGTATTGTCCAGTTCAGTTATAACATGAGTAACTCTGAACACAACAAAAATTTACAGCAAAAATATGAGAGGTTTAAGTTGGGAAAGAAGTGATAAGAAAATTTGAGCATTCTTAGTATCTGTTTTAAAATTCAGAGGCAGTGTTTTTCCTCTCTCCATTTTAGTACAACCATGTGTTGGTAGTGTGGTCCCTGACCTGTTTCAAAACCCAGAGAAGCAGCAAGTCATAGGTCACTGGTTCCCTTGTCCCTTCTGTCTGTGTGGGTTTCCTGGTCTGCCATTGCTGCAGGGCAGGAGCACCTGTGTAAATTGGAGGACAAGTCCTCCTCACTCAGATATTACCTGGAGGAACAGAATTTACACCCTCAGTTTCAGAGGCAGAGATACGCACTTATGTAATTTGTTAAATAGCACGGTAAGAAGGCGATTCGATCCTACTTTTTTAGGGCAGCAGCTCCGAGAGAGGGAAGACAGAGAAGGAGGAGAGCAGATAAGGGAGAAGCCCTAGGAAGATGACATTTGATTTTTCTACATGTCTACATCTTCTCTCTCCTTCAATAGCTGTATACAGAATATATAGTTCTTCATTAGCCAGTGAGTGCAGGGAGCAAGACGTATTTAAGCTACTACAGAAAAGGAAAATTTGGTGTAAAAATGCCAAGTATTGTTTTGCCATTCTTACCTGCAGTGAATAATTATTCAACTTGTCAGATGCAATTAAAGAAACAGAGTATTAGTATAAACAAACAAAAGTATCAAAACACAGGCATTTAATGCATTTAGATAACACATAACCATTGTTGGTTTCCTACAGAAAAATGCCAGAATGGCTGCAGAAAAGCATTATTCTAACAGACTGAGAGCGCTGGGGATATGCCCAGAGTTTGTTTCAAAAAAAGGACAAACAACTAAATTGCTACAATACTCCAGCCCTGAAGATTTTAATAACTCCACTGATGCCAGACAAAGGTAGGAATTGCTGAATGCTTTTTGTTTTACTACTACATACCTAGTAATTAGAAAGTAATTTTTGATGTATGGGGTTTGGTTTTGTTTTGTTTTTAAATTATTTGTAGTATTTCACAGGTAAATATTTGACTATGTAGTTAGTTTTACTAATGTTGGCATTAGTATGTATTTTTGAATTGTTTTTCCTGAATTAAATATTATTTCATAAAACAGAGGAAAGTACTGGATATGTTATGTAATGCACTTCAAAGAAAAATTAACAACATTTTTTTATTTTTTCCTTTCATCAAAAAATTGAGTCACTTAATTCTGCATTAGCTTTACTGAATTCTTAAAATAAGCCTTATAAAAAATACTTTTCAATATCCATTACATGTTATTATATAAAAAGAAGTAGAAATGAAAAAAGTGAAATACATAAGCAATACTGTTGAGTTACTTTCTAGCATAAAAGGAAACACTAGTGTCCCCCCCTTCCCTTTTTCTTCACTGGTTCCACCCCAGCCAAGTCTACCAGGATTTGTCCTAGATTATGTGAAGGTAGTTTAAAACTTACCGGAAAGCATCTTACCTGAAAATAAAATCATACATGCAAATTGTCTTTTCAGAGTCAGCAAGGATAAAGTGAAAGAAAGGGAATCCTTTGAGGAAGTAGCTGACAGTAGTCCTTCATCTGAGCAGTCCTGTGAAGAGGAGGAAGAGAAGAGAAAACGTGTCAAAGCTTCCACCCGGGATGGTCAGATTAGTGAGCTGGAGGATGAGGAAGAGGCAAGAGCCAGTCCTCGTGCTCATCAGCCTTGCCGTGCAGGGAAGGCTGGGTCCAGCCCCACCTCTGACCAGCACCGCGAAGAGGATGAGGAAGAGGAAGCAAAGGCAGGCCTGTCACTTGGCTGTTCCCAGGAGGAGGAGGAGGAAGAGGATGATAATCAGTCAAGACCCAGCTCTCGGTTTGATCAGTCCCATGAGTGTGAAGAGGGTCAGTCTGACCCTGAAGCTGAGGGCACCTTCAGATATGAGGATGAGGAATATGAAAATGATGATTCAGAAGAGAAACTCAGCGATGAAGAAGCTGACTGAAAGGAAGGCAGACAGGATGGCCTGCCCCTGTCCTGGGGCTCAGGAACCTATTTCATTGTTGGCAGTGAAATAGACACCAAAGAAAAACTTGGCTTTTTGCTCCTGACACAAAATTCTGTGGATTTAAAGCTCTTGGCTTAACAGTCTTTCCAGCACAGAAATTTTGTCTATTTTCCAGTAAGAAAGACCAAGTTACTAATTTTGACCAAGAAAATAATTTAATTTTATATTAATCTTCTTTATTCTAGTCTTCTGTGACATTAGTGTACCTCTGTTCATACAATGAACAGAAACCACTGTTTAATAATAAGGTCTTGCATGCTGTGTTGGTAAGTACTGAGGTCTTAACATGTCCAGCTCTTCCTGCATGCTAGCAAAGCCAGATGTGATTTTGGAGTAGTAATTTGCCATTATCAGTGCCTCCCAGTCTCAAACGTTCCAGTACTTCTGGGGTCTCTTCCTGCAATATTTTCTGGGATGGCAGTGAATAGACCAGGGTTTGTTGTGCAAGACCTCTAATTGTTTTTAGCAGAGCAGCTGTTAGGAAGACAACTTGTGCAGTTAGACAATATGGCCAAATTAATCTGTTCAGTTCCTCCCTCCTCTTTTCATAAGGTTTGTCTTCTGCCCACTTAAGTCAGCTGAATTGGCTCATTGATGGGTCAGATGAATGCCAGGGCCAGAAAAGATTACTACTTTTGGAGGAAACAAGCTGTTACATCAACTCAACTACTTTGTCCAGCTGAAATATTAACAATCTTGCAGTCACTGAAGGCTCTCCCTATAGAGGGGAAAATGCCTAGAATACACTGAGAGCAGCCGCTTAAACTTTCACAGAGATTTTTTTAACACTTACAGACAAGTAAGGTAGAAGACTAAGTCAGGAGAATAATGTTATGCTGCAGATCTTGTATTACTGTCAAACCAAACGCCCAAATGGTTCTTTCAACTCCATTTTGTTTTGAAGAGCTCTTCCCGTGATCATGTAAAATCATTCTTCATAACATAACAACAAATGCTGACATTAATCTTCAAATTTCGTTATTGAGACAGTAAACATACACTGTAAAGAGACAATCTTACTACATCAGATAAAAACGTAGCCCAGCAACTCTAGGTGGGTGAAAGTATGGAAAGAAGTGCTTTAGTACCATTTCTTAGACACTTGCTACTCAGGACTTCAGCTACTACACAACCAAGAATGCAAAGGGAAGGTTTGGAATTGTTTGTTTTTCTTCTTTATACCAGTAGTACCTTCTCCTACTATTAGGAGCTTTCTTGCTAACCTGTCATATGCAATGTTAGGAGAGACAATAAATAAAAGAATGCATCCACATAATAACAGACCACAAACAAGGATTTCAAACAAACTCTGTCTGGACAGAGTACAATGCAACATTGCACAGGTGCTCAGAATGTGTTCATTGAAGAGAAAACGCATTTGTTAAAACTACCAGGTTTGCAAAAAGATCTGCAATGACTAATAATAAGGATTTTTATTTTTTTATTATTTTCATTGCATGTAAGAGCACTAAATCTGTTGTTATTTCTTCCTCCTGACTTTGAGAAACTGTAACAACGTTTGGAAGATTTTTCTTGTTATTTTATTTATTTTTGAAGTGTGAACATAACTAATATGAATTTGAAACTTATTTTTGTACTTGAATAAAATGTCCGTTGTATGTGTCACACATGAAAGTATTAATCATCACTTCACAAGGAAAATCAGTTCACAATCTCCAGTAATACCTGACAACCCCACAATACAAACTCAAGGTTGGTTTGCTTGTGCTTGTCAGTATTCTATAATTCTGAAGAGTTGTACAATACATTATTGAATTCATAGTCACATATTACTGATATATGTCTCTTTAGTAAATCAAATTTGTTTTGAAAGAAGGCAGAGGAGCTCTAAATTATGTTTTTCTTAAAGATTATTTGAAAAAGTTTCAAATCAGAAAAAATGCAAATCTATTCTTAAGATCTGACAGCACTCAACTAACTGTTCTAAAAGAACATAAATATATAATTGTTGAACTATTAAGAAAGGGAGTAAAAATATTACTAAAACTTTTTTGAACAGGAAGGAAATGGCAAAAACAATGCTTTTTTTAAGGGTTTTAGAAGAAGGCACTGGGGACCTGTGTACAACTTAGATTGAGTTTTTCACTGAATTTTTACTATATTAACCTTACTAAGAACAGAATTAATGAACACAGATCAATATTATATAACAAGGAAAAGTTAGTACAGCTTTTGGAGGTTATGCCTCAACTTTTTTAGCATTTTCGAAGTAGTCAAGCAGAATCACATGGACTAAGGGGATCCTGCTTATTTTGCTATTAATTTGCTTAATTTGCTATCAAAGGATCTTAAAGAAACCAACCTTATTGTAGGAAAATAAAGGTCTTCATGAATTAGTAACCAATTAAAAATTCCGGAAAGAAAAGGTAAATTTTCACAGTTAAAATGCAGTTATGAGCAGACATTCAATGAGATTAAAACCATTTAGCATACTCAGAAGGGTTCTGTAGTATCCGTTCTAAAGCCTTTGCTCAGGCCACAAAGTTATTCAATGGTGTTAAAAAAATGAAACTGACTGCAAACAACATGCTGAAAGATGTTATGACCATGATAGAACAGATATAGTTCAGTTTTAATAAGTGCAAATAAATGCATGTGAGGGTAAAAAAATATTCCTAAACTATAGGATAGTATATACTGAAAAAAAAAGCAATTCTGTCTTGAATGCTGCATGCCGTCCTGGTCCTCGCATCTTAAAAGGGATTTATTATGTAACTAGAAGAAGGCAACAAGAATGATCAAAGAGAAAGAATGGCTTTCATATGACATGGAACTAGTTTGGTTTTCATATGACAATATATACTAGAATTCTTTATTTTGAAAAAAAAAATACAAGAGATTGAACTTCGATATTAAAAGGAACCAGTTATGGAAATGACTTTGAGCAGCACAGATTTTCAAAGTGGAAGAATCATGAAATTTCAGTCAAAAAAAACTGTTCAGAAATTGCATTACAAACAAGAAAGGGATAAGCATTCCAATAAGGAATTAAAAAGGAAAGAAATAGCCAAGAAAAATCAGAGATGACAGAACAAAACTGGGGAGAGACAGGTCAGGATGAATTAAATCTCATGAAGCAGAGTACAGCAGTGAAATATTCTTGAAAGAATGAGGCACATATATCACTCTATCATGAGAAGAACAATAGGCTGCCCTAAACAGTCATTATTTGACTCTTTTTTTGTCAGGAGAATGATTTAAAATGTAGACAAAACAGCAAGAAACCAATGGGATGATGGTACTGAAATCAAAATTGCTATATTGAAAGAAAAACCCCAATAACCTCAACATTAAAATCCAAATCCAGGTGAAAGTTTCGGTAAATTACCAAGATGTAGAGTAGTACCATACCAAAGGAGAATAGAATTTGTAGTACTTTGTCAGAACTCAAAACATTTTGATGCAGTTAACATGGAGGAAAAAAGTCATTTGATTCACAAAAGATGATATAATAGATGCACTTTAAGGTGAGCTCGTTAAAGGAGAAATGATGATCAGTTATGCTTTCAGGGAAGCTACCCTAGCAGGAGGGAGATGAATAGGAAAGTTTCTCACAGGTTATTGAATATTCTGTCTTTAATATTTTAATTAATGGCCAAAGCACAAAAGTAGAAACATGTTCAAAGATTTGCAAAGAAAATGAGAAAGGCGTATCCAAAAAAAAAAAAGGGGGGGATTAAAAATACCATATGGGAAGAAGATAACTTTGCATGTAGACTGTAGTATTAAATAAGAAAAGGGCAAAAATAACATTTGTTTAATGGTAATTCATCACCTGAAGCTGTAAGGAGAGAGACCCAGATGACTTGTTGAGCAACAGATATTGAACCACAAAATGTGATCATAAAAGAGGTGATGGAATTGAAGGATGTGCCAGATGCCGTATTCCCAGCAAGATTGGAAGAAAGGTACTTATGTCCACAAACACTACAGATCCCATTCTGGGCTTCTAAGTGATTCTCAGGGTACTGACTATAAGCGATAGCCTCAGTTGGAAATTCTGTACTAAACTTCCCCCACTATGTATCTGCTCACACCTGCCACAGATCCCACTGAGATATGCTGCAGCCTTATGCACCACACTGGAGAAGGTTGATGTCACAGGCAGTCTGGAGGGTCAGTGTTGTCGCTTGGCTGCAAGGTACTGGCTTACAAGTGTATATAATTTGTAGGGAATACACACCCCAAGAAAGGGATACAGATTCTGGAAGTTTAGTGTGCTTGCAGACAGTGCTGTTGCCATGGAAAGGCTCTAATATCTGGAAAGCCCAGGCTGAAAATGGTCATAAAGTCGTAGGACCTATGCTGTAGCAAGCCATCTGCGCTTACTGAAGTTTAGAGACATCAGAAATGATATGATTTTAG
Source organism: Anarhynchus alexandrinus (assembly GCA_008711295.1). Taxonomy (NCBI): domain Eukaryota; kingdom Metazoa; phylum Chordata; class Aves; order Charadriiformes; family Charadriidae; genus Anarhynchus; species Anarhynchus alexandrinus. The sequence continues at coordinate 3,878,586 of VUYV01000016.1, read as the reverse complement.
CAGTAGCAAATTCCACAAGAAACGGAATATCACTGCCAAGTAAACCAAATAGAAGTACAAGGCCCACAGAGAAATAAAAATTACTTTAAGTTATAGCCAGGTGCAGTGCCCTGTGTGACTGTTCAGCACCCACACCCATCCAACTTGCTCTGAATACAGTCCCAAAATGTTTATACTGACAGGTTGTACATAAAGCCTATTCAGATTTATTTCTAACTCTCTCTGTATATATTTATCTATATAATTATATAGATTTCTACGTTTTGAAGTAAGAAGCCAGAAGTTTTGGATATCATGCTTTTTCTGGGTGGAATGCAACACTGTGGTATTGTTCTGAGGGAAGTCAATAACAATTTCGAAAGCAACATAAAAGTGCCACCTGAACACTCCTTCTGAAAACAAACTGCCCAACTTTGAAAAACAGGCTCCAAAAACACAGTGCCCAGCTGGGCTCCAGCAGGGCTACGGGAGCAAGAAGAGTTGCTACTGTGGACTGTTAAACAACATCTTGAGCTTTGGCCAGACAACCACCCTTCTTCAGGGGTTGTTTCTATCTTTTGGGTTGCCCTCCAAATTTACCTGCATTTCTCAAGCATTCTTTGTATATACGATACCACTTCTTCTAGAAACCATCTTCTCATGTACATAATTACCATAACATCAAGCAGGAGGTTACATTCTCTTTTCTTTTCTCCAAACAAAGAGAATAATGAAAGAATTTGTATTTTTGATGAAAGTGTTTAAAGTCATCACTATTTTGAAATTATTTAATTATAGTCTCATTTAGAATCCTCAGGCTTCTGGAATGGCAGAAAGCAAAATATTTGCCTGAGCTTGGCAGATAACAAACACTCTAAAGATCAAAACATATATCAAAAATTATTTCTGAAAGTATAACTTAAATTTGTGGGCAACTGTATAGACAAACATCAGTTTTGTATGCAGAATACATTTGTCCAGGAATACTAACTAGTCCATTATTACAAGATACAGCAGCTGCATGCTTACAAACGTTAACATGCAGATAAAATTAGAAACAGTTTGATGTCTGTCCTCACCCTTCAGTGGAATTTCAGTCTTACATCTCTGGTTGTATAAAGTTTTGATAATTACTTGGTTTTAGGGGAAAAAAAAAAAAAGCCCTTGCATACTCCAGCAAAATTCAAAATTGTTTCTTTCTTCAATAGGAGTTTCAGGTATTTGAGGAATACCAGATCAGAACTAAGACTTCGATTAGTATCAGAAAAAATCCAGTCCCTACTGTATCCTAAAAAACCTAGCAGTCAGATGAAGAAGCAGAGAAATCAGGGATCGCATGAGTAAGGCAAACCACACAGATAGAAAGCTGTAGGACCTGATGTAGTGATTTAGATATTAGTTTTGTATTAAGGAATAACAGCATTAATAGGCTTCCACTTTGCTAAGTGTGCACAAACACACAGAAATAAATCCCCAATTCAGTCTTACCAGACATCTCTGCATACTTCAGGGGAATTACGTCATGTTTACTCACAGAGTAAATCCTTTCATAGACAGCTGAGCATATAAAACAGTTTACTTGTGCCCAAAGAGCACAAGCTCTGTCCTCCCCTATCCTTTATTTTCCTCCTTGTTTTTCAGACCCTTTCATTGAGTCAAACTAACTCACTAAAATAGCCCAAAAGGAGGGGGTGAGGTTAGGAGATGAAAGGGACAAGCAGGACTTCAGCCTTTTAGTGCTGGCCAGTTATGATCACTGTCTGCCACAGAACTGCATCCCAGGATTAGCCACATGAGAAAATCCCTCACATGCTTAAGTGGCTGCAGTACAGAGAAGACAGATGTTTATGGGCAAGAAATACTGTTCTTTTCTGATAATTAAGACTGTAAATGAGACCATGTTTAATGTCATGAACACACAGTACCATGGAAGCCAGTTGTTAACAGGACTGAAAACAAGCACGTTAGCATTTGCACAGCTCAAAATTTGCTACTAATAGCTAGGGCTTACTAACCATAAGCTGATTACTAACAATAGTTAGGCAGGTTAACAATAAGAAGGTTACTAGGAGTAAGCAGGTTACTGATTAATAATAAGTAACCATGCTACCAACACAGCTAGGAAATTCTAGTTGCCAACATAGCGAGTTGTTATAAACCATCCTGTTACTGAATTATTAAGATCATCACTCTGTTTTCAGACACAGCCTACCACACTCACAGATGTACATGGTCCTCATGAAGGGCTTCTGTGAACTTGCTATACTTTTTCATGCATATTTCATGCCATCCTACATTTTCTAAAATGGATAAGAGACATACAAATTACATTTGTAATAAGTAGTAAAAGCAAACAAAAATCAGCTCTCAGAGCTGTTAATGTGTTTGTCTTATTACAATTAATTTCTGCTCTGGGGACGTCAGTCCAGTAACACACCTTTATCCCTGAAGGTACTGGAATTGCCAAGAACACCATCACAGCTAGTCAAGCAATGAGCTCTCAGATCTGATACTGAAGGGGCCACACAAGCAGCTATGTGTGAGTTAACACATTCCTCGACAATGACCAATTTGGGGTTTCAAACTCAGAGAGCTTTCTAAGGGGAAAAAAAAAAAAAGCAACTCCAAATATTACACAGCAGAGTCCGAACACAAAGTGCTAAGGCTAGTCTGACTGACACAAAGGGCCTGCTTATCATGCCACTGCAAGATATCCTTTATTAAGAAACGCCTACCAATGGGCTCAAAAAGTTTATGATATTGCAAAACTGTGATACTGCCTGAGGCAGTCAGACGTGGAGCACGTGAATGTCAGAGCTGAGATATTAAGCAATTAAGACTTAAAATAAAAAGCAGAAAATAAATTTGCAAATTGCCCACTTTGAAGACTAGAAAAAACTATTTCTTCCTGCAAACCCCTGTCCGTTTCATTTCCTCAGTGAGAATTTCCCATATCCCTTGCTTAACGAGACTCATAGTTTATTCATGGATGAACCTTCCTTCTCCTCATACTCTGTTAATCCTGATTTAATTCAGGCCTAACAAGCTGAGGCTGAGTTTACCTCTCCTCCTGTAGCTGGCTGAGTACCTGTTTGCCTGCTCCAGCTTGTTTCTAACCCCGAGAACTAGCATGCTGCCCTTGTAGCACGCAGGCCCTCCCATTCACACAGCTCCCTTTCCTCCCTTTCCCACTGAAATTGCACAAAAATAGCCTTCAGCTTCAAACCAGCCATGCAACTTCAGTCATGGGGCTAAGTGGCTTCTGAAAGGAGTATCTAGACTTTTCTAATTGATCATAATAGCTAGAGCTATTGTGTACACCCATGCCTCAGCAGATAATGTGAGTGCATGCATAAAATAATGAAACAGTTTAAAACATAAGCACCGCTCCTTTCAGAAGCCAGTAATTGCCAACCACATGCCATCAGTTTTGAGTTTGAGGAAGAATGAAGCTATTTCAGTGATTGCATGTGTTTCTGAACACCAGCAATGACGCCTCTACAATTTGCATACCTGACACAACATCCACTGGTCTGCGCTGGGAAGTTGGTAACCTTGCTGCATTTTCATGGACAGCTGAGGCCAAGCTACACGAGGGAGGCTTTTTCAAGGGCTTTCTGTAACTCTTCCACCTTGTTCAGAAGCAAACTGTTCTCTGTGCTTATCTGTCAAAATAGAGATGCTAATACATTAACACATTAAAGAAAACCCTATCCACCAAGCTTGTTATGTTTCTGAAGTTACTTACAAAGCACAAAGATATTGTGCAATTATGCCACTTCGTATTGGCTGGAGACATCTTTATTTCAAAATGGTATTCACTGGAGAATATCCAGTTATTGACACATTTAGCATTGGTGAGGCAGCAAATATACTGGGTAATATTCAACTTTGTATAAAAAGTAACTAGGAAAAAGTTGCTTAGTTTTATTCAACAGCTAGTTCTCTTTTAGACACCTCACAGACGGTACAATACCAAAGTCTGTCCTCCTCACCCTAATGCAGAGCCAGCAACTCTAAAACGCAGGCCAAACTCCATTTTAGGCCACACAGCTGAGCTCAGCACTGTTTACCCATGAAACGCACCCAATTTAACACTAAATGAAAAGAAAATCCACCCTGAAAGATGTTTCTGTGAAATGAATCCCTGTATAACTCCTCTCTCCAGGACAGCATTGCCACATCCCAAAGGAATTTCCATCCCCTGCCATGGCTGGCAGCTTAAGGGGCAGGAAACCCAAGCGGGGAACATCCAGGTACATTGAGGGCCTTCCAGCATGCAACCTACAGAGCACTTCCCACACCATTCTCACAAGGCCTGCGTCTTGACATAGAAAACTGCTACAATACCTGCAAAAACCTTTGAATTCCTCAGGCAGAAGAAATTCTGGAAGGGCCAAGTATTAGGAAAAAAGGGCAAAGTCTGTCTTCACAGCAATTAACCTGTACGTGAGATTCCTAATGGTTTCTCAAAAGAGACCGCAAAACAATCCAAAGAAACTGCACAGCAGCAGTTTTCATCCTACATTCATATATCACCTTGCAAGAAACTAGGTAGTTTCTATGATGTGGTAAGATTGTTTTTTTTTTTTTTAATAAGAGTTTTATCAAAACTTCAGTAAAACACATTGTCTAAACAGCATAGAGAGTCGAAAATATGCTCCCCTTTTCTGCTGTGAGTTGTATTCCAACCTAACTCACCACTATGAGCATCCCTTTCATCTATTACCCCTTCAGCACAGTCTTTCAGCTCTGCTATTTTCTTCAGGCACACATCCTGTAAAATAATGGAAATGATCATAAGTTGATAAATTATTTGTTATTTGTGCATAGATGTCTGCAGATACTATTCACTTGCCACAAATGAGAACAAAGGGCTGAGGTAGCATGATATAGTTGATACAGTACTTGTGAAATTTTTTTCCTTAACCAACTTACGGTTTCACAGAACAGTTTGAAATTAATTAAAGGTTTGCTTCAGGTGAAAGGGAGCAGTCCCTTTCCTCTCTCCTGGCCACTTACTATTGAACAAGATCCAGATCAAAAAGTCCTTCTGAGCACCCAGTAAGCCTATTCAACTTGCTAAAATAGTAGAAATAATCTCAGCAAAACAATCCATGCCACAACAAAAGCCCTTTCCAACCATTTTGGTGAGCCCAAGGGGAGGGAAGATCAGATGACTGCTACTAAAGGTGGGGAAAGTAAACAAGATGAGCTATTGATTTTTCTTAGCCATAATACCCCAGACATCCCAAGTGTGTGTTTCTTATTTTTTGTTTAGCGTACTAAAAATCACTTCTCAAATATACTGAGGGATCTACCTATCATTTGTCCCAGACTTCTGACATAAGCCTAGCACAGGTTTTTTTACAGTCATTTTGAAAATCCCACCTTTGGTGTTCATCAGACTTTTCCCTCATATATATATCAGCTGGGAGGCATGGGCCGAAATACAATCTGTTGCTCACATCACTACGCAGGCAAAAACAACTTTTCCACCAGCAACACTGTGTTGCTGGAAAGCATATTTGGTAATAGCTTTTTTTTTTTCACTAGTGCAAAATGCAATTTTGGCAGTAGCCACATAGGGTACACTGTTCTATACCAGAATGTCCCCAAATTCCTCATCTGGATGCAGCCTCAGTGCCCACAGAAGAGGCTGAACAGACAATATTTATGTTTCTGCAACATCTAGAGTATGCCATCTCATCTACAGTAGGACCGCAAACTCTTCACATCGTCCTGCCCCAAAGCCTTGGATGAAGTGATTTTTTGAGGTGCAAGAAAGCAGTCCAGCCTCCCCTCTAACACTGGTCAAAACCCTTTCAAATTTAGAGAGAAGGAGACAACAACCACCCAAAAATGCACCCTCACTCCACACAAATGTGGGGGAGAGGAAATGGACAGAGAATGAGAGACTTCCTATCTCCCCCAACTCCTCAAAACAGTTTAAGGCTTCCAAATTTCTACAAATTTTCACTCCGTTTAGTTTCCTGATCTGTTCCCTTGCCATCCATGCTGCTTGTGCCATTGCAAGGGAGAAATGAAAATAATGCTAAAGAGGAAAAAACCAACCTCTTTCACCAGTAATACCAGCCTAATGTGTGCGTGAAAGCCTCCCTGAAGACTAGGATGCTCCATAGTCACAGGGATCTGTTTGGGTCCGCTGGCTGTATAGGAGAACAGGAGAACTGAAACAGAAACCCTGCCAAACACTTGCCACCAAAAAAGCAAAAAACATTGCCAATATCAGATTTGCTTTTATGTCTTTTAGCAATCGAAATCAAGACCCTCCATTCTGGAGCAAATCTGATTTTCCAAGAAAGCATCCCTTTTAAAAAAAGAATTCTAACAGAATAGATATGCAACTCACATTCCAAAAGATACAATAATTTTCCACATGGGAACTATGACTTTTAGGTTTGTTTTTTGTTGTTGTCTTGTTTGGGTTTNGGGTTGGGGTATGGGTGGGAGATGTGTGGGTTTTTTTAGAACTTCCTGCCACACAAGCTATTTGGACTCTGTATCCCAGACATTTTGCTGCAGAATGTCTACTTACGTCCCAGTCACACAAAGAACAATCATAACAAGAAGTATTGTACTCTGCACTATAAACACTGGTAGAATGAAATAGAAAGATTAAGGAAAAAATAATTAAAAATAGAACTCTTTTCTTTCCAAAGGAAATAACATGATTTTTACCCAGCGTCTTTTGTCATTGTTATAACAATGGTTCATTTTAGGCCGTATCTCACAGCACTTAGAATCAGGAAACCCTGGTACAAACGTACTACAGCAACTTGTGCTTTGCACCATATGTCTGGTGTAAAAGAATATGGAATATTAGTTGTTCAGTTTAAATAAAATTAATCGCTTAGAGTTAATAACTTCATGTTAGGCCATATTGGTATACTACTTATATAGAACTCACTTAGCATTAGTAGCTGAAGTTGCCAAAGCCTTAGACTGCAAGCTGCAAACTTGCACTGAGATAAGTTGAACTTGTTTTGAACTTCTACTTAGTTAACAAAGGAAGGCCCTGAAACCTTTACAAACCAGGAGATAAGGAAGCTACAACTGCCAGCAGAAGCTGCAACCCATCAAGATAAAAAGGCCCACCTGCAGACCAAGAAGGAATCCAATGAGGAGTAAGACAACCCCAGACCAGAAATTACCATTGGACCAAGGGGCACATGCAAGGCACGTGAAAGGTGGATGCATAGATTGTAGGGGTATAATTGCCCAGGAGTTTCTTTGTTCTGGGTCCTTCTCCAGAAGCACCCAGCTGGAGCTGTTCTTATTGCTGTACTACTCAAATAAACTACTACTTGGGATTTTTTGCCTGAGACTCTGCTATGGGAAACCTAGGGTGAAGAAACTTCTTTAACATCTGGGACAGCACTGCAGATTTCAAGAGACTTGCTAGAGGTTAACATAGCTGTTTCAGGGGGTATGTTTTCCTAGAGCACAACTCCAATGATACCTGTAGCACTGGAGAGCTCTGCAGGTTATGAAAGTGAAGGTGACTTGTTGGAACATCTCAAGTCTCTAGATAAAATCATCTATTTTGCAATGGGGCAGGTTCAGTGATCAACTGCTGATCAGGCGTGGATCCTACTGTGATAAAAGAGGGATAACGTGGCAGAAAAGCACTCAGCAGATTTCCAAGCACTCCTATTCCCAGCAAGACCCTACCCTTTGACTTTACAGGAACTGCAAGAATTCAGTTCTCAGGATTTGACTTGCTGGAAGAAAAAGTGTATCCCACTCCCCTTAGTCATAGAGCAGTGTTGTGACCTGCAAACTCACAGCCCTGGAGAACGCAGAAGTGTTAAGATGCCTTAACTGCTTCCCACAGCGTTTTGCCAGGAATACATCTTCACTACCACCAATACCACAGTGTTTCTCTTTATACTGTACCAAATACAAAGTTCACATTGAGGGTGTATCCTTCTTTGTAACAGGAACACCCAAAAAATCACATTAGTTATTTTTCACTGTACAAAGCTAAAAAGCTGTTTCTTTTTCTATCCATTACCAATGGATATTAAGGGAAACCCTGTGCCCCATGCAACTTCAATGGTGCAAAACCTGTCCCCTCTTCTTTTTTCATCTCTCCCAATACAGGAAACAAGCANTTTTTTTTTTTTTTGATATTTCGAAAGTTAAAACACTTCAGACTAAGCATAGGAACTGTAAAGAAAACTGCTGTACACTGGCATACATACATCAACACATCCACATTTCCTCTGATAAGCACCTTCTCATTTTCCAGAATCAAAGTTTTTCCTTTTTCCCTTTCTTTGTCCTTTTGAGCTTGGACTTTAACTCTTCCATTTCAAAAAAACAGCTTGCTGTACTTCATGTTGGTCCTCTGGGTTTGCTGTGCCTCTCCATCCTGAGCTCCCTCCAGACAGGCTCTTGAGTCCTCCATTTCAATTAACAAGCTGCCCTGGGTAGGGGGAAAAGACACCATATGCTCCATGTTAATTTTGAATAACAGCTTAAATGTTCTCTGCTCAGCCTCAGGAATCTGAGCACTTACTTGAAAAAGTGAGGTGGAACGCCAGGTCCTAGTAAGAGAAGGGGGTGCTTTGAATGAAACAGGGACCAGGATTTCACCCACATCTCCCTCAGGAGTCATCTTAAACAGTGAAAATAAATGTTGTGGCTGGGCATTTTCCACAAAGACGACAAGAATCCTGGCCAGCTCTAGAAACTGGCTATATTAAAGCTGTGCATTATCTTGTCAACATGTAGAACTCTTCTTTAGCAAGTCCATTAATATTTATGAAATCATGTATATGTTTCCCCATTCTGGGATCTGTCCAAGTCCAATGCTAATTAAATCCTGAAGAAGGAAGCTGTTGGCAGACACAGCATGCATCATGCCATAAGGCTGAGTGCTTCCCCTCTTTTCCAGCTGTGCAGAATACAAGAGAGACCTATCTTTCTCCACATATGCAGGAAAGTTTCATGCCCAGGGTCCTCTACATCTCTCAATTGCAGGCCATTGGAGACTGTAGCTCTTCACTAGCTCTTTTACTGTCTCTGCATCAGGATTCCTTCCCAGCTTTCCTATTCCCCAGCGCTGTAGGGTAATACTGTGGCCAAGAGGTACACTCATTTCCTGTATCATCTTATGACTATGATGCTGGATCTTCTTGCTGTGATGATTTACAAGTATCTTCAAGCCTCTGAATTCCTTTAAAATAAAAAGTTGTAAGCCTATGTTTAAAAATCCAAGGCTGACTTTACACTTGCTCAAACCACTTCCTTAAGGAGCAACAGCAACATAAAGACTAGAGTTCACCTGCACTTCAATTCCTCCCAGCTGCTTAATGGCATTATCAGTTCAGGCAAACACTTCCCAGACAAAGAGAGCCTGGAGTTCATTCTAGTGTGTGGGTCACCACAAAGACATAAAACTCATCAACTTTTGAACAAATTAAATTTGTGGTCAGAGACAAAAATAACATTGGTGAATATCCAAGACAGACTGCCTTCATTCTCATAATATATCTGGCCCATGGAAAAAACAGAATATGGAGTGATGTGCTATTTAAGTGAATGGATATCAGGGAACTTTTAGGATTATGCAAACAACTGGTTGTTTCAAAGCACCAATGTGCAGTGACTAACAGCATTGTGAACAAAAGTTTTCTTCATCCCTTCTATCAAAGATGTAAAGTTATATGTCAGAGTCACCTTATCAGGAGGTACAAGATAGTAGATGCATTAGCAGAGGAAGGAATCAATTCAGTCAATAAAGGAATTGATACCTGTCTATAGTTAGAAAACACCTTTTACAGAACAAGCGGTTCTTCTGGATCATTGAGAAATAAAAGAGTTTTATTGAGTTTCTAAATACACAGATACATGTATAATTAATATTGTCTAACTGCCAGATATTAAGAGTGTTTTAGGATTTTAGATGTTCTCTTCTTTTGTTCTTTCCTTCTTGAGAGTACATCTAACAGCTATGGGGCAAAGAATAGACATGTAAAAGAGTTAAGAATTCCTTGTATACTGAGCAGGGGGCTAGTATGTAAAGCTTGAAGTAGTGAATACAGAGACTACTCACAGAATCTATTGAGCAGGAAAACAGGATTCAGTCTTCTCTTTCTGACCCACTGGTGGGCAGCAGGACAGTGGCTTTCTGGCTTCTACACCCATAAAGTGCAAATAATATTCATCCACATTCCCAATATTCATTGAGATTACTGGGCAGAAAGGCCTTGCACATGCAGAAGCACCAACTAGGATGTTCTTGGGAACAGACAGGGTGATTGTCATTGTCTCCCAGAAATCTAGCTTCTGCCAAGGACAGGCAGAAAGGCAAGAATGCACATATTCACAGGGAAGATTGTCTGCATCAGATCTCCCGAGCAGTGTTAGCAGAGTCTCGCTGTGCTGGAAGATGGGCTGCCTTCAGAGCTTGGAGCAGTCTTCACAAGACAGGCCTGGAACATGCTGGCAGCACGGGCTCTCCTGCCACAGCCTGTTCCATACTTGCAGGCCATCCACTGAACTATGGTCAGCAGGCATGCTTCAGGGGAACTAAACTGACCTTCAAGTTTTTGAAGCATATAAAAAGTGAAACAAATCAAAGGGTACTTCTACATCACTATCTCAGTTTGGATGCAGAGTGCACTTGATGCAAATCTTCCAGCTGTCCATGTGCTTTGCACTGTGGCTCATATCACCGAGTAATCTCGAAAAAAAAGCACAAACTGAATTCCTTTTGGATCAAATCAGTCAAAAGATGCATCCCAGCCACTACCGAGAGGCTGGTCCCAAGGACTAAAGAGCTAATCAAAAGTAAAACCCTTGAAGCACATGCAGATCAAACATCAGGTTGCTGGCACTGAGAGTTCCCCTCTCCAGTTTGCTAGACCTGCTAATGGAGATGCAGGTAAAGCCTCCAAGTACAGACCAAGGATACTGTGAAGGGCATCCAGCAGGTGGCAATCTGCTGATAGCAGTGACAGCAAAGAGTGAGCAGGAGGTGCCACTTCTGGCAGAGGGCTCAAGGACAAGAACTTGGAGAGGAAGGCAGTGCAAAAAAAAAAAAAAAAAAAAAAACCACAAAACCAACCAAACATTGTTTGAGCTTTAAGTTGTCTACTGATTTTTCTCTTTTTGAGAAGTTCAAAGAAGCTGGAACCAACTGGGCAGAAAGACTTACTTGGTATTATGGATAAGATATTTTCTTGATGGTGTAAAAGCACACAATCATTCCATAAAGGAACATCTATGCTGCATTTCACCTATTCCTTGAAAAATGTTCTATTAAGATGGGTTTTACAGCATGACACAAGCTTGATGTTATTACTCCATATAATCAGTTTCATCAGCAGACCAAACAAAAAATGAGCTATGAGTCTTTTGTTACCACTGTCATCAAGAAGTGAAAATGTTGACAAGGAGCTATGTTTAATTCTTTGAGAGTATCCATTAAAAATCAAATCAAAATACCCAGACATAATCCATACTATAAATACTATAGATTCTTATCCCTTCACTTTGTCTCAACAAGAATTAGAAAAGATGCAGTTGTCATAGGCAGGAGCAAGACGTAACTCCATACAGAGGGAATGACTCCATATAAACTGAATATAGCCACTTCTGTGTAGAATTCCCTCTGTCATGAAACACACTCTAAAGTACGCTGACAACAAGCACAGGAAATTAAAAAGAAAAGGTACAATCCTGTACAACAGGCAGAAGACTTACCTTAGGAAAGCAGACCCCTTTATTCTCTTGGTCTGGACGTGTCTCATGTTTGCATCTTTTCAGTTCAGCTTCCAGGTTCACAATCCATCCTTTTCTGCAAGGCCTCCTTGTCTCTTTTGGACTGCAAAACAAATTTCTCATACTTGTTCTGGATCCTTCTATCCTATTTGCAGGTTGCTGAAGTGCTTCAGCTGTGGGTCTTTCTGAGGGGATCTTTGAAGCAGGCAACTAACTTGGATTTGTTTTCTAGTTTACTCTCTCTAGTATTATCAAGAGTAAAACTTCTAAACACTGAATTTTACAGATATTCCCTAGGTAGTAACCTGTTTCTGTAAGAAGCATTCACAGAGTAACAGAGAAAAAACAGCAATCTTTTTTCTTTTTATATAGAGGGAAACAGACTTGGAAGCTGTGTGGCTTCTGTGGTGTACGCACTCACAATCTATACACCAAATCCATAGCTTAATCGGGAACAAGGGTCAAGAGCAGAGTTTTTAAAGCATTTAGAAGGCTTGTAGTCTACAATCACATATATATTTTTGTAAACACCTCTTCAAACTTCCTAACCTTCCACTAACATCTATTCACCCAGAAATAGGTGTACATGCAACTTTACTCATTTCAGCAGACCCTCCACACAATCGCTGCACCATTGCACTATGAGTATCACTTCTGAATTCTTAAAAAAAAAAGAAGAAAAAATGCTATAGTTTAATGGGGAAAAAAGTCCACAAGGCAGGGAGTGAATTCCCCCTCTAGGCAACACAAATGTTCACAATGCCTGCCTTATGACTGGACATGACTTACAGCCACATAAGTGCAAATGCCTATATATCGCAAAAAGCATTAGAGAATATGGCCAAAGGTCTCCCTCTTTCCTTCTCCCTTCTCTGCCTGCTAGTCCCTCCACCAACTGTTCTCATTTCCAGAAAAATCAGCATCTTCCACATTATCAGATGACAGGTATAAAAGCAAAAAAGGAAATTTAACTCTTATTTTTGAAGAGAAGATGAGGGAAATGCTAGCATTTTTGTAACAGATGAAGATGGCCCATAGAAGCAAAACAAAATAAAATTAAGAAGCACCAACAGAATTAAGCTGATTTTTTTTATTTTTTTTTTTATACAGTCTTGTTCCTCATGACTAACAAACATCTTCAAATTTACCTTGGTCTTATGGAGCTTTCATAAATTTCAGTTTGTACCAGTCAAAGTCAGAAATAGCAGCTTGAAATGAACAGAATTAAAGTCTTCAAATGTAGCACAAGCGGCATGTCAGTGCGCATCCCTGCTTGCTATTTCTCAGAACACAAAGCATATTTACCAACCACAATTTGATTACAATTAATCTAGTGGTAAAAACTTTGCCTTTACTTTTCATTCATTTGGATTTTCAAGTAAACCCCTTTTTTTTTCCCTTGTATTCTTCTGAGCAGAAAGTGCACAGTTTGTCTTTGATTCAAACAGAAATAGCAGAATATTAATAAAGATTTTCATAATAATAATATTAGATCCAGTATGTCTCCCGGAACCATAATTTATACTTTCCACAGCTGTGTTTTTCTACTGGTCAAGTCAGTAAGAGATTTTCTTCATAAATAACTTCCAGTTACAAATTAAAATACAGTTTCATGAAAGCATCAGTCTGTAGAATTGGCCACATTATACAGATTGAATGACACTACAAAAGTATTACTCATTAGACAGCAAGGTTTCTTCAGAAAGTTTCACATCTGCTACAGAACCACAATGAATTTAACCTAAATAAAAAGTGACCTACTATTATTTCCATACATGCTGTCATAGGATTGCCAGAATCAGAGTCACTAGAGTAACACCACAGCATTGCGTCAGCATTTTGCAACACTATAAATCACCAGGCTTTAACTGATATTTAAGTTCAGTCTCCAACCCAGGGTGAGAAATACCCATTACTTCCAGTTTCTGTCTTCAATCTAGTCACACTTGTTGCAACATACAGGGGAAGGACAGCATGTTATACCCAGTTCAGCGTTATACTATTACAATAACCTTTGTCTTATCTCCAAACCCTGAAATGGCAAACTATTACTTACTAGCTATGGGCCAATTCAGAGATGAGACTGGGACACAAAAAAGCATTGTCTCAAAACAGCACTTAGGTGAGAAACCAAACTCCACGTAGCTATAGAGAAAAGGAAGGATGCTAGGAGTCCTTCTGGCACACCAGTTTTTGCCTTGCTGGTGGCACTGTCCATTTTTTTAAATCAACAGTGAGAGTTAGTAGTTGCATCATAAACAAACTCCTCTACAATGGAGAATTTGAGTAATTGTCTGCAGAAGTTAACGATGCTGATGGTTGGTTCTATTCATAATTTCCCACAGAGCAGGGTAAGAAGCCTCTGATTTTTGCCACCTTTGCAGCTGCCTATGCTTAATACAAGCAAAAAAAAAAATAGTAGCTTTAACTGTGGGGCATCATGTGAAATCTCCAATCAACAGTAGAGGCTTTAAGGCTGCCTTTTTGCAGACCCAGGAAGAAACTACATCATATGCTTGCATACTGCCTACATTTATACACAGGACAAATGTATACCTAACTCACTTTTCACTTGTGATATTTTACAGTTAGAAACAAAAGCAGTAGGGGTTAGAGACAGTTGGGAGGAGCATTCATTTAAATCTATTCATTTAGATCTACTCATAAGCAAATAAAATATTTTAGATTCCATAGAAGTTTGGTGAACTCACCTGGAAAAGCCACCTATCTACCACAAGTACATGAGTTTTCATGATCTGCCACAAAAACATTGCCAGGAACAGGAAAAAAATACCTACATTACATCTGACAAGTACTGTCTTGAATTAGGGAGGTCTTCATAGTTTGGTTTTTGATCCATGTCACTTTACAGACATAGCTTCATACTCAAAAGAAGTGATAAAAAGCAGTTTCCAGGGGAGCTGAAAAAATAAAAGACATGTGTAAGTTTTGATACTGACAAAGCCTGTTCAACATCATTTCAGGGAATACAGAACAATACACTTGCCCTGTTTTCACATCCTTTCCAAGGGTTTGTCTTATAGGTTCACCCATATTAAAAAAAAAAAAAAAAGCAATGGCAGCAGTAATGCTCACAACAGAAATGTTAGAACACTAGGGAAAACCATTTTGGAGTTGAGAATGCTGAAGTGGAGAAGTATAAATTACCTTATTATTTCTACAGCACTTACTAGAAAAGTATTAGCTAGCACAGTGAAAGAGCACTTCTGCAGAGAAGAAAAAGAGTGTTTTGCTGTGGTCTTCCATGGATCATTATCCAAGAAGCAAGTTCTGCTTCCTTAAATAAGGTAGCCCAAAAGATCTTGTACTTCTGTGGGACTGCTCCTGAATGGGACTGGGCTCCTGTCCACTTCTGTCCAGAGAAGACACCAAATGAAATGATGTTTCTGGAATCTTAATCCAAATTATAGTTTCTGTATGGGACAGGTTTGCGTATGACAAAAAAATTATCATGATTAATTGCATCTACATAGCAGAATTACCTCATGACCACTGAGCCTGAAGCTGCGCTAGGGACACCATAATGTAAAAATGGTTCCCAAGAGTTTATAATCTAAGCAATTAAGGCAGAAAAAGCTACATTCCTATTACAAATAAGGCTTACAGTCACAGTATAAGATATTTTATTATTTTTATATATTTAATATTTTTTCCAAACTTATTTTATCAGTGTTTTTACCTTCTAATTCCGAAAAAATACTACAGTGTAACTAATTCCTCCCAGGGAAAAAGAAAAGGAATTAAGAACAGTACCTCTTAATAGGAACAGTACCTCTTAATCAATGCTTTAGTGTTTTATTAAAGTTCCTGCTATTAGGGAAATGTCAAAGTCCAGATTCAAAACATACCTGCAGGTCTCCTTATTGCAAAATGGTTTTCAGTAAACAAACATGCATTTTTAAGGCTTTTTTTTTATATATTAAAAAAATATGTCCTTTCACTCAGCAGTATCCTATATCAAACACTGAGAGGTACACTTCTACACTTGTAAAACTGCATTAGTGCTTTTCTGTCCAGCTGTCTGACTTCAGAGACCTATGTGCAATTTAGGCCTTAAATGTGAAATTAAGGATCCTGAATATATAAAGTGAAGGATACAGTACGTACAGTTCTGCAATCAAGAAGGAAATCAATGCACCTAGTGTTTATAATACAAGCTAAAAAATTTCTACAGTCAGAAGTAAAAAGCTTGGAATTTCCTCGAATGAAAACTCCTAACTATCTCAAGCTTGTACCCTCAACAAGAAGAGAATAAAAATGTAGGAACGTGTTCAGACCAAATGGAGTAAACAACCATGTTGAAAATAATAAATATTAGGTATTCAGAAGGCACAAAGACATACTGACCATAAATTGACCAGTTCAGGTTACTTTTCAAAGTGATAAGGAGTTGCAATATTAAAATACCTCCCAGCAGTAAAGATGGATTAAATCTTGCAAAGCACACTAAAAAGAAGATAGAAATAAGATCTTCACACTTTTAATAGACCAACTTAAGGAAAGTAGAATAGAAACTGAGGTGGGGGGAATAAAGCCAGGTAGAAATCAAAGATAAACGATGAAGGTAAAGATAAACGGGTTTCAAAATTAGGATAAAACCTTGAAATACCACATGACCACCTATATTGATAATGGCGGTAAGCAGGACAAAGGCCAGAGTGGGAACATATACAGAGATTACCACTTCCCTGGTAGAAGCAAAACCTAAAGATCTTAATGCTTTTAAAAGGAAGCACTCAGCAATCTCCATCCCAGACTTCTAGAACAACTGCCATATGAAGTTACAGATCCATGACTAAACAGCGAAATAATTTGGGGGTAGTATCACATGATGAGAGTTGCAAATATTCCATCTATATTTAACAAGTGAAGGAAAACAAGACAGACACCTGTGGATCTGTTAACCTAGCCTTGATGACACGCAAAGTTTAAAGACATACTTTGTAAAAACAAGGATACAAAGTTTAGTATGAAAAATGAGATATAACGCAACACAGATTTGTAAGAGACCAGTTCTCTGCTAACCAGGCATTTGCCTTAGATTAGATCTACTTTATCACCTGTATTTAGAAGAATCACTTTTCTTATCAGTCTGGACTTCAGAAAAGCACTTAATATGAGGAGTTAGTTAAAATGGAGATAAAAATACTATTGTAGAATGGGACACAGCAAGCCAGGGAAGAGAAAAAATGGAAAACATTAGGCTAAGGGAAGGTTGACATTTATTTCATTTAATAACCTTTCAAATAAATAGTGGGGAGAGGCAGGAAAGAAAGAGGGAAGAGAGAGTACCAATGGCACAGGTCTGGGAAGACTCCAGAGCTAGAAGACAGCAGTTTGTCTTCAAACTTCTAGTTGCTAAATTTTTCAGACTTAATACAGAGTTGCNAGATTTCCCTGTCCCTTCTAAGTGAGATTAACAGATTTTTAACAGCATGTAGATGCCTAACTTCCGCACCCTCAAAACACAAAGTCTAACCTTTTAAAAGCAACTATGGGGCCAACACTTCCATTTATTCTATGAAAGCAGACATTTAAAAGGCTACAGATATGCCTTACAGGTCACTAGTTATTAGGAGGTAGAAGTATTTCCTGTATTTTTCATGTATTGAATCTAAATACATGGGAGCCTGAAGGCCAGTGTTCCTAGACGCTACAATGAAATAAGTTCAGTAAAAATCCTGCCCCTAGAAATGAAATATAAATCAGTGTTTCTGAAGTCCTACCTGGATTCAATTTATAGGCAGTGTTAAATTACATAATTAAAGAGTTCTGTTCAACAGCTGATATTCATGACTTAAACAGCATCACAGACAAAATAAGATTTCAGTACTAATAGCAATTACCGCTTTTCTGGAATGATAAATTGTTAAAACACACACACAAACCAAGTTAGCATTTTGAAGTGCCCTGAGAAGAGATTACATCATTACTACAGACCATCTGCCAGCAATAATACAGACCAACAGATGATGAGCCAAAAATCACTTCTGGCATAAAAGAATAGAGTTCCACTAACTTCAAGAAATTTATCCCAATGTTCCTGTATGTTACAGATTAATAAAGTGACACATGCTACAGACGAGTAGAGGTGAAACAAGGTTAAAATTACAAAGATTGATATAGCATACTCATTTAGAGTAATTTATTCTTTTCACTACAAATATATTTGTAGATGCTAAAATCAAGTCTGGGACAGCTACTCACATAAGTCAATATGCTAAAAAAGTAGGATATTTCTGCAGAGATAAGAAAGAACATACGGTCCTTATTGCTAGCTAAGGGTCCCTTTTAAAACAATTTTCCTCAATCTGATTTGCTTTACAATTACACTAAATCCTGCCATGATTGCTCTCATAGAGCACTTACAGAATTTGGCTTCCCTTGAAGATGTATTTTTCCTTCCCCTAGTTACCGCCTTTATTATTGATTTCTAGATAATCCCTGCAGTTATTAGAAAAAGGTTTTGGCAAGTTTCCCTAAGGGCCTGCAGATGCCTATTACCCTTATCAATAGAGCATCCTTTCACCCCCTTAGCTACTATCCTCAGTTACTAACTGTTTGACTATGCATATATTCTGTTCAGGGACCAGCAGGGAGAACATTTAATATCCTCTCACTAACAAACAAGAAAGGCAACAGCTGCTGGCCTCAGCAGAGGGTCTGCTTAGGGAACCTGTCCCAGAGAGAGGTCTGGCTGGACCCAGCTACAGAGAACTAAGCAATTCTGCCTCCCCATGGCAAAACGTGTTACGAGAAATTTGGCCCATTTTGTTCTCTCCTTATTGGAAGGAGATTATAGTATTTGAAAAACGCTTTTAACCAATGCAGAAGAACTGTAATCAGAAAAGTACTTTCATTAACACCTGACACAGAGAGGTCATACCAGAGAAGGGGGGGTTCTTTTGTCAGAGAAATAACAGACTAAATATTCTGTTAACAAATAGAAATCACACCCCTAAAGACAGGGCTGCTAGCATGTAAGCTGCTTTCTGAAAACTGATTGGCTAAACTGAAGAAAAGCCGAAAGAAACTTTTTTTAACTATTAGCATAAAATTCAGAACTAATACCTGGCTAGTGCTGCCTGTGTTGTATGGGACTTGGACATGCCTGCTGCTCCAGCAATGGGGATAACCAGAGGGGCTACTTTCTACAGTGACACTCTCACTGCCAACTTTGTTTGGTTAAATTACTTGGTTTTGGTTTTAAATTGGGAAAAACATCAACTGGTGCTTTTTTCCTCTTTTTTTTTTAAAAAAAAAATATTCTTCCTTCTTCTTCCTTAAAAAAAAAAAAGACAGAGAAGGAAGAATTGGGTTATAGTCCGAAAATTTTCCTCCAAGTGAATGCCAAATCTCAGAAACCACAATGCAAATACAAGGATACCAAGGCCTATTAAACATAATTCAAACATTTTTCCTTTTATTTTTGGGATTTGCAGTCCTGTTCAGAAGATGGGGCATTTACACCTCAGAGTGAAGACAGGGAGAGAAAGACTGAAAGGGTACAGAGCTCCTTTGAAGAAAGGAGCTGTGCCTTATCTCCAAACTGCGTAACAGGCTCCTTTAAAAGGAGCTGCGCTCTCCTTAGTCTCCAATTGCTCCAGCTGCCACTCAGGAAACAAACAGAAATGCTCAGGGTTAAAAGCTTCTCCCCTCCCTCCAACCCAGGCAATCAGGAGATGAGATGACATAAACTCAAAGTATGGCCCTAAGCCAGCCCCTTAAAAGGAAGCCAGAAGTGTTTAAAGAAGGTCGCCGGTGCTCGGATCTGGCTGCTGCCCATCTCTCTCCGACAGCAGTCGCTGCAATCCCAGGGCTGTAGAAACTACTCTGCACTGCAGGGAAATGGGAGTGTCGGGCTGCTCTCGTATTGGGCGGATCTAACAGTATCAGTAATTTTGCTGGTTCTTTTCTTGTCCCAGCTTGCTCAGGTTCAGCAAGGCTGGTACAGAGCTGGATTGGAGTTGAGCAAATACCCTTGCAATTCAGAGCTCCTACTTTTGTTTTGAGATGAGGAAAACTGCTAGTTTTCCACTAGCATAAGTACAGTCAAGTGTGGGCTGCTATCTGTGATAGTAAGTGATCAGTGTTGAGTGTAATGGAAAGTGAAAGCCTTTTGTCTTAGAGCTAATTAAATGCTTGATTCACGTCCAATAAATAGGTGCTAGAACTTCTGGGTGCTAGCCACATGCCTAGTGGGTTTTGCCCCTTTACAGCCACAGTAACCCACTGTATGACAAATGTTCACATTACTTAACTGTTACCACAACTGCACGTAGTTACCTGGCAATAGTATCTGCAAGTGGCCAAGGGCTGAGCAGACGGACCCGAACTAGCTGGTCACTGAGAGTCTGTCACCAGGGTCTGAGCCAGCTGATAGGATCAGTGGAATTCCTACTGTTGCTTCTCTGTAGATTCACATGAAAAAGGGAAAAAAACCACCCCACAATCAAAAACAAACAACCCAAACCAAAGCCAAAAAAAACCCCCTAACAGTCCAGGACATCAAACAGGCATTTTTCCCCCACAGTAAAAGTCTTTGTTAAATTATAAAAGATTTTTAAAGCATTTTTAAGCAAGAACAAAATAATCACTGGTGCAGAGACATGTTTTTGACTAAATCCAGTGCAGTTTTGTTTTCTACCCAAGATATAAACCTCTGGCACTCTGGGGATTAGAAACAGAAAGGCTGACTGATTTAACTCTTGCAGCACAAGTGGTTTCACTATAACACGATACCAATATGATAAGACTGAAACCTGATCACAGTGTGACTTTCATACATTAGAATGTGAATCCTGTTACTACCACATACTCTAACTTTAAACACCAACAGTTAAAGTGACAATTCATTTCTGTAGCATATCGGTTAAAAAAGTCTCATATGAGAAGCGGCTCTTGGTTTATTTATAGGCAAAACAGCTGTTTTCTGCATTCCTTGACCTAGGCTGAGGTCTGCTCAAAGTCCTGCATGTACCAAGACAGCCTGGATACAGAGTTACCTTGTGTGGAAGCGAAATGAGGAGCTCCTTTCCAAAGCAGTGAATGGTGTCTTTTTCACTGTATGCTGACACCTCCTATGGAACATAGCTTTACCGGTGATTTTCTTTAATCGCAAGAAAAGTGATAATTTTTGACAGTGGTGGCAGACTAACTCAGGTCTGGAACTTGGGTTAGTTCATTTTAGAAAACAAAGTAGAGTCACCTTTCACAGCTGCTTTCCTCTCAATTTCCCTCCTGAAATGCTCTTTAAATATATAACAAGTAAAAGCAAATAATAGCCTCCAGCCAAATTAGACCATTCATCTAGATAAAATGAAGATATGTTCCTCATCTACACACTGAAATGATTCTGCCCATATCACTCACGTAACCAGATGCAGTAATTTTCTACTACGGCTCACTTTCATCTATCCTACTACATTGCTACATGCAGCACATCCTGCTGTGCATATGCCACTTTCTAAATGAAGTATAAAGTATTATGTACTTTTGTTAGTTAACATTGGATACATGAATGTACAAACAAGCAAAAACCACATGCTGTTACATACAAGTACATCCTTTGCAAATATCCACAAGTAATAAGGACTGGCTTAAATACTTTTTCATGTTGTCTTTATTTGTTCTTAAGTGATAATATTCACTACAACTTAGAAGTTTCTTGCTCTGTCTAAACGTTTATTCTAATAAGGATTGACACTCCTAAATCTTAGCATTTAGATAGCAGACACTGCTGTCCTTTTAAATCTTTAAGTTAAAGCTGTCCCTTTTTTAAATTTTTTTGTCCTGTTCTGATATCATCAACGTTTTGCCAACCAGCAGCCAATATTTGTGATCTTGCCACCATTCTCATGCTGGAGGAGAAATCAATGACATTCTAGATTGCTTTGCTTTATATGCACACAAAGTACAGAAAGTCAAATCGACATGAGCAAGAAATTCCTTCTTCCAGGAATTTCAGTCTAGTATCTTTACCTGGTTCCCAAAGGCCAAACATAAATCAAGAAAAGACTCAAAGATCAAGCCAGAATAAGACTTCCTACTACTTACACAGTTTCAGACTGAACCTCTACACAGCCATGAATAATCCCAAACGAGCTGTCAGCACAATACGTCTTCCCAAAACAGAACATTTACACACATACGAAGTAAAAGTATGTGAAAGACTGGTTGCTGGCCATCATAATGTGGACTCTCCAAATACGTTTGGCAACATTCGTCAATCCAGTTAAATATCATACAAACTCATACAAATCTCAGACTCATACAAAGAAGTACAAAATTATACACACACACACTCAGGTATTAACACCTATTTAAATGATCAGTTTAATTAAACCAGGCAAGTTCAAGCACAGACAAGCCCTGCAGTGTATTTCTGCTGAGCATGTATTAAAAAAAAAAAGAATGGGGGGAAAAAAACCCACTAAGTTTTAACTTTTCTTTCCCCCCTTCATTGCCCAAACATACTCATCCTGCTGCTCAGATGGTGGGCATATTTTGTGCTGAGCCATTCAGATATTGCAAAGTAGCTGTTGGATGGGTTTGCTGTAGGCATTTTCCTATGAGATGTAGTATCTTCCTACATGTAGCCAGCACAGCCTTCACTACTACTCACGGACTCCTTGCTTTGACAGCCAGCAGGTGCTTTAACTACTGCCTGAGCTAAGCCTGTACTAAATTGAACTGTAGACTGAAGCAGTCCCCAGCTGGCTCCAAAACTGATACACTGGGCAAATGACTGATAGCCAACTTTTCACAGCCCTCCCTCCCGTGATGTGCTGAGCGTAAGTCTGCTGAGCATAAGACATGCAAAGTGTAGGATGTGGCCTCAAGGTTTGTAGACCTCAGTCTAATTATACATGGTGTATCCAAACAGGAGCTCTGTATGTCTTTTTCTTCTCTTTGTTTTTTTCTGCTTTCTCAAAAGCTGTAACCAACTACTTGGCTCTTTTTTCATGCAAGGCTGCCAGCTTCTATAAACAGACTCAAAACCTGGCAATCAGTATGCAGAATTCTGGTTGCAATATCCCTGCTTTGCTGTCTATTTTTGTAGACACTTATTCCAAACACTTGCAAGCCAAGGGTATTTTCCTTTGGTTAACTATTCCATCTTAAACAGTATATAAGATAAATTCCTTCAGAAAAGATTCCAACTATCCCTCAGGTGATTTGTACTACATGAGACACTTTTAAAAAGAGAGTTCTTCTCTGTCATTGCCAGATTTGCAAGTCAGTATTCTGCACACAAAAACCATACTAATTTATTCAGTTCCCTTATCTTCCTCCTTTCACTCTCTCAGCTGATACAAGGCATGCCAAGTTCACCACGCTTCCCTAATGCTGCGCTGCTCTTCACTTACTCTTCCAAAGGGAACATTCTCTACATCTATTTAGCAAGATGGCTTTTAAAAATAGGAACACAAAATCCAGTGCTCAGTTCAGGATAATTATGGGAGATACAGCAGGTGCAAGTATTCTCTTACACAGCATTTTCTGATGATAAGACAAAGAAAAACTTTACTTGCAAAGGGCTTACAGGGACTTTCCAGGGTACTTCTGTTATACAGCTTTGGAGAACTATAGTAAACAGCATATTGTAAATTAGTTTGGCCAAGCTAGTAAGTGGAAGTGTAATTTCCAAGTGATGTTCAGCCCACTTGATAAACCAGCCAGAATTTTTCACTCCAAAATCCACTAGGCTCCTGTCAGATGAACAACCTAGATTTGCATCACAGAGCACGTGGCCCAGACACAGAGCATTTAGGTTCTTCATTTCTCCCAGGTCTAGGAGTCCGGACCTTAATTCCTTTGCTGAGGCAAGTGCTACGCCTTTGCTACAAGATCTTCAAAAGCTACTGCTTTAGTCACTGCCTGAAGGGAGACAGAGCCAGCCAGGAGGAATGCCATAAGTTTGGGGTTTTTTTGGTTTGATGTAGCATAGAAGGGACGAAGAGTTCCCATGACAGATCTGCCATTCAAAGGGTATCATCATTTCGCACCAGCACCTGAAGTCTGTAAATTTATCCCAGTGTTTTCCAGATACGGCAACCAAAATCCCTTTCACCCTATGAGTACTTGAAAATGTTTTTGATTCAGTTTCAAAAGGCCAAATTATACCAGACAAGACTGAGCTTTCTGAAGAGGGCCAGGAAGGCGTCAATGCCTCCTTAGTTGCACGCTGTCCCCAGACTTCCCACTTTCATCCATTTCTTGCTGTTACAAGTTGAAGACAGAGAATTTAAAAACAGCAGAAGTTTGTATGTGGAAATGTGTGGAAGTATGTGGAAATAAATTCAGAGAAAAGACACCTCAATTTAATCTGTGATTTACTGAAATTTGGAGTTGGGACCAGACACATAGTCTTACATGCATACATAGCCCTGTATTTTGATTGTGTGATGATTCTAGAAATCAGCTCATGGCGTTTATACTCTAAAATATCATGGAATAACTTTTCTGGATGAGAAATATATTACTGTTTAACTTGGATTTCCCCCCCACCCCCCTTGCCTGATGCTGAATTCATAAGAGTTATTTGGAGATCAGCTTTTAATTTTCCAGCACAAGAATTTTTCTGTATTATTGAATTCAACACATTAATGTGGTATTTGGTTGATCCAGTTGAACCTATTTTAAATCCAACCAAAGTCAGTCTAGAGATTTAGCTGCTTTGCAGTTAGTTTTAGACGTCCATTGGATTTTTCTGTTCAACAGCAGAAGCATTGGGGAACATGTTGCTTCTATGCAGAAGCAGACAGAAGCTTTTGACATACGATAGGGATGCAACCTCCTCTTTTAATGAAAAGACAGGATCCAATTTTATATTTAAGTGCTGTCCATTTGATGGGTATGCAAGTTTCATCAGTAGCAGGTGCACAAACTGGAAACACTATCTGTTTCAATCCTGATAGGATTTCTGGCATATCCACTATCTTTGATCAGATACCCCTGCAGCTCATTATTTCCAGTGCTGCAAAGCTGTAGCTCAACAAGCCATGCTTAAACCTCTCCACTTCCAACCGATGGTCTCTTGACTGGTAACTCCCCATGCCATTCATCTTTCTCAGACAGGAAGCACTCTGTCTTTGCTACAGCAAGATGTAATCCAGTCCTTTTATGCCAGCCTTTGTGCTGGCTGTACTGCTCACCTGATATCACTCTAGGGAGCCAGTTCAGGAAACTAAAGGGTCAGAAACAAGTCCCACAAGAACTTTTCTGCGAGTTAGCTTGCCAAACTGTCCCGCTCCGGAGCTAGTGCAAGGCAGGGGATGAGCCTTCTGGGGGGGCAGCTAGCCATCCACGTATCCATATATAGCTATAATGTGAAATTTAACCTTATAATGTGGAAGCACACATACCTTGGACCACCCTTCAGAGGGTCATCTACCACCTTCAAAAGACAATACACTAGATACAGTCACCTTATGCATTCTCTCATGTGCACCTTATGTCCTGTCTTGGTGTGCACTACAAGGAACACTAGTGCTGAAAATATTTGTGCGCTTCAAATGTGCTATTGAACTTGGTATGCTGTTCAAAAGACTCACAGATAGCAATAAGCAGCAAAAGGCTCCTGGGTGAAAACAGAAACCTGGGAAAGAGAAAGTGATTGCCTGCTGAAGTATGAAAGATTTTTACCATAAAATAATAAAAGTGTCATTTTCAAATAACAGAATACTACTTCAGAATATAATAAAAATGGTATAAAAGACTTCTGGAAAGAAAAAAATAGAAGTTTTCCCAAGTGTTGACAGTGAATATAAGTCATTCACACGATTTTTCCTTATAACCCCTCCCTTACAGTTTTGTTTTCAAAGATGTCAAAAACCTTCTTGCTTCAACATTTTAGGAACAGGCATCTCATCTATTATAGCACAATAAAATACCAAATTAAATCAAGCTCAGCTCCACTTATTTTACTATCAGGTACGACAATGCTGCAAGCTAACCATTTTGAAGCAAGTTTTGGAACTGAGACAATGCCTATTTGTAAACAACTATTAAATACAACCCAATTATGTAATTGTTTCCAGTTTTCTGGAATGCAATCTGTCTTCCTAGACTTTTTCTTCCCCAAACTGTTTCAAGTATGAGAAAGTTTTAGTGTCATCTTTCAAGCTAAACAAAATGCAAAGTGGTCTCAAACTACAGATTTTTATTTTTTTTTTTAATGACATGATCATTTAGGCACATCAGTGATTCCCTAATTCCTTGTGCTTAAAATATTCTCTTGAACTACCCAGAATTCAATAAGTTTGAGAGATGCTGTATTTACTAATGCTGACAAAGGCAAAAAGCCAAAGCCACCTCCTCTAGACTTCAGAAGGTCAAACAAGAATAAATGGCGCCAAGAACTAGCACAGAATTTTGGAACTAGAAGATGTGCAAACAAATCTTAGCCTCATTATAGTCATTATAACAAAAGTCCCATCAAACGTCTTCAGCGGGTGCAGGGAGTTCGTCTTTCCTCCAAAAACATCCTGCTTCAGGCACTAAACACAAATTTCCAGTGCTGCAAAATACAGGATCTCAAATCCAGCAAAGCAAATTACTAAATACTTTTGCAGGACTGCTCTGCTTAATGTTGGCAGCCAGCATGCCTGGAGTATCAGGCATTTCTCACTCTC
The DNA here is from genome assembly GCA_008711295.1 of Anarhynchus alexandrinus. NCBI lineage: Eukaryota > Metazoa > Chordata > Aves > Charadriiformes > Charadriidae > Anarhynchus > Anarhynchus alexandrinus. The sequence goes on along the minus strand of VUYV01000016.1, from coordinate 3,852,196 downwards.
TTTCATTTCCTTATTTGACTTTGCTGACCCCAGTTGTGATATGGTGAATCACACCTTGTCCCCAGGCACGCCAGTTCTACCCAGTCCTTACTCTCACAGGCACCCCCACTGAGGCTGCGGGATTTATTTAGAGGCACAAGAGTTCAAAGAAGTTTTGTATCTTTTTAATAAAAGAGGTTCACTGTAACCTGCAGTTCACAGACTCCTTGTGCTGCGAATTTTATTGATCATTTTGTTGGAAGCCTGAAAAGTTTGTGTAATTAGCAGTTCTACTCAGCTATTACAACAGCCAACGGACAGAACTGACCCCAAGGATGTATCAGAGTCCAGTTTCAAAAGAACTCAAAATTATTACTGCCAGTCCATCAACAACAAATACAGAATATGAATTCAACATGTATGTTATTGAAACAACCTGTTAAGCATTAGTGTACAGGCAGTAATCAGTGGCTTAAGTGGTATTTTCGACTTTAACACACCTAGTAGAAGCTTGAAATTATTTTGCTAGCTAGACAGAGGGGCCTCTTTTGTGTTTAAAAACAGCAGTAAAAGAAAAATACTTTGAATCCTCAGCACTGAGTGCTTAAGGTTGTTTACAAATAATTGATAAAGCCCAACAACCCACCACAATACCCTTCTCTTATTTCCAAGCAGTTAATGCCAACACTTTCAGAAACAGCTTTTTTTTTTTTTGGTGCATTTTTTTCTCCAGCTTTTACAATCCATTTTTGTTGCTTGTTCTAGACACTTAACCAGAAGTGACGTGTATGCAAAAACGTTAGCTATGTAAATTTAGGTGTTCAAAGTGAATCCCTCTGAAATTTTGGATGTAAAGGATAAGTACATGCTCACAGAGCTATTTAGTGTCCCTACTGTTGGATTTTCAAAAATTTCTGCTCCTCTATTCTAGTGCCTACTACACCATAAACACTCAAAATAACAATGGACAGTATAAAGTATTTCCCAAAACAGGTGTTATTTCAACTATTCAAAATTCCTTTAAAGACTATCCAAATGCAACTCTCTGCTGTAAAACAAAAAAATGTTTTTCAGAAGTGCTTCAGTTGACAACAGGAGAACGATGTCCCTCCAAAGGGGATTCAGCCTTTCAGCAGATGGTGTTTAGTTAAAACACAGCAGGAAGGACAACATACATAATGATCTTTACTTTGTTGCCTTTCTTCTTACAAAACATTGGTCCTATCTAAAAGGGAACAGTCAGATTTGCACAAAAGGCTTAATACCTCACATTAAACCAGGATAAATTATACTGCCTGCCAAGCAGCCACAGACAAAGGAAGTTTGCACAACAGATATCACCAAACAAACCCAAAAGGGTGTGCTGTCAAATTGCTGCCCTTGTTCAGGAAGGGAGAGCAGTGTGGATGGCAGTTTCCCCAAACTCACCCTCAGTAGAGGCCTGGTGCAAAACACACCGAAGCCATGGGAAAGGATCCTGAGGCCTTAGGGGCTTTGGATCGATGCTATGGGACTCTGAATCATGGAGGAGTTGCTGGACCATGGCTTCAGTTAAACACCAGTGCCAGGTAAATGCTCCCAGGTTTCAGGCTGCATGGTGACTCCTCACCTGCAACAAGCATTGCCAGAGAGATTAAAGAGTACTGATCTGCTTCCACTGCCACATGATGTTAGAGGGGGAATCCCTGTGCCTGCAGAGACTTCCCCATAGCCTATCCTAGCGCTCAGTTAAACAGCAAACACGCCTTATTTATTATGCTATTTAGAAACAAAATGACAACATTTGTGCAGCCTAAACCAGAGCAACATCTGTAATTTGTGGCATTTCAACACACTGTACCTATTGCCAGATTCAAAGGCATTGAGCTATGTGGCAGGGAGCAGGAGTCAAGCATCCCTGTCAACTCGAGTGCAGCAGCATGGGGGGAAGAAATCTACGCAGGACTGCCCCTCTCTCTATGCCAGAGCTACCGAGTGAGAGTGAAGAATTTTCCTTGCTAGGGGTCACTCAAAAGCAGAGAGAGGTTAAATAACTTGTTTGTGACTTGACAACTCAGGAGAGCAGCCAGACCAACGTCATACCCATTACCCTATCATGCTGCAACATCTGCCTGTGACAAGATGATATACATTGCAAGGTATGATGAACAATGTTTGCATTATCCTTGCCAAATTAAAAAAAAAAAAAGAGCACAGTGAGTTGTCCCTGATGAGAAAAATAAATCTCCCAAATACGGACATTTCAAGGCCTGCATTCTCACATTATGACCCAGGTTTCTGGAATAAATGTCATGATGTATCAAAGAAGCATTTCCTTGAGACACTGCACCAGCAGTCACCAGGATATCTAGTATGTGAACCACAGACACTGAGAAAGGGGAGGTGTAGCAGGCAAAAGACAGTGTACACAGTTTTGTATGGGACACTAACAAATAAGAGCTGGTCACGTCCTTGTTATGAAGCAGAGAGGATCTTAAATTGCATGTGTCTTCAGAGTACATATGCTTTTAGCTCCAGCAAAGAAAGCAAATGATATATATGCTTGTCAGCAGTTTTAATGCAAAAAGACTTGAGAATGTTATAAACAACTAAACCAGATGATACAGAATTACTGCAAGTATATGAAAATGTGGACACTACCATTGGTGTACATCTCCAAATTCAGGTCTTCACCTGAGTAAAGCCTACCTAACAGTTAGTAATGCAACAAAAATATTTCAAGGTTTTCCCCTCCCAGCCATTGCTTTAACAGTGATAGACAAACATCCATTTAAGCTATATTGCTAGCAAATATATTTTTCCCAGATCTTTTGCTTATTTTCTGAATAACCTCTTAAAAAACAAACAAACAGAAAAAAAGACTACATTTTAAGGATGAATAAATAAGCCATTACTATTATACAGTGTTATTATATCCCAACGATGAGGGTAAAAGCCAAATAATTTCCATGGAGGAGGAAAAGAACTAGTAATATACTTTTCAGCGCTTACTATAAACATAATTTCTATTGTACTGATGGAGAAAAGCAGCAGATTTCAGAGTACATAATGGAAGGCAATTTTAAAATTTGTTTTAAAAAGGGGTGATGTACACAGATATTTGCATTTGCAAGCCCCTCCACAGTAGTATCAAGTCACTGCACTCAAAAAAGCAGATCCCACTTCCCTAGCAGATCTTCGCTGTGCTTTTGCATACTTGCTCATCAAGGGCTAGTAACCTGTAGTGTAGAGTTGCAAGTGAAAGACATTTGTCTGATCTGTCTTAGGTTCGTGATCAAATTCAGGTAAGAATTTTTGGAACTGCCTCTTCGTGAAACCACATGAAAGGGATATTCCCATTTGATTTCAGATTTAACCAGGGACCTAACTGGAGCAAAGGGAATTTTCAAAGACTGACCCTGTTGCCACCGAGGAAGAAAACAGACTGGCTATCACTCTGAAGTTCAGATGCTACTAAGCCAAGCATTAAGAACAGGAGTAGTGTATCTGCAGGAAGAGCTGGAGGCCAAGTGCAACTAAAACTTGTTCTCACCCACCCATTCCTCCCACGATTGCACCTTTCACAGAAGGTCCTGTGGAATGCAGAAGAGAAGAGCAGAGAAATACAGATGCCAAGAAAATAAAGACATATAGACGTATTCTTGCTTTTCAAGCATTCTATCACACAACGTACCTAAAAACCACACCTCACCTCCACTGCAGCTCTTCCTACCAAACTCAATCACAAGTCTTTCACCTTCACAAAGATTAATTGTACAGCACAGCTAGAGTCTGAACTCACAGCATCCTCACATCCAGGGCTCTCTATGCTTACCACTGAACTATGCAACAGGCTGATTGTCCTGTCCCTCCTTCTGAGCAGTCTGAAGGTAGCAAAGATCTGTGTAAACTCAAACAATAAACACAACTGTCTCATTATAGGCTCAGTAAATTATAGATTGGTGGAATGGTACAGATGGCAACAAAAGTAATAGTTATGGAAAAATGTCAGGAAAAATAAATCTAAATAGCTACAGAAAAAGTTCAATTTTTTTTTTTTAAATTTGACATTGATCTGTGAATGTGCACAATTCAAAAATTAAAGCAACTCTGAACTAATTTCAAGTTTTCTCACCCAGCAATTTCTGTTACAGTTGTATCAATGATAGCTGCAAATGTCTGGAGAATAAAAATCACACAACTTCAATGCAATTTCTGTGCATGGGTACTCACTAAGGAACAATCAGAAGTACGATGAAAGTACAGGATCTGGCTTTGACAGATCTGTTCAAATAAGGACAGCAGTTAATTAAAAAATATACATCCCTCACTGGAATAGGCATTGCTCCCTGCAAGCAAAAACAGGGCTCACTGCAGACAAGACCCAACTGCTGCCAGCTGCAGGATTTTGCAGCTACTGGCAGGGCAAGGCTGGCTCCCTTGCAGTCAGGAAACAGGGTTGGGACACCACAGCCCCCAAGAAAAGGCAAAGACCTGGAGCTGCTGGCCTTGTATGTAGATGAGGGGGAATCCACTCAGCAACTCATGATTCTCCCTCTCCAGTTATCACCCCCTCATTCCCCACAGGTGGTCCTCTGCCTCACCAGGCCAGGGATGTCCCTGGGACAGTGGGATAACTTACAGCTCCTCTTTGTACCCACCATGTGCAGTGATAGCAAAAAGAACAGGGGCAGTGTCAGATCCCTTGACAAAGCCCTCCCCAGGCATGCCCAGCTAGTGGCACTTGGGAACCTGTGCTTATGGCTGTGGCCAAGGGCACTGTGGAGACAGAGGAGACAAAAGGAATAGGGACGGAATGAGACAGAACTAGGAAAGATTGACCAAAGAAAGAGAGGGAAAAAGAAAACTTTGAAGAGAAAAAACAGGTGAAAGTGCAAAATCAAAAGAGTGCCCACCATAAAGCAAACAAGGAACTGAGGGGTGAGGGGAAGAAACACAAGGATGAGTGAAAATGCAGACTCTGGAAAAGACTAGAGCACCACAAAAAGGAAATAGTAGGTCAGAGAACAGAGAAAGAGCAGACACAAGGAGACCATGCTTTTGTTCAAGTTTTACTGAAAGTTTGGTTTTCTACAATGACCTTGATTGTTGGTTGGTTTAGTTGCTCTAGCAAAACAAAAACAAAACAGGAAATTCCACAGTTGCCTGAATCAAGAAATGTACAGAAGAGAAGGGAAATGACAAACATTTGAATTATTTTGGCAGAAATTCAAGTGGAAAAATTGAGTCCAGTTGGCGTTTTCATTTTTAGGAACAATGATTTTAAAATTCTCTTTAAGAGATTTTTCTTATTGGTACTTTATTTCAATTGTTTGTTGGGAGAACATCTTGCATTGGCATATTTGATAACAACAGTAGGGCTTTTTATCACTTAAAACAACTACTGTTACAGTGTTAACAACTGTGTTTCAGTATTTGGTAACTTAAAACTTCAAAATCTCAATGAACTCCGTCCACATTGAATGCATGACAGCATCTGTCAACCTGAATTAATTTAGAACCAGGCAACACTGACTTAAAGTTTATGCACAGGGCATGGTACAGTCAGGCAAACAGCATGGAGTACGCTTTCAAGTATATTTGACTGTACAAGCACATGAACCACCAATAATATCACAATTTTTTTTTCCCTTCATCTGAATCAAAGACTAAAGTCAACAATGTTGTGCCAGAGGTTTTGCAAACAAAAAGCCCAAGAAAATAAATGTTCCCAGTTTCTCAACATCAACAACCAGAATTTGTCTTTAATGCATGGATATAGAAAATAACATTTTATATGTGTGTCTATGCATGCATGTAAACATTTTTTATTCATATAGCACATAGTCCCAAGCTTTTCAAAGGAGGAAACAGGACCTTTGTAAGTAACAAACATTTTGTTTACTGTTTTATGAGATCTGAACTACAGTGTTATCTCTCACAACTGCTAGTGTCATTTTTTATATATGTAACTATATTAGTAATGCCACTGTGTGATCACGCTGGTCATAACATGCTAGCAAATGCACTGAAAAGCATTGAAGTAGAAGTAATTACCTCTTAATAACAAGGCTTCTTCCCATCACCAACTGTTGGTGTTTCCTTGAGGACTGGGCAGGTGGAAGCTTAATTTGGTTGCATAACATTCAAGGCTGCATATTTTATGCTCTAAGAGCACCTATTGACTTCAAACAGGAACAACAGGACCTAAACCAGGGCATAAAACATGGAGAGCACAGAAGAATCAATACCTGTGCAAAACAGTGTTAGTCAATTTAAATGTAACAATCAAGCATAATACCTGATGACTGGCAAGAGAGAAAATATGACTGTAAGTGTCCTGTATTTCTCCTTGAGATATGCAAGAGAAAACAAAAAAAAGTTTCTCTATACATAAAATGAACAAGAACAACTGGATAACTCTAAAATATGGCAAAACAACAAAATCCTACCTGCAGCTAAAATATGAGATTAAGTTAAACAGGAAAAAAGTAGAAGAAACCTAAATCTTCCTGTTTGAACAAGCAATCATGTCTCTACTTTTCACCTGCCAGCTCCAGCTGTGCACAGCAATTAAACATACTACACTCGCAGGCTGGCGCTATTGTCCTGCGGGATTTGTTTAGCCTGTAGTAGATGGCTGCATTTTAAAATAGTAATAAAAGAGAACTTTGTATTATCAGAACTCATGCCAAGCAACTATAAAAAAAATTTGATGGCTCTTTCATTTCACATGGAGCTCTAACCTGCAACAATTACCTTCTTACGTGTGTTGCCTCTTTGTAACTGACAGTGAATGTGAAAGCCAGGATAACTGATATTGGCGACAATCCACTTTGATATGACCTTTTCACTTAACTATTTAAGGCATTAGCCACTCCTGAGATTTAATCCTCAATTCCTCACTTGGACAGAATGCTTACAGATCTGGGATTTTTTCTACAATAGATTGACCTATTTATTTCTGTTCCCTTCATTTTCTAGAGAATATGAACATATCTGTAGTTGACTAGAGCACACACCTTCATGAGATCAACAAAAATAGTGAGTTACAGTTTTTGTTTGTATATTTCTTTCACTTCACAACCTATGAATATCAGGTACAATGTAACACATCTGGAGCAGAATTAACATGCTCCAAATAATGCAGGATTCTTTGCAAAAATATTCTCCTATAAAACAAGTCGTCCCTATTTGTGGCCACCACTGGACTCACTGCTAAAGTTATTATTTTAACAAGATGTCATTGTATTTATTGTGTTGCTAGTAACTTCTTGAGGGTTTAGATTCTTACTATTTTAAAATTGCATAAACAAATTAGCATAAAAGGAAAATACTTTACTGAGACAATTCAGAGCCCACTAAATCAAAGTAAATAATCAAGAATCACTTTTAAATGACTACTGGGTGCTATTTTCAGTTTATGAGCAATATGTGGTTTTTTATACCTCTTATCCAACTGATCCTAGATATTCTTGTCTTCTGAGGAAGCTGGAAGCCACAGAAGTATGTCAAAGATGGCAGCAATTCTTTCAAATCTATGACTGAAAACAAAGCTCTTGGATCCAGTCCCACAAGTTCACATATCAGTAGTTTGCACCAATTCCTGCAAACACAAATACCAGAGAGTTGTTGATGTAAACAATGTCACAGCAAAACTGAAGTTGATGGGTTTGTACATTAATAACAAAGCTCCCCGAAGAACTCACAAAAAAACAGCCCTTCAAACAACTGACCAGTGCTATCGCTGAAAATCACCATTGGGGAAAAAAACCTCTGTAAATTAAATGTTAGAAAAGAGTTTAATCTATACACGTCTACAACTGAACCAAAACCTTTCCTTACAGCTGAGACAGATTGTCGTAGAGCAGTACTTTCTTCCAGGATATGTACAACTACATGATCTGTTCTGTTTTGCAGGGGAAACAGATCTTTTCCAAATGGCTGCACTGAATGTCATTTTCCATGCAGTTTTAACAGACTGCAATTACCAACATTGCTGCTGCAAGCAAAGAAGGTGAAAGTTAAGCATGAGTTTGTAAGATGTGTTAAGCCATTAACACAATTGCCTTTTTGCAAAGGCACAGATCTTCAGTCAACAGCAAGATAACCTGTTTCAGTTTTGCTGACCAACTAAAGTTACAACAAATAGGTAGATTATTCTTTTTAAAGATTAAAATATGAAGCAGAATACTTGAGATATTCTCTTCCTGTATAAAAATTCTATAACTTAAATAGATGCATATCTCTACTAGAAGAGCTACTCTCCAGCAATGACCAGAGGGTAGTGTGGTATGAAAAAGCCAGCAGGATCAGATTAGGATAAGATTTAGTTCTTCAGTTTTAGAAACATCTAGTGTTTCAGCTGAAAGAGTCATCAGCAGAGTAATTGTTAAAGCTTAGCTTTATTAATGTCACCATGGTAAGTTACACTGCAGTGAGGTGAAAAGGGACTGTTCACAGCTACCTCAGAGCTGCTGCTTGTTTGTCCCCATCTTGACTCTTCATTAAATACTTTCTCTGTAATAGAGACTAGCAGTTCTTTAGTGAGGCTCATAGCTTTTTCTGAAAAGCTTAAATAGTACAAACATTTAAGAGAATTTCAGAGGTGGCTTTCAGTGGAATTTGTACTTCTGAATCACCGAGGGATCTTAAGAAACTTCCCTTGGAACTACAGGGGAATTTTTTTGCTATCTTACTGACTCAGTGTGATTTTTAGTAGGAAAACTGTTCTAATTACAAGTTAGGTTTACAGATTCAAATTAGAAATCAGGTTTACAGATTCAAAACACTACTCAGTGTGACATCATCCAACTTTACAGCAGCTGTTACAACCTTAAACCTTTGTAGTCATTTAAATCTATTTGAACTCCTACAGTCCATTGAAGGCGACAGCTTTGCACAAAGGCTTTACTATACCATACTAATACAATTAAGCCTTAAAGCCCAGATCCTTTAAATTATTTCAGATGGACAGGCTGTCAGTCTCTACAAACATCTGTCACAAAGCATCTGTCCAATGCCGCAAGGTCTTACTGGCAAGAAACAGCTTACAGGACTGAAGCCTACCTTTGTATGGTAGCAAATAGGTACTTAGGATGTTTTACATGTAACAAAACATTAGTGGGCTAATTGCTGAGCAATTATTTATTCAAACCTGAATCTTGGAATTTCTCAAAATTCCTGTCCTCTGATGTTTTTCTGTTGTTACTATGGGAGATGCAGAGCAAATATCCAAAAGCACTCCCTCAACAAAATACCATGAAGTCTCCGTTACCTTTAATCAACCATTCTTGCCTTCTTGCCCACACCTTTCTCTCGACTTAGGCAGTTGTGTGCCTATTCGACTGGCTTATTGAGTCAGCTGAAAATTAAGCCCTCCTTAAGGAAAGTACTTTCCAGGGGACTCAGTCCAATTTACTGCAGAGCTGCACATGAATCAGTATCACTGCAAGTGAAGGAATAAGAACACAACCAGAGAAAAAAGAGGATCAGTGTCAGCTGACCATCAAAATCATACCCTCAAATTAACAATAGTGCTAAGTGGGCTGTTCTGTAGGTAGTTCTCAGCCAGTGTAAGGCCTCATCTTCCAAACGAGATTCTGTGATCTACTGCCAAATTTATTCTAGTGTTGACTTAGAAAAGAGTTGGACGGCTGAAAATGCTTCATGAATTATTGATAGCGCACATTTTTGTACAGATACATTATTGTTTACAAATATTGTCACTATAAAAGGACAAGATGTGTTTGTTAATGCACCAGTTCCTATCTCCTAGTCAGTCAACAAGCCCCATGAAAGGAGCAAGATAGATTCAATGAACTCATAACTCAGAACATTTTATAAAACAGAACACTTACAGAATAACCCGTTTAATCTACTGTGGTTTTAGAAGCTGAAATAATTTTAAAAAATTTGAACATACCTACAATTATTTTTTGTTCCTTTGTGTTATTATAGTTACAGGACTAGAAAACTGGAGATTTTATGACAGACTAATAATTAAATATTTGCTCAGATACCTTGAATGCATCAATTCAGCTTCTTTCTAGCTCCCTCCAAAATTCAATAAATTCATCAGTTCTGTCCAATTCATCAATTTGCAATCATTCCTCTAAAGTTCCCCCTCATTATGTGATTTCCTTTATAAAAGCCCACATTCATGTTACTGTCCCATTCTCAGATATCCCCCATCCTTTTCACTCCCATTTCTACATTTTTCTCTATAACAAATGCCAGATACATGGTTTGGAAAAAAAAAAAAAATCACCAAATTCCAGGAACTGCAGGTTTAATATGAACTCTTAATATTGTTAGCCTAATAATAATAATAAAAACCCTCACAAAACTTGGTAATATTTACTAAGACTTGCTGTCTCTGGTCACACTAGAATTCATCAAAACTCTGTAATTAATCATCTTGATGGATATGAATATGGCAAATGTGCATATTGTCACACACCCCCACATATACCATGAAAGGAAATTTCTGCCAGTATTTTCTTTACTTCTATAAACAATCTTTCATTTAAAATGTTTAACTTTTTTGGTTTGTAAATGTAAGATACTGTAGTAATGTAGCAGCAAGTAAATTTATACTGTAAATCAGAGCCTTCAGTTTTTGTTATCATCAATAAGCTATATTGCTTATGTAATGGGAAATAAAAAAGGGTCACACCCTAAAAGACCTGTCAAATATTTAAATTAACTAAACATGATCTGTACAGTGAATAAAGTTACCTCTCAGTTCTAAACATAACACAGTGGAAGACCTCAGGTTCACAGTTATCACAGACAAATTTCATTTTTTCTGCAAATAATTTATTTTGATGCTCAGAAATTCAAAGTGCTACTACATAAATGCAGGGAGTATCCCTGCATGGCACCTTAAATGAATTTGAGGGCTTCTCCGTGATCAGTTTTCTTGTCAGTCTTGCTAAAGAGTAGGACTAAAGAGGGGTACACAAATTACAAACATGTATCTGCTTCCTCCTCATGATCTTATAGACCAGGGGAAGAAAACAATGAATTACTGAGCTGAAATTGAGAACAAGTTCTAACAGCCTCACACACTTCAGCTAAACGTCTGCTAAAGAGTGAGAAAGCCACTGGTATAAAGCACTTGAATCCATCTGCTCTTTTCTCTCAGCAGGGGTTGTTTTATGTGGCATAGAGAAGAGACTTGGATGTGGGAAAACATCGTATTCTAAATATTATGAGCTTCTGAAAACTGTCTGAGGTGTCTTTCTGTGCCTAAATACATCTCAAAATGTGACCACTGAATGCCACTTCTAATTGGACCTTTCACAAAATAAAACAGGAGAAAAAAAGATTATTTTTTTTAAAAGCGAACTGAAATCCACAGCGTTACACACAATAGGTATTTAAAGATTTAAGCTCAGAAAAAGACCACAGGCACGTGCCACTATGCTTTTTGCCCAGAAGGAGCCATCCCATACAAGCTTAAAATAGTCCCCTAATTCTAAATTGCAGCATTACATTTTAATACACTTTGTTATATATGAAGTAATATGCTTTTTTGCAAACATATTACATATAATCTGCGGTTAATATTTTTTGAGAAAAAAAAAAGTGTTTTCCTCCAAATATATCAGTCAGAAAGAAGGGCAAGTAAAGGAGCCTCCCTGCAAGGCTGACACAGTGGAACATGTCTCTGGGGAGCAGGGCCTTGCCACCCAACACGCAGACAGGCTCCAGCCCAGGGCTGTGCCTCACCTCCCATCTGGGCCAGACACAGTGATGGGTGGCTGTCCTGGTTTGAGCGACAGGATTAATTTCTCTTTCAGTAATTTAACTTTTCACTAAGGTCTCTTCTAATGCTTGGGAAAACTTCATTTTTGGAAGACTCTGGTGTCTGAATTTGTGAAAATATTTACTTTATAGCCAGCTACAGTATGTGGGTTTCAAGGCCTCAGTGTTTGAGCTCACCAGGTGCAGGGATGAGGAGCAGCGAGACCTGGGCACTTGACACACACTGGCCAACATGGTGATTTCATACCATGAACATCACAGTCAATATAAATTAGAAAGTTTGCTGAGGAGTTTTCTCTCTTCTATGATGGCTGCGATCCAGAAAACTTCTTGCCCCAGTGCTGGACCCCTGAGCCCTTCCCTTCCTCCCAAAGCCGTGGCATACAAATAATGTTAATTATTTAGTCTTATTCTATTAAATCTATTTATATTTCAACCCTCGGGTTTCCTTGTTTTTTCCCCAATTCCCCTTCCTGGGTGGGGAGGGGTCATCAGGTGATACAATCATTATCTAAACAACCATAAATTTTTGTGGGTTCTTCAAACCGTAACAGTGGCTCACACTGGGGTCAGCCTGGCCATGTGGGAGACCTGGAGTGGGACAGGGACCACAGCAGCCCTGTAAACTGCTCTGCAGGCTTATCAGGTGCCAAGGCACCTGCATGGGAGTCTGAACTGGGACCCAGGCAAGAGAACTGGTGCTTTTTCATAAAGTAGAGCAGTGCTCATCCAGCCTCCAGTCCTGCAAGGCCATTAGCTTCACAGAGAAATGAGGATGCTCAGCACCTGAGTGAGGAACTTGAGACCTTATAACATAAGGCCCCAACCTCCAAGTGATCATGCAAATTAATACCCTTACTTACATGTGCAGTCTCTGCAACACCAGTGGAACACCTTGTGTGAATCTGTTCCTTTAACTGGTGTTTAACTAAAAGATATTAGGAATGGGAAATACTAAAAAATTTAAATCAATTTCTGGTCACAGTAAAAAGCACAGAATTTGAAAACAATTCACTGTCTCCAAGTATATTCTCAAGAGCAATACCCTGTATATAATGATAACAAATATGCAACACTGGGTGTGACTGCTCATACTTCTGCTGTTTTGATTTGTCCATGACTGTCTGGGACAAAACACTCTAGTATTCTGTGCTGTTAGTCATCTCACAAGTTACGTATCTGTTACCACAAGAAAACTCAAGCCATGCAAAAACTACTACTAGTAAAAAGACCTGGAGGGAACCTACAGTTCAGGTTATAAAATATGTTTGTAAACTGCATGTGCTCCAGTTCTCAATGTGAAAGTAAATTTCTCATTAGGTTTGCAGGCCAACTTTCAAAAGCACAGAAAAGGTAAACCATTAAGCAGTTAATACAGTCATATATATGTATAATGGACACCTCATGCCATCAGTATTTTTTCCCCTCCACTGAACTTTATTCTCTTGTATCATTTTGCCTGCTGTTTGAAAAGAATTAAAATAGAAGGATTTAGAGTTGATGTGCACGCAAATTCACTCATTCTTTCACCACAAATTTGTGTAGAAATGAAGAGCTAGCAACAGACTGCATCTATTTTGACAAAAATAAATGCACTTTCCCTATGTTTATAATAATCCAATTGCGAGAGAGGGCTCAAAAACAATAACTCAAACCTACAAAAAGCAGACATTTTCAATGTGGCCACTAACATAGGTAGAAATTCTGCAATTATGTCCTTACCATGAGTGCACTTATTTCCTTGTGCCATCACCAATCCTATCGGTATCAGGAATTTTCATCACAAGACCCCATTTTCACATCCAAAAAAGTCTACACTTGTTCCCCTCACAGCATGCAAAATAGATGACAGGGTAACAGCTGGCAGAATTGCCCTTATTACCAGCAGAGGGATTTGTGAGGGGACTGAGTTAAGATTTGGATGAACTAATGTCTTAGTTGGTCAAAACTGAAAACACTTTTTTCTTATCCTGATTGAGATGCAACCAATTGTGTCGGATCTATGCTGCAGTCTGAGTCAAGCAAAGAGCAAAATACATGGATTGCAGGATAATATGAACAAGCAGCAACATTTAAAGCTGGGTGTCATAAGCACTATAACACTATCACAGATCACAATAGTTATTACTCATCTGTATTCTCAATGCTCTGCAAGGCCCCAGCCTTATAACAGCTAATTTACCAAAGCAGGAAGATCCAAGTGGCTGATCATACTAAGTACATCCATCCCGCAATACATGGAATCACGCAATCACCTCAAAACCCACTTCTTTACCTACTAGGTCACAACGTGACTTTGATGTTTAAGTATCAAACAACCCCCTAATCTACTTTGAAAGTACCTAGTGGAGTGCATGTTCCAATTCTACAGGGAGTAGACAAGAAAGGAAAACAAAGGTCTGCTTTACCCAAGAAAATGGATGTGGTCAAAGGTAGCACACCGCAAGAGGTAAAAATAAAACCACACATCTTGCATGCTTCAAGAGCATTCATGTAACTATAGCTCCAGCCATGTGTATGCCTGGAGCTCATACCAAGCAGCATAATGCTACTCACCTTCCTTACCGCTGCAGAAAAGGTGCTTCTCTAAATATTTTTTGAACCCAGGGGAAGAGCCAGGAGATCCTCAGGGCTCTGCATTCCCCTTCACTTCCCAGTCCTACCCTAGTGCTAGCACTAGCAGCTCCTTTCTGAGCAGCGAATGCAACATCATCAAACCCATCACTCAGCAAAATCAAACCTTCTCACAGGATTTGGAGCCCTGAGACCTAAGGGGAAGATGTTGAAAATTTTATTGTGCTCTGCTTCTTTCTGTATTAAACAACAGGCCCCAACCTCCCAGTCATTTTCCCTGAAGGGCGAATCATGTAATCATTTTTCAAGCTTTAACTCCAATGATGGCTCTCAGATCCTATGTTGGATGTAAGCATATTTCAACTCAGTCAGCACTTCCCACAGAAAATTTGTTAGAAGTTTGCCTCATGCTAAAAAATAAAAAATAGTTTTTTTTCTGTTATTTCCAGTAATATCTATGACATGCCAGACAGTTTCCAAACACCCTGTTCTTGCCTTGAGAAGCTCACAATGCACACCATAAAAGGACATGGGACAGGCACACCCATACCACTGTGCATAAACATGCACACAAGAAGTTTGTCTGGACCTCGTGGAATTCTCTTCTACTGGATGGAGTAGAACTACTGTTGTATCCCACTCCCCTGAGCAGAGGGATTCTCATCTGTCATAAATGCTGAGATAAGATGGGACAATTCTATTGTGACTTTCACAAAGATGATAATTATTCACAAGTTTCAGTCATCGTGAGTCAGGTCCCTCACTTTCAATAACTCCACTAAAATATTCTTCATTGTGGTCTATTGCCCAGACAAAGAAATTAAAAGATACAAAAAAGGTTAAACAATGCAACATCATGTGAAGGAAACGTGAGTATTCACACAAGTCACCAACTAGAAATTGTGCTATCCTCCACTTCATCTTTTCAAGATGAAGGTAATGTAGTTTTGACCACACCCTGCTCCAAATATTAATTTGTGTTGCAGAGGGACCTAAATTAAAATGTCTGTCACTTATCTAAGGTACAAAACCAAATCCTTTCTTTAAATCAGCTTAAATATATTATTTGAAAACTGTGAAGTATACCAATCTTTCCTAGAAAAAGTAAGTGTCGTAATTCAGACACCAACTCTTCCTCTCCAATAACACAGGTAAGTTTATGCAGTGAATTGAGGCTGATCTGCAGAATCTTGTCACAATTCCTTCATAATTCATGACAATTCATAAAGAAGGAGGATGAGCAATTTCTCAAGAAAAACATTCTTACTGCACTTTGGAGATGATATGAGATGTTATATGTTTATCCAATGAAATAGAATCTCTGAGCCTTTAGAAAAAGGTTTCTTGCTAGTGAAGTATTAATAAAGCTGAAAGAGAGGATCAAATAGCTGTCCAAATAACCATATCAAGATGCATTCACATTTACTTACTAACACCGCACAAAAATCTGAATCAAAACACCATGAGGTGAGAACCTGGCATAAATCTCTCCTGTGCAGGTAATAAAACATAAAATATTGCCTCACTTCTAATCAGATTATCATATGAAAAGAGAAAGTTTTAAAGGCAAATTACACTTTAATTTAATCTGTATTTCTCTTTCAGAATTCTATTAGGATTTCATTCCAGGAGTGACAGAGAGATCATGACAACCCCAGAAGCTTTCTAAAAAACCGAGCACCAACAGTTTCATTGTAAAATGCTGATGGTTTCTTCATCTGTTTGGATGAAAGAGGTGGATCACTATGTGACTTCATCAGAAACTGTCAGGCGATTTTAGGCCAAGAATAATAATTTGTTTCAAGGAATTTTTTTTCCTTATTTAAGAGGAAAAATGCATCAAATGACAATAGCAGGGTAGAGTTAGGACTTCACTGCCTGCTAGCAGAGAGATCACAGCTGCAACAAGAGGGAAAGTCACCTTGAAGTGTAATGCAATTCCCAGACCATTCAAGGTCCAGAAGAAATCCATTTACAGCTAAGATCTATATAAATATCGCGTGCAAGAGAATGCCAGGACAGTAATGTGAGAAGGTGAGAAAGGAAAGTGGACTATTAAGAGAAGGGAAATGAGGAAATACAGCTCAGGGATTCTTTGGTTAGAAGAAAAAGTCATGAATGAAGCCTGATGTGGGACAGTATTTTGAGATGGTCCTCAGCAGGCCAGGGAAGAGACTGCAGCATTACCTGAAATTGAAAGAGAAATTTTCTTGCTTTTGGCACTTCATGATTTCAAATGGAAACCAGATCTAATACAAAGTATAGTAATTTAGTCTTAAGTAAGGGACTTAGCAGGGAAAATGATAAATGGTGATATAAATGAGAAGAGAAGCTTTTCTTCAATAACTAGACATTTAGCTGGATAATTCCTGAGGATTCCTCCAATCCCAGATAAATTCTTGCCTGGCCCAAATCAGAGTACCCTTCAAGCCTTATTTGTACCCTTCTCAGAAGTCCTAAATGGCCACTGCAGCTGCTAGAAGTTTCAGCGACCTTCATCAGTGCTGTTTCAAATGAGCCTCACCTGGCACTCATAAAATAGGGGAAAACAAGAACAGGGAAAAGGGGAAAAGTACAGGATACTTGAGAGAACACTGTATTATCTCCTACATAACCTCAAGACTTACTCTGTCCTAATTACTGCAGACTTTTGCATACTTCCAGAAGTGGATGCAAACCTAGATGTCAGCTGAGAACTGTGTGTGTCCAGCAATCCCCAGAACTAGAGTATGCAAAAAAACATCCTCCAAAGTCAAGGTAGAGCAGTGTTATCAAGAAGTGCCACATGGAGGGGCAACTCTTAACAGAGCTCAATTTATGAGCCACTTCTAAACCTGTGTGTAGGCATTTGTGATTCTCCAGTACTGCTGCACCAACATCTCTGGTTGCTCCGGGGAAAAAAGTGATATGAGGTAGTCAAGCACCTTCACTTAACACGCTAGAGGAAGCCACAGCAAGTTGACTGGTTGATTTTGCACAGATTACTAACAAGTGCTTCTCTCACTACCTGTAAGCTACAAAAACACTATGTACCACTATGGTGAATATATCCCAACAGACAACTGAAGAGACCTCTTCCATGCTAGGAATTTGTTGGCAAAAGTTGTAGTGAATTGAAAATTTCAAAATGCCACAAGAAATTATCAAGTTGGAGGAAAATTCCTGCATCCCCTTCTATAACGTACCATTTTCAGTCAATTCTGTGGCTCTCCAAGCATTTGTACATTCAGATTTTAACTTGGTTGTCAGAAACTTGTCTAACAAAATTCTGTATGAGATCTTATGAAAGGGAGATGGTATTTATTAAAAAAAAAATCTGACTACGCTGACTTTATGGACTCCTAGTCTCATACTCATATACCCACAAGCACCAAGTTTTCTTTATCAAAGTATTTTATGGCTCCAGTTCAGTTCCCCATCTTCATGGCACCCTATCTTTAGGTTAGTTCCTCCTCTTCATTTGAACCGAAATCACACTTCTGGTATTCTGTAGCCATTAACATACCTTTCATTTTAAGCATTGTTCTACTGTTTCCTTTGGAGCCACCACAAATACTTCTTTTTCTCCATACTAATCTTAATATAGCTCTACATATTTTTTAACAGAAAAAAATCTCTACACATCAAGCTTGAGAAACAATTAGAGCTACAAGCAATTGTAGCTACAAACAATTAGAAATTGGGATATACAAAAGTCAGCAAATAAATTCTTAAGGTAGTATTTGTGAAGTAATCACAAAAAGCACCAAACTGTTCCTTGTCGGGAGAAAAAAATTAAATATCTTATCTACTAAACACATTTGTCCCTTGCAACAATTCTGGACATATAACATTGTGCAAAGGAAAAAAAGCATGAATAGTTATCTACCAAGGCTGACCTCAGTTTTTCAAAGTGTTCTAACGGCCACAACTGGGTGAAACAAGAGATTCTAAATTTCTTATTAGGGAAAAAAAAATCAATTTTGTTCAAAGAATGCACTTCTGCACAGAAATTATTTTATCAAAGCTATAGATACAGTGTATAGCTTCTCCATAACAGAGTGTTTCATTCATTTGCTCAGTCCAGTTCTTTGTCTTGGTGGAAAGAACTAGAAATTAGTTCTATGTGAGGAATAAATCCATAACAACACTTAAATCACCAGCAGAGCCAGGAGACAGCAAGGTATACAACAGCACCAACACTGTCGCAGTAAGGACACCTGACATGCAGATTAGTCACAACAGGCATGTTTTATTGATTATAGCCTGTCATATGACAGTCCCTCTGCTATTTATGTACAATTAGCATCAAGTTTCATCCTGGGCTATTGCCACTTTGGATTTAATTTTACTTGGATCTGACTGCACATGAATGCATCTTCTACAGTTGTATTCCTTGGTGCGAGAGCTGTTTTCTCTTGAAATTTTCAATCAAGATTTTCAATAAGGGCATAAAAGTGCTGCAATTCATAACTTGTGCCTTTAATCCACTGCTTTCAAAACACACACGTCACTAGTCTCAGGCTCAAAAAACATTTCAGGCAAGGACACAAAAATGAACTCAGATTAAGATTTTCTTTAGCTTTTTCACCCACAAAATGAGCTGAAGTTAATACTTTACAGTGTTAATTTGCACCTGCATTACGGCCAGCTCAGGAGAAAGGCAGGCTAGCTGTGCCAGAAGCATGAGTAATCTCAACAGAAAATTACGTAGGTGGGCCAGGCAGCGCTCTCTTGAAATGCAGGGACCAGGCTCCCTGACTATTAAACCATTTTCTGAAAGGATGTTACGTTACTCAATGCCTGAAAACACTTGACAACTGCAGAACGCCAGCCCTGTGTTGAAAAGAGAGGGGCAGTGAAGCCCCACAGGTAGCTGTTTGGATTTCTTCAGAGTCTGAAAAACAATATGGTGTCCTTGAACAACAACAACAAATAGAAAAATTCATATTAATCCTGTGTGATTGTATTTTGATTCAGCCATTTTGTTGTGTGCTAAAAGGCGGCATAAATACAGTTAAACATCAAACTCCATATATGTGTAGATATCAAATACTACAATTAATAGAAAAGCTTCAACTGGCACTCACAGTTAAAAATGAGACAGAAACTTAAAGAAAATCCAGGCTTTGCTACTTTACAGACCCAGCATAGTGCCCTGTAGTGTATAAAAGTAGCTTGGCTAACTCTCTCTCTTCCATATAGGCTTCATGTTGGGTTTATCAACACAGAACATGTCTGGTCTTGCCTTTTTTCCTCCACTGCCCTGAAGTCAGTCACCACAGTGCTAAGTTCAAGGGCATTTAGAACATTATGGGAGACACTGTGACACAACAGGCCCACGGGACAGTACACCATATTGCAATATAGTATGCTTGCAGTGTAGTGTACTACTGTTTTGTATTTCTACAGGATGCACAAACATTATGAAGCAACTTTAAATTTCAGGGTCTTTTACATCACTGTGATGAAATCCCTCAAGAACTAGAGAGGTATAGGTAGAGAAGACGATAAGCCTGAAATGTGAACACACAGGAAGAAATCTGCATTGGTCTACGAGCTTTCTGGCTCCAAGTACACATATGCTAACTGTTTGTTTGTTTAAAAACAACTGCAGTTAAGATACTCCTTTTGGACTCTAATGAAATCACAAAGTTATCACAGCTCCTGATACAGTAAAAGGTAAGAAAATAGAAAAGTTTAGGTTTTCTTAGGGTGGGGCTCCAGTTTAAAAGACTGGAAGTCTTCCATGCAAGTGCATATAGTTTTGGTTTGGTTTTTTTGTTTGTCTCAAATTAAAAAAAAACCACAAACAAAAACCCACCCAAAAACCAAAAAACACCAATCTCCTACACTAAGCAAGATTTCTTCCCAGACCACTAGCTGACTACAGAGACAAATTCAAACCAATTTGTAGAGTCTCCAGCTGAGAACTGATGGTAGATCCCTTCTACCTCTCCCAAGTAGGTCATAGAGTACTTCTAATCAGTACAAGCATGTTATTCTTTTCATCTGTGGCCACTTACTGACCAGAAATGGATTTTAAGTAAAATCCATAGCCAAAACATAGTATTATGAAGTGAACTGCAATAAGTTATGTTACTGCTAGAGATGACCTTCTGCAATCTCAAGGAAAGCTAAACAAATAAACAAACCCCTGCAAGTCATTACCACTCTGCCAGGCTCACACTAAACAACCTCATGTACACAGATAGTATCCAAGTTACTCTGAGAGGAGCCTGTGCTAATATTGGCAACTGAAGCTCCATTGAAACACAGTCGTGACAGAGGTCACAAATCATCTCTGGCAGCGTACAGAGAGTCTGTTCAGAACTGGAAAAGTAATGCTTATTCACAAGCTGCTTATTTCTTGCTGTCTTGAAGGTATCTAGCACTGTTTAAGCTTTAAGAAAAAGAAACAGACTTTGCCTTCAAACATTCTCGGAGCTTGCCCAAGGTATTCTAAAGAGCAACAAAAGATCATCCTCATTTTCAGCTTTCTTAGCAGAAAGTATGTAAGTATTCAGCTAAACAGCATGTTTCAATATCACCTTTAAGTGTTCTATGCTGCAAGTCTGACATATCTTTCTATAGTCAGTAGATACTATAGTAAGTTTGTGGTGATGCTACAAAGGGCAGCCAGAACTCAGAACTAGGTTTTCAAATCAAATAATAACTTGTATCTAGGGCCCACAAATGAGAAGGATAGAGAAGGAGATTCTTCTTTGCCTTTAGCCATCTGGTTGCTGAACAAAACTTTCTCTTTCCACATGATCTAACTGGCTGGTCTCTTAGAGAATGGGATTCCCCACATCGCAAGGAAACTTCTATAAAGGTTAAATGGCATCATTTGTGCCCGGAATGTTTTTGCCTGTGGGTTTCTCAGAAAGCACACTTCCCTGCATGTACTGAGACTTCATAATGAAGTGTCAAGTGTCTTCTTTACTTCAGTCTTCATGGAAAAGACTGTGATAAGATATTTGGTAAATGGGGACAGAGAGCCAGCTCAGAATATTATTTTTATCCCCATTTCACTAATATGGGAATAGAGCTCATAAAAAGCAGTCAGCGTCCATTCACATGGTCAGAAACAAGACTAGAAAGTAGGTCTTAGCCCTTTTTCCATTTGGTCACCCATGGACCTTAACACGATGGTATTTTACGGAGCAGTTCATGAGGAAGGCCTAATGCTAAGAATCTCATGGGTAGTACAGATGATGAATAGTGTAGAAGTTTGGAGATAGACTGATGTCTAGAAGTTCTCTTGCTCCCTTTACCACAAAGCTGAGTAGCCATTTAAATTAGCCTAAATTAGCCTGCCTAAAGCTGTCTTTCTGTGTAAACAGCAGATTAGAAGCACTAAATAAAAGCATTGAAGTAATGTTTGAAATGCTGCAGTTACTGCATAAGGTTGTAATTAGCAAGTCTAGTAATTCTTTCCTAGACTCAGTGTTAACATGCTGTCTCTCACAAAGCGTGCAAAACAGTAGCAAGCAAGTGAAAAATACTACTTTTTAGTAGTTTGCAAGACATTTGTGGAGTATATGTCTATATGGTTTAATTTTAATGCCTGCTATCAGCTTGTTCTGACCAGCACTGTAAATCACATCTACCGTGATAATCTAGACTGCTGGTATTTTGAATTACCTCTACTGCACCAGAATATCTGAGTTTAGTCAGCAGTTAGTGATATGCTTTCCAGGTACTTATAACCTTACTGGTTGCTCTGTATTTTAAAATACCCTGAACTGACAACATGCCCTGTCTGAAACTTTGAATTGCTCCAACTCTTATCTTTTCTGATATGAGAGTTTCTACAAAGATGCAGTTATTCAAAACCACCATAAAATATACCTGTATCATTGGGTATATCTAAGCATTACAGCCAAACCACTTTCAGCTTCATGACAGATCACTACTGGTTTAGGTCTCAAGGTTTCCAAGATCAGCAAGTTCCTGACCACTTTGCTGTCTTATCACTGCCTTTCTAAATTGCCAGAGATTCATGGCTGGGAAAAGTGATTGGGGGGGGATTACACTTTTATATTTGATAAATAACTGTTTAGATCATTACAAGGTGTGCAAAGAGGAAAAGCCATATTTATCAGGAATTAATTTAACATACTTTACAGGAAGGTCTTTAGCACCAACTGTAGTAACGACTGCATTTCACAAACACTTTGAAAGTGTTTCTGAAGAAGCCAAATGATACAGTAAAAAAAAAAAGGATCGATAAATGTAACCCTTCTTTACTGTCATTTAAACAAAAAGCCAATGCTCAGCCTATGCTATCAGGTCTTTCTCCATTGGAAATTATCTTCCAGGTTAATTTTCTGCAGGAGTTCAGCTAAAGGCGAGTCAGGTATAGATGTAGTGGGAGATGCCTGAGGTCTGTGCACCCCACACAGCAGTTATGCCCCTAAGCCATGTGATGTGGCTATGGATGACTAATTCCAACTAAAGACACACAGGCAGGGAAGCAGAGGGTGATCTTGCAGCTGAGGAACCAGAACAAAGTCCAGAGCTTGCTTCTACCAGACTCCTTCATGATGCTGACTTAAAGCCACTTGCTATGTCTGACCCTTAGGTCCTCATTCCCTCAAAATGGGAAAAATAAGGACACTGTACCTCATTAATTTAAACTACAGGCTTTTTGTGGCAAGAAAAATGATGTCATAGCATGCCTGTCATAGGTACTTAATTCTAAGCAACACCTGTTACAATGAGAGCTCAGACTTATGATACTATTGAAATATACACAACAGTTTATGATGAGAGACCCATCCTTTCCAAATAGACAGACCCAAAAACTGCAGCATGACCCTCAGCTCCAGCTACAATTGTAACATGCATTTCACAAGGTTGTTTTTTCTATACTTCCTTTTTATTTTGGAGGTTCACATTAGTTAATGAAACTTGTTTGTATCTGTAGCACATGCATTCAGAATGCATGGGGGAATTATTACCTCATGCTGGTCAAACAATTCACTGATTTGTTTACAGAAAAACTGCGCTAAATAGCTGGACTGTTGTCATGACCCTTCACCCAGATCTTTTGATAGTGGTTACTAGCATGTCAAGTAAAAATAAATTAAACAGCATTGAACAAGTTCCTACTAAAAGCAGTTAGTGTAACTACAAAGATAAATTCTGTATTATGTCTAGCAAATTATGCCCTTTGAGAAATAGCTTTCTCCTGTGGATGACTGACAGTTTTACACTAGCATTTACTACTGATTACCACTCTGTATCCCTATGAAACACGAATAGCTATAAGCAAATATTATTGTATAACTGCATATGTATGCTCCAATACAATACACAGTAAAGGACTAAAGACTCTGCAGTTAATTCTTAATGAAGCCCGTTCCTATTTCTGTAGATCACTTTTCTCATACTGAGTCACACTTGCTATCATTTTTCTGCAGAATTATCATGCTTAAGATCACAATACTTTTCAGTGAACAAATACTGGTAAAAAACGTTTGCAGAATCTGACACTACAAATAGCAGATTTAGATTAGGGCGAGTAAAGCGAATTTCCCTTATTATGTGATATGATAGATAACCCTAAACTCTCCTCCTCTCCTCAAATGAAAACAGTCCTCTGCAACACCACTTTCAAGCGCACTCCGTCTTTTCTACGCTGAATCTCTTCCGCAGGTATCACATTTCCGAAGGAGCGGGGTAGCTCTCGCAAGAGAGGCACTCTGCAGCCCAGCTAAGGGCTGTAAATTTCCACTGCCCAGCCTGCTGCTCATTGTGTGCCGCCAGGCTGCCCTGACCTTTCAGCAGCTCAGCCCCTCTCTTTGTGCCGTGTTTACGAGCGTCCCGGCGGCCCTCCGCGCTGCCGGCGCGGGGTTACAACCGAGGAGGGGGGGACGCGTGGACGGGGGACGACGACGACACGGAGAAGGAAAGTCGATGAGAGAAAAAGCAAGTGAAAGAATTTAACCAGGAGATGAAAGCCGGAAGTGAGGCGATTTGCTAGACAGTTCCTGCTGCAAATAAGAGATTGATCCAGTTGCCAGTGAAGTTTGTATTGTGGTTACTATAAAGCAAGGAGAATCAGGCTCTGCGCCCGTTGTTTTATCATGACCACAGAGCACACTGAGAACATGCATCTTTTCAGTCAAATCTCTTACCTAGTTGGCACATGTGAACACATAACTGATTTTGCAAATTAGGACCCTAAATACAGAGCCCTCTACTGAGGGGAGAAGAGATCTTAAATCCATACAGCTTTTACTATTATTTTTAAATAATCCCCCCCCGCATTTTTTTAAGACAATTGTAGAAGGAAGGATACACATATTTCTGCCTTTCCTGTCCTTCCTACCACCAAAGCTTCCCTTTTGTTATGTGAAAAATCCAGCTCCTACCCTCCATCCTGACAGAGCGCCAGGGAGAGCAGCCAGTGTGTGCCCCCCACCATGAACGCGGGGGGAGCCAGAAGAGAGGCAGAGCCATGGGAACAGCAGGGCTGCACACACTGCTCCTACCGTCCAGAGTGCTCTGCTCTCAAGTCCAGATCAAGAGAATCAGATGTCTGCTTTGAACGAACGCTCCCTCCTTTGTCATCCTTTACCTTTCCTTCTCTTACCTTCTAACATAATAAGGCTTTCTCAAAGGGCTGGACCCTGTGCTTAGCTCCCAGATCAATGTTATAAATTGTAGGAGCAGAGAGAAGCCCGACTGAGAGTTTGCTGGGCTTTAAAAGCCAGCTGCCTGCTCCCTGTTGTCCTGGAACAGGGAAAGGGGTAGTAGTGCCATACCACCAGGTATGTGAAAGACCCTGCTGTATAAGCAGTAACAGAAGCCATACAAGGTTAAAAGAGGAGCTTGAGATCACTTCTTTGGACTGATGCTAAAAGCAGGGCTGTGCAGTCAGTACAGAAGGCAGCAAAAAATTCAAAATGAAAGTTCCACTTTGGCAGGATGGGGAAGCTTGCCTCCTAATGTGCACAGTATCAGGGACAACATCAAGACAGAGAAGAGAGTTTGCTGCAAGATTTGGGGAGGCTGTCCCTGACTTGTTAGGCCCTGGAGACTCAGCCTATCCAAAGCATGGTTTTAATGGCAACAGAAATAAAACATTATACTTTATTGCCTTACCATGTCCTGTGTTCTGCCTCCACCATGTTTTCAGGTGCAAAACATAATCCAGAGTGATCAACTCGATTTGATTTTAGTCACAGCAGAGAATATTTTACTCACATGGAACAGCACTTCTTGCAATCCAAGGCTCTAGCATCCTTTCTCCGGTCAACGGAGTTCCCTTGGGATGAACGACACCTGCCAAAGCCCAGAGTTATGTCTGTGGTGGAACCATTGAAGCCAGAACAACTTTCCTAATTATTAGTGATCCACAATAATTAATGGACTCTTTTTCCCCCAAATAAATTATTCCCGTAAAGCCCAGAACTATGCTCTGCCTTTGATTGCTATCACCAATGCAAAACATGGGCATCTCCATCTGTTTGATCCCCTTTCTGAAAACAGGTCCAGTACTTGATAGCTGAACACTACACTGCATCACCATGTGAATTTGGAGCATAGGTCATAGCTCCTTTTTCTCTATTTCACTCATCCTCTGAGGCCCTGTAGTCTCAGGAGGTCTAGCACTCACAGTTGATTCTGTTCTAAGGGCATATTTTTTCCCCACTGACAGTAATTTCTATGATTAATTCTTAGATTATTTCTTAGATTCTATGATTAATTCTTCTACCAGTATTATCCCATCATCTCTTCTCCCAAAGGGCATTTAACTTGTCTTAACCTCATGACTGAATGATAGAAGGTATTAAGATTCACTGCAATTGGCTCTTCATAGCCTTCTGCAGTATCTTCGCTGGTCTTCATCATGCTAGTCTCCTTCAAGGTGGCCCCCCAGTACAAAATAAAACAAACTCTGTGCTGACTACGTCAGGAATTGGTTGTTGTTGCTTCTTTTCTTGTCTCAGCAAGGAGAAGGCCTGCTATGTGCCATGAATCCTTCTGAAGATGTTTTTACAGCAATAGTAGGCTTTGGGACCCTGCTGTTGGAATTAATGAGAACCTGCCAGTTCCTGTCACAAAGGCAGCCTGTCTAGAGAAAGGTACCACGTCTATCCCTTTGCTAAAAAAGGAAGACCTGTTACTGAAACAACAAAATAAAAGATGCTATCAGAAAACAAGGACTTGAGGGTAGGGTTAAATGTGAACACAAAAACAATACAAAAGAAATATATTTACTACCACATTGTCTTGAAATGGATGGACTTGCTAGAAACATCCTACCTATGTAGTTATTTAGTGTTCAGACAGTGCAACTCCGTAGTGCCTTGGACTGGAAGGACCCCAGGCACTACTGCAAAGATGTTAGCAGCTGGCACTGCCAGCAGGCTACACTGTGGTTTTATTTCATTCTTTGTAAGCCACTTTGTACCTCTGAAATGATACTTGGTGAGGTTGTGTTTGGTTTTTCGGTTGCTGGGTTTGGGTTGGGGGGGGGGAGGGGAGGGGACAGGGACAGGAAGAAATTGCAGAACTCAAAGTAAAAATTAATCAGCAAAGCTTCAAAGATATGCCCACACAGAAGAAAGGATCAGAGGAAGATACCTAGCAGAAGATAAAACTGTCTCTCTTCATTCCTGGAGTTTCTAAAGGTCTAAAGATATAATCTGCTTCAATTCCTGGCTTCTCTTAATACTATAGAAGTCACCATCAATCCACCTATACTTGGGGCACATGCAAGATGACTGTGCTTTGCATGAACACAGTTCATAAGGCAAGGAAGGGGCTGAAGCATTTCACTCAAAAGGAAACTTGGTCCATGTTGTATTAAAGAACTTTACAAATGTATGTACACATAGCATATGTAAGCTGTGTGGAAGTTCTGCCAATTATATCCATGACAGCAGGACTGAAATGCAGAGGAATATGAAATATATTTGTAATTTAGGAAGAAGAAACAAAGTTATTCGTGAAAAAGCACTCCCTATCTGAAATGGATTCACTGGAAATTAGGTAAGTAATGGTTCCTATTAAATTAAGGGTCTTTTCTTGCAATGAATAGGTACAAGTGTACTGTGTAGGTATTTGTAAATCCACAGAATTAGATTGAGCTGCAAGCCCTTTGGAACTCAAGCCAGCAACACTGTTGTGTAAATGCTACTTTTGAATAATTGTGATGCAGTAGTATCTACAAGAAAATGTTTGCATAAACCTGGAAAGTTTGGATCATCTATAGCTGTTTTCTCTCAATTTTCAGGAGGCTGCAGACAAAGCATGTTTAATATATTAAAGAAGGTAAAAGTTAGCTTCAAAACTAAGGAGCAGTTTCCAACTTGCCCAGAGTTAAGGAGTGTTCGTTTTTTTCCTTCCAGCAATACAAAGTAGGTTAGATTTAGGTTCCTGCCCAAAACAGCTGTCTGTAATACTTCCCACTGTAGTGAATCTAACCCAAATTCATAGCCTTTTACATATTACAAAAAGCAATAGAGTATTAAGAAAAGTAATTAAAAAGGGGATAAGAAGGAAGGCAGGAGTTAGAAGCTGCTTCTGGTTTAAACAATGAGAAAGTGAGATGTGCCAGAGTCCTACTGGAAATACATTTTCAGCCTTGCTCCTGGTTGGAGCTGGGAACATGGAGCTGCAGCAGTCTTGCCTCTCTCGGGCTGTCAGACACAACTTGATATTCCTCTAATATCAAAAAACCTCCTAGCAAATTCTAGCAGACTTTGAAAGGAAAATACATAAAGAAAAATAAAGAAGAGTTATAAACAGGAACAAGAATGTTGGAACTCGACTGACTTCAAACAAGTTACATGGGCAACTATATACTTCACTTGTATGAGTCATTGGTCTGATCGTAGTAGCTATAATGTTGCAATAATTAACTATTTTTCCCCCCATGAAAATTCATGTTAATTGTGCACTTACTTGTTCATTTTCCCAGGCATAACAATCAGTCACAAAGACGCAAAGATGGCTGTTTTGGGCACCTACCTGCAGAAAAGAAAAAAATTGAAAAGCTAAATATTGTAATACTTTTCTGTATCGTTGCATTTAATCCACCTTTTCATACTTCGATAAAATCCTGCCCTTTGAAATCAATACTATCTTTGTTTAAGTTGATATTTGTGCTTTAAAGTGCAATCTAACATCAACTAATTTACTGTATTGATTTTTGTACATGTGTTTGTAGCCGGTAACATATGTATATATATTAATACATACATATGCACTTACATAATTCCAAATTAATTAGAACTTAAAGGATTTGAATATTCTGCCCCTTCAGCATTTCTGATTACATACAGTTAGATCACCAACTGTAATACATATCAAAACTAGCTAAAAATATATATTTAGCTGTTCATACAGTATTTTTAATCAACAAATCTAAAAGCCCTTTGCAAATGAGGTAAATACTTATCTTATGGAAAGGGTAAACTGAAGCAAGGTGAAATAAAGTGTTTTACTAAAAGTTGAGCCACAGCCTCCACATTTTTAGGCCAGGTGTCTATCCCATAGGCTACACTTCATCTGAAAATGAGTCCTTGATTATGTAAGCAAGTGAAGCAGCTGGACCCCTGAACGTGCTACTGAAGCATACAATCTTCTTCTAACGTGTAAAGTTTTTTTCCACTAATACTTTCTTGGATTTACTCCTTTTGTATAGAACAGCCATAACTAGACAAGAGGGACATTGGAGCATTCGTGGATCCACTGTTTATGCCCTTGAGAGATAAATAAGTGCAACACAACAGTGAAGGAAACAAAGCTCATTGCAGAATAATATTTATAATCAGAATGTACACAAAATGTATTAAATGCACAAGTGATAACACTTATGATACTGAAACAACTGAGCATTGAATGTGAAATCTGAGCTTTACAAAAATCACAGAAAATACAATAGCCTATTATTAGGTTGTAGGATACAAAGACATTTCAGCTAAAAGGCCTTATGTAACATCACACTGTGCTATACTGAAGTTCCCCCCATACTAGCAGCTTTATTACTCCAGGCTTAACACAGAAATAAATATCAGAGAAAAACCACAAGGGAGAATGTGAGGGTTTTTTATACTCTATTATAAGCAAAAGTGATAATGGAATATTGTAATTATGAATTATTATAGAAAAGTATGACTCCCTCTAACATGTCTAGACAAACCATGTTCGCATTCACAGCACAATCTACACCATCAACTTTGTTAAATTCTGTTAAAACATGACTGTCCTATCTGTAAGAAATGTTTCCAAGCTCTATCAAAATTAGGATAAAGAAGTTATAGGGCATGGTTGGAAAGACAGGGGTCAGAAAAGGGTTAATGTACTAGTTTGCACTTTGAATTAGCAATGTTTAACATTAGTTAGCACTTAATACAGAGAAGACATAATAATAACAAAAAAATGTGCTAGCTATTTATGGTGAGTTTCCTTCTTCTGCAATGTACACTTCAGTTACAGTTACAATTCAGCCTCTGAACTGAAATGCAGATCCTATCCAGACCAGTAGATGGCACAAAGCATTTATTTCACTATGTTCATCACAATATTTATTGTAATGTCACAGAATCAGAGAATCACCTATTATCATCAAAAGTGTATTATACATCCCTCTAACCTAAGAGTAGTAAATCCAAAGACACTATAAACTTCAAATGAATTAATAGCTAGTTCTAAAAACACTTAAAATAATACACATAGCACTGAACAAAAATTCTATTATATACATGTCAAGAGCAAATAATCCTGCAATAGTTAGTAAGCAAACACTTTCTACATTTTAAGCCTGTTGCATATTTCTAACAATTGTTAATAATCTCAAATACCAAGTAAGAACTTGTTCAACACTGCAAAAATGAATAAAAAGAATCTACTAAAAAGGCCCTACAGTGATAGGTGTGCAAAAGAAATACACTGGTGAAACTTTTAACTTCACCAGGTAAATCTATAGCAAAGAAGTGACTCTAGATGACAGTGACAAATGCCAGGAAACAATTACAGCAGTTGCTAAAATATCTTGTGCCTTAGAAAAATTAAAACCCTCAAACTTTAGAAGGGCAGAAGCGATACAAATCAGGTTAAACTCAGAGTGAAGGAAAAAGTAACTATTTATTTTAAAACTAGGTAAAGATTTAAAAGAAACAGAAAAAAAAAACCCCACACCTTAAAAAAAACCCTAAGAAAATTTGACAAGGAAAATAATCAAGAGCTCTAAGTCTAATAGCTTATAACCAATCATACAATAGCATCTATGAAATCCACATTATTTTGGTGCCAAGTGAAACAAACTTATTATCCAGTGTACAAAAGAATCAGTAGATTTTAAATACAAAAAATGCCTAAATATTCGCAGCTGACTCAGTTCATCTACAGGCATACTTCCAAGCATACTTCTGTATAAATCATTCATGACAGAGACAGTCATGGGTTATCAGGTTCTATAGAGGATCTTTCTCACCAACAAGAAAAACAGACAGCAGAATATAGATAGATTGTTTTTATGATTTCAAAAAAGAATACACTCCCCTGAAACGTACCAGTTGTTTGCTTTACTATTAACGTGTTGGAAAACCTTAGTTCTTGGAAAGAAAAGAGAGCAAAGGAAGTGAATTACACTGAAATACAGGGCTGAGGAAGTACCTCATGTTCTGTAAAGCATGATGCTTGCTCCTGTACAATTTTGACACAATTCTTGGAATACTACATAAAGAAGAATCAGGCTACCTCACTCCATTTTCTAAGTTGAAAAGATAACCTATAGCTACATAATTATAGGATTTAATGATACTTAATTTTATATTTTCTAAGAAATATTATGACATCATGTCACTTTACAAGGCAAATCACTTAGCTTTATAGCTGTTATTCACTGCAGAAGCAAATATTAAAAGCTATGCAATCATAGGGTAAATTATGCTCATACCTGTTGGTCAAATTACAGCTTAATAACATGAGAAAAATTGTAAATAATGTGACGATTCATGGCTTATTTGTTTTAATAGAAAGTAATTTATCAAATAATTATGAAAAAGAAAGAAGCAGCCGGGTCTGCTGAGCTGGAATATACAAGCAATAAAGTTTTCTACATTGAGCCAAGAACTTATGAACTAAAGTGTTAATAGTAAGAGAGTGTTGATTTTTTTTCCTCTACTCCAGTACAACTGCAGGCAAAGCCCCAGGTAGTACTGTCCCTCATTAGATCTAATGATCATGGAGATCAGTTCAACAGGCTGATCTGAAAGAAAAACTTTGGTTTTGACAGATTTGTTTTCTGCTGAACCAATCCACTTTATGCCACATGCTTGCTAGATCCAACACAAGGGGAGAAAGCGGGAACGTGCAGCTAGCAGTGGAAGAAGCGCTTTTCCACACCAAAACCTAGTTATAGCAGATTAGGTGTACAGCCCAACTAATGACTGATTAAAAAGTGGGACAATTTAGTCTGGGACATTTGACAAGAGATTTTTTTGATGGAAACATTTACAATTTTAAAGATAAAACAAGAAGTAACAGATGTTTGCTCACTGCTGCAAGGAAACCATAGTAGCATAACAAAGTGACTTAATGAAATTTAGTGCCATATTTCCAAAGTAATATTATGACAACACCATTTTGCAGGGTAAATACCCTAGTTTTATTGCAGGGATGGACAGCTTGGCTGTTTGCCTTAATTCCTGAACATCTCGGACATCCACAAAGCACTTCCAGGTTGAAGTGGAGAGCAGTAACCTGGTCAACAATCACAAGAGAAATTTTCCCACTTGTCACTCCCAACAATCAGGCCAAGGTTCTAAATTCACCGTTCTCAGCTTACCTGGCAGTACAACACAACTACTTCCGTTGCATTAGCCTGAATACACAATGTGGTGTTTATGCCTACTGCAGGAAGACATGCTATGCCTGGTTCAGCATAGCAAAACTTTAATAATACATTTGATCTGGCAGAGTGAACTTGAATAAAGCACTGCTTAGCATCACGAGACTGCTCTGTTTTGACTCAGTTCTAGGTGCACTAAAAACAGATTTATTGTCCTGTGAAGCCATGGTTCATTCAAATCCCCCTCTCAATGCAGGCTGCAGGAAAGCACATGTTGCTCAACAGTGCCTTTTGAAAGTCACATACCTTCAAACTGACTGATCATAATCTCTCACATCAAGTAGTGGTCCTCAGTGAAGATATTCCAGAGGATTTTATTTACCTGTTGGTATAGCTTTGAGCACCTGATACTCTTGCTCAGCTG
Organism: Anarhynchus alexandrinus; assembly: GCA_008711295.1. Lineage (NCBI taxonomy): Eukaryota > Metazoa > Chordata > Aves > Charadriiformes > Charadriidae > Anarhynchus > Anarhynchus alexandrinus. Next base: position 3,819,674 of record VUYV01000016.1, on the reverse strand, counting down.
ATTTCTAAAAATACACTATGCCCTCCCTTTTTCTTCTGTATCCCTTTGGAAGTGGATCTTGATGCTTTGCTGCTGTCAAAACCTAGAGGATCTCTGGTGGTGACAAATACCACAGATACCTCCTTTGTACACAAAGATTTTTAACCCCCTGTCACCTTCTCATTGCACATCATCTTCACACTCAAACCAGAGGTAGCACAGACTCATTGAAATGTAACTGCTCCTCCTCTGAATTGTTGGTTTGCTGAGGAAGGCAGTGAAGGCAGCCTTCACAATTTTGATCATCCCACAGAGGGCTGAGCAGGGAATCAGATATCAGAAAGTTAACAGGAAGCTTAGGCAAACATCTGTCCATCTCCAGGACACATGAATTCACTCCTGACTGCAGCTGTTCCAGCTGAGGAGGCTATGCTGTCTCTCCACCTAACTCACACAATTTCTCTGTAACTCATTTCTGCTAAAGTGAGCTGCACTGGTGTGTATCTGCTAATATAGCTGTTTATAGTAACCCACCTCATTTTGATTAAATGGATCAGAGAATGGTCATAGAAAAAGCTTGGTTGGCAGTTCTGAACAAAGCAGTAACAGGGATTAGCAATGTCTTTAACTGATAAAGAATCATAGAATTGCTGAGGTTGGAAGGGACCTTTAAGATCATCAAGTCCAACCATTAACCTACCCTAACAAAACCACTTCTAAACCATGTCCCCAAGTACCACATCTACCTTTTTTTTTTTTTAAAAACCTCCAGGGATGCACCTCCAGGGATGGCGAATCCACCACCTCCCTGGGCAGCCTATTCCAATGTTTAATAACCCTTTCAGTGAAAAAATTTTTCCTAATATCCAGTCTAAACCTCGTCTGACATAACTTGAACCCATTTCCTCTCATCCTATCACTTGTCACCAGGGAGAAGAGGTCAGCCCCCACCTCTCTACAACCTCCTTTCAGATAGTTGTAGAGAGTGATAAGGTCTCCCCTCAGCCTCCTCTTCTCCAGGCTAAACAATGCCAGTTCCCTCAGTCATTCCTCATAAGACTTGTCCTCCAGACCCCTCACCAGCTTTTTAGCCCTTCTCTGGACACGCTCCAACACCTCAACATGTTTCTTGTAGTGAGGGGCCCAAAACTGAACACAGTACTTGAGGTGGGGCCTCACCAGTGCCGAGTACAGGGGGATGATCACTTCCCTAGTCCTGCTTACCACACTATTCCTGATACAGGCTAGGATGCTGTTGGCCTTGTGTGTATATGTAACAGTACTGATGATCCTTCATGGGGGAAACAGATGACAGTCACTGTACTTGCCCTCAAGATAAGAGAAATTTGTTTCCAAACTAAGTTGTCAGTGTTCCACTCTAAAGAAGCAGAATAGTTACCTAGCATTGAGGTTTTGCTTCTAACAAGGCATCCTGTCAGTGGCAATTTCCCAATGTTGGCAGAAAGCAGAACACAGAAAATAAAGACAGACTAGGTATCTTTAGGAGTCAAGTAAAAAAAAAGTGACAGTGTTGGAAATTTCCCTGGTGACTGCACTAAAACAGTATCTATGTGTCTCGTGAAGGATGCCCATATAAACACAGAAACAGACTGCAGCACGGATGACCTTGTCAGAGCTATTAAGAAAAATCCTGGCCCAAAAGCAGCTGGTAGCAAACTGTCTTTCAGCTTTGGTAGTATCAATCTCAGTTCAGGTGTGACAGTAGATCTCATTCTCTGAGGACCAGATTACTTCTCTGCTAATCTGATCTCCCTCCAACTTGTGGGGCAAGGAGATTCAGTGGATTACTCCTTAAATTAAACACTTGGGATATAGAAATGCCTTTGCTAAGCCTACACTGTGATAAGCCCAAATTTACAGGACAAGCTTGGAATTTCATGGGACAGGATCCTAAGACTGTTGACAAAAAGTCCTGAACTGTAAAACATCAGCATACTTAACATTAGTGTACAAACATGGAACATTTACTTCAAAGAGTAATTTTCAATTTTGCACCAGTAGTAATTTAAGGGTAGACTTGTAGTAGGTGGATCTCCGTAAAACAGAAATTTTTGGTTTTTTAACCACGCAAGGAGGGAAACGGGAAAAGATTTGTTCAAAATTCAAATCCCATGGTGTCTAAAGAAGAAAGGAAGTGCTGGATCAGAAACAGGCCAAAAAGACTACCTCAGCAGGAGATAGGAGGAGGATCAACAAGTGAAATTGCTCTTTGACAATGAGTATTGCTGAGATGGAAAGCACAAAGTACCAGCTGACAAAAAGAATAATGATGATTAGTCACATGTGTTTTAGATACAAGATGATAGAGCAGACTGATTTATCCCAGCTGAACAGTAAAATACCCTTGTTATTGGCTATTTCCTTATAAACCTGGCTGAACAGCCCCCTCCAGGCTACAGAAATACTATATATTAACATTTCATAAAAAGTTTTCTTCCAGTACAAGTAGCATAACTACTATCCTACCAAAAACTTCAGAAAAAATCTCTATATTAACAAAGGAAATACAAACTGCATTACAAAGATAAGTTAGTAAAAAAAGCTATTCTAGGTGACTACATAGGTATGGGTCTCCAAGGAGGCTTTTAGAGGTTCCTTCTCCCAACACTGTGACAGAAATAGGAGACATATTGAGTTTACAGATTGGTCAGCAGCAAGTTCCAATAACTTTCCAAGGTCCTCAATTTTATTTTCTGAAGGGACAAAAGACACAGCATTTATTGTTGCTGAAATTAGCTTCCCTGGGTCAGGGATTACTATTCAAAGGGTGATTACAAACTAGAGGGTTTTTCTCTAGTCAAGGAAACAAATGCCATACTTAAGTATTTTAGCAACTCTTGCCACAGAGACAATTTATTGTCTCAGAACAATGAACATAAATACAAAATTAAATAACTCAATTGATAAATGCTGGCTACAATCTCCAGAGGAAAAAAAAAGCAACCAACCCACAACCCCAAATCAGAATAAAACCTGTTCCTTTGGAGCCTTGTCAGCTTCTTTCTGAAATATGCTGATTTTGAATGACTTCCAAGGCTACCATCTCACCTCTTGTGACAGTGGTCTTTTAGCTAACATGTTTGACTTCACAGTTTCAGGTCAAAAATATTTCTTCTGCAAATATGGGTAAGTCAAAGTCCACAGACTTCTCAACTCTCACTTTGTGTGAATGTTGTGAGACTTCTTTCCTACATTATTTTCTGACTTGTTAAAATTTTTTGGGGGATAGCATCTGTCTTTGGCTGTGTGTGGGTGCACTGTGCCTTTAACTACCAGGTCCCAACTAGTGGTACCTTCAATCATAGTAGAAAAATTATAAATAAAAATTATAGCTCAGAGGTAGAAACACTCTTCCCCCCCCCCTTGTGGATAGCTATTGCAAAGCTACAATTAACCTCAATTAATAGGAAGGGTAAACTTTATACAGAGAATATGCTGTTCAGGTGTTCTTAATGAGAGCAGCACTTGGCACTGTTTAATCTGTCTGTAACAGGGAGCTCTGCTGGGGTGAAAATTAAAGTTGCTAAAGCTTAATCCAAGAGGAAAGTAGGTTCCCTCCCTTACAAAAAGCAATTCCTCTAATAAAAGCTACCTAGTAAAGTTAAGAGTCTATTTGGACCCTGAGTGCATCAATAGGCCTTAATTGCCCTAAACAGCCTCATCCACACCCTGTCCACTGACCCATTTAAGCTCAAACTGAAGTCCCTAGCCCTCTTCTGAGCTGTGTAGATAGGTCTGTGCTCAGTCCTGTCCCCTGCTGTGCCTGACTTAAGTGGACTTCCTGGATTCCTGACCTCCAGCCTGCCTTAACACCACACATTTGTGTTATTTCTGACACAGTCATCACATTTCTGATGATCACTGGGCTGCACCCAGAATCTGTTAGTGTCACCAACCTCATCCAGCTACTGAAAAACTAATTTTCTGCAAACCTTACTTTAGGCAATAGTGTAACAATTAAGATCTTTTCCATTGCTCTCGCTGTTCCTTCCTCCTATTAAAATAGAAATATTCAAAGTGCCAGCTTACACTACCTACAAGACTGGTGGAACTGACAAAAATGGATCAATTTCATTAAAGATAAAAATAGGAGAATGACTAAAACCTGTGCAGAACTGTCCTCTTTATAGTTTCTACTGTATGAAGATTTACAATTTCATGTAATGAAGTTTCCCTCACATCCCTAGAGATACATTTTATATTCCATACACAAGAACTATTTCCTATTGGCTTTCTCAGTGCTATCACAGTTCTAGTAACCTCTTGTGGACTATACAAAAATATAGCATTCCATGCATGCTATTTGTATCAATTATAGAACTATCACGTAGACCAACAGTATAGTTTGATCTTTGTGCCATCAATCCAGACTGCTAATCATTTTCATTTACCAATGAATTTTTAAATAACAGTGTTGCCCAAGGTAGAATATATCAGACAATGCATTGTAGAAAAATATTACTTCTCTTGAAGTCAAAGGATTTTGACTTCTGAATTTTAGGGTTTTTAATTGAAAAGTTACCAGTGCATCTTAAATTACTTGATTTGTATGTAACTTTGCTTTTTAGTTGTATACTTTTGATGGAAGTTATATTGCATTATATTTCAGACACAGAATTAACTTGGTATGAAGGAGGGAGGGCAAACATCACCTGATCAGATGGCTGTTGACCTGGGAATGTCCTCATCAAACCTAAACAAGCAGGTACAGCAGAAAAACTGAATAAGAGTCTGGGTAAAATAAGTGTTTGAGTAAGATAAAAAGCTTCAAAACCAAGAGGATACATTTCATTGCCTTATTTTCCCCTTAATTTTTTGTATTCCCAAGTTATGGTTTTATATACAGTTTAAGTCATTATAAACCTGTATAGCTGCTGAAAGACAGTTCTGTCACACACACGCCTTCCCACTTAATCCTAGCTACATACCCAACCCTACTGGAAAAAAATGGTTCCTACAGCCACAGTGATCCATATCCAGGTTAAGACTAATCACTTTGTCAAGTTTGATTTCAGTGCTGGCTTAAAGCGTATGTGAAACTATGGCCTCATTAATCAGCAAATTTTATCTAATTACCAGAAGTCACAAGGGATGACCCTGCAACTGTAACATTTCACAGCTTCCATTCCCAAACTTTACGAGTTGTGTTCTCCCCTTTCATCAAGCTTGTGACCCAAATACTAGCACACATTAACAAATTCTTATCACCCTTGAGACGCAGTTTGTACCTGCAACGGTCCCTGGCTCATAAATTACTGCTGTATTGCATAGTGAAAAGTTCTTAATAGAAAATTCTCACCTGATTCTGCAAACTTTGCCTTATATGCACTTTATTCCTCCTGGTGTCAGGAGGTGGAGGAAGGTATAGTGTCAGACTGGGAAGATTCAAACAAATCCTTCATCCAGGCCCCTCTTGTAAAGCTGTTTGCTGATCTCCACTACAAGCAATACAGCATGAGCCTAGGAGATGTCTGTTTCCTGCTTTGAAAATCTGTTCCATCTAGGATTTCAGAAAACGGAATCATTTTATTCCAGCTGAACTAGATAGCTTGGTTTGTTTTTCTGTGACAAACTATTAATCTATCTTATATATGACAAGCATACATATTGGAGAGAAGAAAAGCTTTTCTTCTGGACTACTTATTAAATAACACAGGGCTTTTACAAGCTCTTATCACTAACCCAGCAAAGTGGGGCTAACAATAGCACATTTTCTTCTAGAACAATTTACTGTATCCATTTTTTTTTCCAAGAAAGCAACTATTCTGAAAGGTTATAGATTATAATACTTATTTAAAATAGATGAAACATTTTAGTCATTATCTATTTCCATGAGAAAGTCTCCATGATTTCCCCTGAGTTCCCCTTTTGTGTGTAGTCTAGTCTAGACTATCATAATAGATTTGACAATTATTTTTATTACATAACTTTGAAAAACAGACTCTCATAGAATTTGGTCGTCAGAAAATTCTGCTCTGAATAAGATAGGACAATGCGTGGCTTTAAAAAAAAATATCATGAATTCCTCTATTGTTGGTTTGCTTTCCGAGTTGATTTCTCAGTCTAGAAAAGCTAAAGCCATTAAATATATTTTAGATTGTGCCAAACACAACAATATCTATAGAGATTTTTCCTTTTCCTATGTTTCCTCCTGTGCGTAAGGAAGTAGTGGAACTCCTCATGCAAGTGAAAATAGAATTTGGCTTTAAATCACTATTCCAAATGATAGTAAAGTGATCATCCCAAACCAGCACTAAATAAAACTTGTGGTCACTGATTCACTAAGCTATCTGATTAAAGAGCCACATCAAAGCTGTATGTTCTGCTAGTCACTCCCAGTTAAAAATTCTGAAGTATAAGTACATTTTTATTCTTTCTCATTATTTACTCCTACAGACAGAATACATTTCATAGTGCTTTGAGAAATTAGGTGTAATAAATATTTGTAAAGAAATTTTGTTGTATTTGTGGCCCTGATACTACACTATTTACTGAAGGGATGTTCCTCACTACCTCTCAACTAGACAGGAGAGACAGACAGGCTTACATGACATACTATATTTTTATATTAAAAATAAGGTTGCTGTAGATGTGGTTTCTGCTAAGTACCTTTATATTAAACTATTTTGGTGCTATGTTGACTTCCTCCACAATTCAACCTTCTGGACTACTTCTCTGTACTGTTTTACAGTTGGAAATTAAAAAAAAATTGTTAGTGGTGTTAAATGGAACAGATTCCTGCTAATGGATTATTGATTATACCCAAGTGATGTATTGAGTATCACAAGCAGAACAGTCTTCTCCCCTTTAGCTTTAAGAATCTAATATATTAAAAATATTAACATTATATGCTCATTATTTTCATGGGGGAAAGTATTAAGCTGGGATGTACATTTCTGCTGCAAGAGGAGGTGGCATCTCTATTTTTTAATCACAGATTTTATGGAGTATTTTATCAAACTCATAGAACCCCTTTAGAAAAAAAAAAAAAAAACCAAACAAAATAAAAGTTCTTCATTATTCTGCCATAACCACAAGCTTGTTCAGCTGAAAAACTTCACATATAATAATTTTCTACCTCCCTACCACCTTAAAGCTAGCAATTTTAAACAAAGCAAGAGTGAAAGACTTAGCAGATGAAAAGTGTAATTTTATTTCATATACATTGTCCTATAAATCTCTTCTCTGTTTTGTAGGTTGCATGCTGACATGCGACTTAAAACTGAGATTCAGAGCCCAAAATCCTTTTCCATTTACAATCTAGGACATATTAGATTTGGTTTTAAGGCTAATTGCTGTTAGGTGACACTTAGCTAAATCATACTGTATTTCTTTCCTATAGCTGGAGACATAAATGCCAGTATTTTAGTTTTACTTTATAAAGTTGCTGCTTCTCAGAAATAACTTGTGAAACAGGTTGGTCAGAAAAAGTCATCTTCACATAAAATCCTGGTAGGGGAAAAAAGAATCAAACTAGAAACCCTATGAATACACAAATTTTCAACAAAGTTTGTAATGAGATTAAAATGGTTAAAGGCACACCAAGTTTGCATCTGTACAACACTGTCACACTGTGTTAATCTAGGCTTTCATTCTGATCCAGACAGTTCACTGGAACACTTACAGGAGAACACATGCTTCTAATTACCAGTTTTCTCTGTGCAGGCAGCTCTTAAGACCTGCATTTCCCAAATTATTGAAATCTAATTCCCTAGTAAAAAAACACATCCAGCCATCTTTCCTGCAGTCCCATAAGGAAAGATGAAATTATAAAAGGCCTGTCCATCAACATGTACGAGTTGGCCATCTGTACGTGCTAGCACCTTCCTTGCATGTTTCACATTTTGGGAAGTAACTGTAGTTATTTTGACACAATGCTTTCTTATAGGGAGAAGTGAAGTTAACTTTTGACATTGAAGGTGTCACCAACATCCCCCTTGCAAGTGTGGTGACCTCTGTCACAAACGGAATGCGTGGCAGCTTCTGTTACAGTACTGTTAACCACACATAGCACAAGGTTCACACAGCGTCTCCTTCTCCCTAATTCATTCTTTGAAGGACTTGAACTCTCCTTGCACACAGACCACCCTAAACCAATGGCAAGCTTTTGCTTTCTGAAGTTTCTGAAAGTTTGTATCTTTTCCTTCTTGTAGAGATGTACTCAGTCTTTAGATATTACCACAGATAACAAATGAGTCTAGTCTACCACATAATTGTGCACTGGCTGGGGCACTGACACCCTCTAACTTACTGTTCATTTAGAGCAGGACATTTCCAACAGTCTCAGACCCACAATACTTCCATTTGCTCTGGGGTAGGACGATTTTGCTCTGTCATTTTTAGTCCAGGATGACAAGTTTCTCATTCTGTCCTGCCTACAAAATAAATTGCTTATTGGTACCTGGACACATAGAAACAGAGCTTGCAGGGATGCTCCCTTAAACTAAAGCTTTCCAGAGGATTCTCACAAGGGAGAAAAGATTCTAAGGATAGAAATACTCCCTTTTTTTTTTTTTTTTAAAGTCCTAATTTTCTCTTCAGAGTGGAAAAGGCCAGCCACAAAGGAGCACGACCAAAGACTAAGTTTAGTCACAGGTATGACAGAAAAAAAGCAGCATTTTAAAAATATAGCTTGCCAAAGGCTGAACATTACTTTATGGTGGACTGAAAGAGAGGGAAGACTAAAAGACAGTAAAGCTTACAACAAAAGACATCATCTCTAAATCAAGGAGTTCACTGTGAAAACCTGAAAAAAAAAAAAAAAAGAGCCTTAATGAATTGGATCAAGATTGCTTGCACATTAATCATTTACAGCAGATATACTCTGGAAGCTACAAGCTTGTCTTCAAAAAACTTGGGAAGAATGTTAAGATTTTTTAGTTCAGCAAAGAGTGTTATTTGCCTAAAATTGAAAGGGGGAGTTTCCTACAAATTGTTTCTTAATATCACCTCTCCAAGAAAAGCCTAAACAGTGATTTAGTTTCTACTCCTTTCCTCTTTCTACCCCTTTCTTTTTCCATCAAAAAATTGATTAGTTGATTGATTTCCAAAATAAGCAAGCTAAAGAAATTTGTTTTGGAGTTATGGTCCTGTGTTCATCACTTGGGGAATATACTTTAATTTCACAGGCTATTCAGAATAGTACTGGGAAAGTGTCCTGACATAAAGATAGTCAAGTTGTATGTAGGAAACACAAGAACTGGTTACCCGGGACAGAGACAGGGCTGAGGTACTCAATGACTTTTTTGCCTCAGTCTTCACTGGCAAGGACTGCAGCCACACTGCCCGTGAC
>VUYV01000016.1:3798088-3809271 GCA_008711295.1 Anarhynchus alexandrinus | reverse complement strand
AGGGGGAATGGCTTCAAACTGGAAGAGGGCAGGTTTAGATTGAACATTAGGAAGAAGTTTTTCACTTTGAGGGTGGTAAGGCACTGGAACAGGTTGCCCCGAGAGGTTGTTGAGGCCCCATCCCTGGAGGTGTTCAAGGCCAGGCTGGACATGGCCTTGGGCAACCTGGTCTAGTGGGAGGTGTCCCTGCCTATAGCAGGGGGGTTGGAACTCGATGATCTTCAAGGTCCTTTCCAACCTAAACCATTCTATGATTCTATGTATTACAGTATGGAAGGCAGACAATGCATTAAAAACACGAGGAATTGCCTCGGGGCAGTTTAGAAGTAAGGCTCAGTTATAATGCTATAACTGGACTGAGATAAGTCAAAATTACATAGCAATCTCACTTTGAGGCATAACCTGTATTTTATCCTAATGCTGATATGTTTATCAATTTGGCAGCCACAAAAATCTATGGATTAGCATGAAAGTGACATCTAACACAGTGATATTAATATCCTTGCATTCATATTCTGTAATCCACAATCCCAGTTACAGAAGGATATAAAAGACTGACTGTTGTTCCAGAAGGGGTTCTCTCTGTTATCTTTGGATATAAAGTGGTTTTTCAGATATCCCTTCCTTTCTGTGGGCAGTTTAAATCAGATTAATAACTGAAAGACACATATGGTAAAACTGAAGAAGCAGAGATAACTGGAAAAAATATAAGCCTAGATAGATGAAAATCAGTATTATACAGCCATTAAGCATTGAAAAAAATAGTGTAAAGCACTGTAAAGTTTGCAAGCAAATTTCAGCAAAGTTATCATATACCCATTGAAATCATGGAGAGGACATAGAGCTTCACCAATCCTGTAAATATCAAGAATTTACTGAAGACACAACAATCATCTTTGGTATATCTATTCCTAAGTTGCAATCTGAACTTATTTTAATTGTTAGAGAAAGGATTATTGTCTCAAAGTTAAAAATACTATGCAAGAGGGGTAATACCCCAAATCAATATGTTATCGCAAATAAGTATTAGCAGTTCAATTTTAAATAGAAAGTGGACTTAAGTAACAGACAATTGCCCAAAGGCAATTGTTAAATTTAATATCTTGAAAAGTTGATTGGGCAGAATCAATAGTCTATGCCAATGACATTTAGAGCACTAAACACTATGGACTACTTTCTCTCAGGTTCACAAACCACCTTTACAGTTTGATTCTTATTTTAGAATACAAACCCTACTATCTTTTTGTAATCCTTAAGGTACTTTAAAAGTTGCAATAGGTTAGACCAAAAAACAAGGCTAAGAAATAATATCAAAAGCAGATAAGCCAAAAAAACCCCACTTCTAAAACTAGTGAATGTTTCAAAGCTTGCCAGATATGGTTTAACAGAAGGATGACAACTTTGGGATCACCTCCTTGCAAGTTTTTATTAACATGGCTTTACATTAGTTGTTAGTGTTAGCAGAAAAGCTCTGTTCTGGGACACGTACTTAACACCAGTTTTCTGACACGGTTCACAGCTGCAGATACTAGAATCATAGAGCTTAACCTGTTAAAATTTGGGTAAGGTTTATTACAGTTCAGTTCTTTAAGAACTTAGACAATTTAGATAAAGATTTATTTCTCTTAAGTTACTGAGTAATACTATATGTAAATATTCCTTTTGCATTATATATATCTATCTCACTGTGTTCACTTATGTATTTACGTACCAAGTTCCATTATAAAGGTTTTCAGTAAAAATATTGTAAACCTCACTTATTTGAACGACTTGACTGGTGGAAGGGGAAAAGTTTATCTTTCCCTTTGCCTTCTGACCACATTTGGGTATCAGCACTATTCACATGAATATGGCAAGCAACATTTGGCTAGCAAAAGAATTCCACTACCAGTGAAACACCACAAAGATTACATCTTAAAAAGACCGCAAATGGAGAATTTCTCCCTTGTAATATACAGTATTTTTTCTCAGTGTTTTGCTTAGTTCCTTCTTAGAATCTATTTTTCATGGATTTGCAGGTACTGTGAAAAGTTATTTTGCAGTTCTAAGTTTAGTGACTAATCCTTATTTCTGGCTCTCTGGGCTCTCTAGCCATCGAATCAGGTGGGAATCAGGGACTCTCGGTTGGTGCGATACTGTTGTCGATGCACTGTGGCAGTAGCAATTGGCTAGATGCCCAGCTAAGAAGCAAAGTTACTGAACAAAATTGGTTCTGTTTTACCTCAAACCAGGACACAGTTATATTTTAATTATCTCAAAAACTTCACCAATAGTGTTTACAGTTTGTAGCTTTAGGAAGTTTATTGATGAATACGTCCCCACTTGTTTTTTCCTCAGCCATGTTTTACATATTTCATACCTTTACTCCCTCTTTCTAAATGTAAATTATTGATCATCTCCAAAATCGTGCCCATCTGTTTCTAACATACAGATAATGATATACCCAGGCTTAGCTACAATATTCTAGGAGCAGTCTCAAAATTACTTTAAGGCAGCCACTACCCTGCTGCTGTTCAAAGTGATGCCCACAGATACTCCCTAATTATATTGTCCTTTCCTTTGCCCTGTCACTGAGCAAAGGCATATCTAATTTGCTCTCCACTTTCTCCCTCAGCTATTACTATCTCCCAAGATTTCCCTTGTACTGAACTTCTCAGTTTTTCCAAGGGCACATCAGTTTTTATTTTTCCTTTCCCCTCAGTTACATTCAATTTCCCATTTCCAAGATTTTTAGATTAAGTTGTATTATTTCTTCCTACTCAGTGTTTGTAACACCTAACTTAAGATCATCTGCAAATGCCGATTATATTCTTATTGCAGCCTCTCTAAAATAATTGATTTAAGAGACAGACAAGTTGCTTTCTTCCATACAAGAATAAAACAAACTAAAGGCAAAATTAGTTTGGCCAAACTTAGTAAGGATAGAGTCAAACAAAAGTCATTGAAGAATAAAGTATGTACATTAGAAGCTCCCCCAAAAGAAAAAAACATAAAACAATAGAAGATGCTCAATGGGAAGAAGGTTGCTTCGGCAGGATTAGTTCTGCCATTTCTAGAATGACATGAAGTAAGAGTGTAAGGACAGAACAAGTTCTCTACATTCCTTTCATTAGCCAAACATATTTCCTGGTCCTATCACATCAATAATCATAGAACTGAGTTGGACAGCTGCCTGAGAAAGCAGGAACTACAAGGCATCTTTCCCTGCTTTCAGGAGGAAGCTTTTGCAATGGACACTGCATGGTAAAGTAAAAACTCTGCAGTCATTCCACACCCCCCACCCCACCCAAATTAATGGTTTGGGGAAAGGACCTTTACTGAAGAATGAGGTAGAGGCTGAAGCTGTTTACAATGACACTCATGACATTAACAGATTGTTTTAGTTGTGTGTTGCCCAGACATCCTTGGAAATTTACAGCTGGCAATTTCCTCTGAATGCCTCATTCCCTTCACTTCAGTATCACTCAACACCTCCCTTCTCTTTTCCGTTGCCTTATTCCCCTTAGCTATATTTTTCTTCCTTCCCTGGTCTTTCTGTTTACTAATCCTACTTCACCGAGTAAAGAAATTATGACACTAACTTGATGTTTTTCTCTTATTTTTATGACTCCTCCTGCTTTCAGAACATCAGCTTTCCTAGGTACACACCACCTAGTGCTAGTACACCACCCAAGAAAATAGTCCTGCTTCTGAAAAGCCTCAGGAGACCAAATTAACTGTAGCTAAGAAGTTAGCTAAACTGCTAGTTTATGGAAAGGGTGTTCAAAAACCCAAAAAGCTTTCAATAGTAAAATTATTTGCATAAAAGATAAAAGGAAGAGAGCTACATAGCTCTCTAGCTTCAGGGCTAAAGCTAGTAAGCACTACTTGCCCATGCACATAATCTTTATTCTGTGACAATCTCAGACTACAGTGGCCTATCCCATCACCCATGAACAGTATGCACAGGGATTAGACGAGCATTTAAAATTTATTAAATCCCACAAATTGTAGGGCCCTTGTGAAGAACAAGCAGACTACGAAAGCTTATTTACTTAATTCTGCCCATATACTTTCCACCCCCATCCCCATCTTGGCTTTGTGGTTTTCATGGAAAGCTAAGATTTCCTCAGAAAAGGTAGAAAATAGCTCCTTGAAGTCTCTAAAGAGAGGGTTGTATCATATTACACAAGATTATTCCCACGCACTTCAGTCTTCCTTTTGCAAAGGAAAACTAAAGCTAAATATTCTTACAAATTTCCAACTTCATTCTATGTTATGTATTTTTTCCTCTGCCTAGGGAATACTACCAGTGGTAATGGCATACATTCATACACACTAAAAAAAAAAAATCACATCAGCTCAAAGCACCCGAATTTCAGAGACAGTAAAGCAGCAAATGTTTGAATCGATGTGAAAGACCAGTATATTAGATCTGTAAACACTACTCCAGTATGGCTCCATGATATAATATGTAGTAGTACAAGACAGCTAATAATTTCAGCATGTATTTCATAGGCCACAAAACACTCCTGACAGTATTTATTAAAATAAAAGTTAGTGATGTATGCCAAATTAAGAAAATAATTTGATCACATCAGGAGTTAAACTGTGTTCAGAGACCAGAAGTAAGCAACATTTTCACATACAAAAATATTAGTGAATAATTATATACATTAGTACATAACTTCCAAGTTTTTTCAAACCGCTCAGGTTGGAAGGGACCTTAGGACATATCTTGTCCAACTTCCTACTCAAGGCAGGATCAACACTGAATTCAGACCAAGTTGCTTGTGGCTTTGTTGTGCTTAGTTATCTTCACAGTGAAAAATAGCCTCCTCATCTCCAGTAGAAGAGAGTACTTCAATTTATGCCTATGGTCTCTTGTTGTCCTACCATGTTCTCAATAATGCTCACTCTTTCTTGTAAGCTCAACTTAGGTACTGAGGGCTGCTAGTAGGTCTCCCCTCACCCATCTCTCTTCCAGGCTGAAGAAGTCTAGCTCCCTCAGTCTCTCCTCCATCCTTATAGCTGGCCTTGCATGGAGTTTTCAACATCTTTCTTGTACTTATGGACAAAAAAACAGGCATAGTGTTCCAGATGCAGCTAATGAGTGTCAAGTAGAGAGGAATAATCGCTTCACTTGATCTACTGGTTACGCTCCTGTTGATACAGCCCAGTATGCAGTTAGCTTTTATCACTACCAGGGCACACTGCTGACCTGAAACCCAAGCAAGTTTTCCTATTGATTTCAGCAAGGCCTAAATACCAGACTGAACATCTAATAAAGGAGCCAACAGACAGGGAACAGCGGTAACAAAACAGCAAGCATAAGCTTACAACAACTGATAGTATGCCTGTGAGAAAAGTTGAGATCCAGATATACTCATCCTGCTAAAATAGCTGCTTTTTACATGACTGCCCTCAGTTTCTGAACCAGCCTTTACCTAGCTCCTTACAGAAGAGAGATGAGAAGCATTCTATTTTCTCATAGTACAGCATATTCAGCCACAACTTGCATAAAGACAGGAGAGCCATTTCTAAGGTTAAAATGTGTTATTTGAGATAAGCAGAGCCAGTGACACCACTTCCTACTACAGAGGAGCTAGGAACTATCCCCCTACTCAAGCACAGGATTTAGCTAGCAAACTTGCAAAACTTGTGTTTGTTACTATTGCAATTTATTAAAAACACATTTCATTCTGGGTCATTACCGACACTTGATGAAAATGTGAAAAGCTGCATCTGGTTTTCTACCTTAAACAAAAATAGTTAACATTCAGTGTAAGAAACCAATTTCAAGGATTTAAACTCTTTTTTGCTGCACAAAAACCAAAGACACAAAAGAAGAAACTAAACAGAAGCAACCCTTCAGCACAGGCCAAAGGAGTTAAAAAAGAATCTGACTTTTAGGTCTCTTACATCAGTTTGTTTTGAACACCAGGGCTAGCTAGAACATCAAAACACACATAGAACACTGTTTATTCTAAGCACTAGAGTTACAGCCCTGCTTTTAACCCATCAACAGCTTGCTATGTCTATCCATTCTATTTGAATCACTTTCAAATTCAATCCCATCAACTACAATGCTATCTCCAATTACAAGTCACACTGCAAAAACTACAGATCTGTTAATTCTTACCCATGCCAACTCACCAGAGCAAGATAAACAAGGTGTGTTAAACAAAGCACTTTGCTACCATTGTGACAGAGATGTTACGGGATGCAGTTATTTTTATGCATGATAAAAAAAAGTGTTCATGCTCCAACTCTTCAAGTCCTTAAATGCTGCAAAAATTTTCCCAAAAGATTTAGCTTATGAATTAAGTACAGAAAAAACCCACAACAAACAAGCAACCCTCTGCTCTGACTGCTTTAAGACAACTGTTGCTTGTAAGAAGTCTTAAAGCTACAGTTTACAGTTACAAAGAGCAGAATAATTCACAATTTGTAAACTTACTAACTACAGACACATCACATAAATGTGGGTCACAAAGCTTCTACAAACACCTTCTTGAACTAAGGTGAGCTCAGATGATATACAACTTTCCATCACACCTCTTCCTGCCCCCCACCTCTCCAGCTGACCTGTGACTATCCTGGTGGCATGGCTATTTCTCCAGTAATACATCACACAGGACCTAATTTGATATCACATGGTGTTGCATCTCCTCAGGTTCTGCCTGAAACATAATGTGTATTTGGATACAAGCGTGATTTTCCTAGCCATCCCTGAATTATGTAGAAAGAAACCACATAACACAAACCCACAAAATGAAGATTGAGTAATTGGAATCCCCACAGCAGTTTCAGAACTTGTAAGGCAGTCAAGAACCATAGTTAACAGAACTGTGTAAGCACATGTAATTATAGTTTATTTATTGAAGTATGTTATGATTTGCATACTACTAGAAATCTTTTGGTGATTAGTACAGAAACTTAACCTTAAAATGTTACATTTCACAGAAGGAATGGTTAAAAAAAAAATCATAGAGAAAAATACAGGTTTTGAGCACAATCCAGTAGTCTCACAGCCAAACACACACTATCTGTAAAGGTAGAAAGGTAGCAGAAAGACTTCAAAAATATACAACTAAGTTTCCTTTTTGTGACTTTGTAGCAACAGCACAGTCCCTGACTGTCAAGTTCCTTTCCACTAAGATACAAACTTCTCACCAACAGTAATTTAGCAGTAATCTTTCTTTAGATCAGTTGATATCTTCTGCATGATCATGTCCCACATCCTACAGTATTAGTATTAGGGAAAGCAGCTATACCGAAGCTAATTTTCCTATATAAAAGGAGCCTGGTGTTTCTCAGCTCAACTTTGATTTATTGATTTAATTTTGACAGACTTTCTCTTTAGTGATTCTCTACCAGTGAGGAAGTGCCTGTTCAAACAGGAAACACATCATTACCCAATATCTAGTATTAATTATGTAAAACGTCCTCCTTTTTTGGACTGTGATCTCAAAAGCAGCCTCAGCTAAAGAAACAAATGCAATGCAGAACCAATAACCTCCTGAGAGGGTATCACTCCTCAGTTCAATTCTGAACTACTGCACATACTTTGCAATTTCATAATTTCACATAGCACTGTAGAGCTATTAGCTTAGCTCATTTAACACAATGGAGTAAGCTCCCAGCATGAACATATAGAAACCAGTTGATGGACTCTTGGTTGAATGGATTAGCTCCTTCTTAAATCTACCACCACCTTAAATGCTTTTGTAGAAGCTAATTAACTTTTAAAGCAGCATGAAGCTTTATTTAAAGGTAAGCTTTAAGATATTGCCAGCAAGAACTCAAAACATTATATAAGTAGCTATCATCTATAATGCAATGACAATTACATAACTTGTAGAGAATAAATTGTTCTGATAAGGTTACCAATGTTCTCTGATAAAACTTCAACATTTGTGTAGAAAAACTTGAGAAAAAGCTTTATTAAGCTGGTGCTGTAGTTATCCTTCAGCTTAAGAAAACAAATACTGAAATGCTTTGCCAACAAAAAACGTTATAGGATAATAAAAAGTAGAAAAAGAAAATAGGGAATATTTAGGCAGCTTGAACAACTAATCATTCTAATATTAACACTTTTATGTTTGCATTCACAGCTTATAGCATGATCCCAAAGCCATCTTCCCAATTACTCCCCTCCTCAGCAGTGTCTCTCAGCTATCTCACCCTGTCCATTATCATCCCAAGCACGCTATGCCAAAGTATTTCTTCCTATACTCACTCCATTCAATTCTGCTAGAGATTTTTAACAAAGCCATGGAGAGCTTATCCCAGCCGGTTCAACCAAAATCTTCTTAGATCCTCTAGATGAAAAATAAACAGTAATTGAGAGGCTTATATTTCATATGCCAGGAGCTCAGACCAGTGCAGACCACTTAAAACAATAATTGATAAAGAAATTGTACATGTGGATTTAGGAGCACAGATCTTACTACGTCT
Source organism: Anarhynchus alexandrinus (assembly GCA_008711295.1). Taxonomy (NCBI): domain Eukaryota; kingdom Metazoa; phylum Chordata; class Aves; order Charadriiformes; family Charadriidae; genus Anarhynchus; species Anarhynchus alexandrinus. The sequence continues at coordinate 3,800,832 of VUYV01000016.1, read as the reverse complement.
CTCAATTTTCCAATTAATTTTTGTAACTTCTATTTTAAATAACTCAGGAATCAAAGGGCTTGTTTTTGTTAAGCTACTCTATTAACTTCTATGAGTGCCATTTTATTTTACAGCTTGCTGTAGTTCACAGTGTAAGAAAGTAGTTTGGCAAACAATACTGGTATTAAAAATTAACCTCTCTATATCCCACTAAATGTTCTGGAGTAGTCTGTGGGACTGCTAGGGACAACTTAAAGCTTTTCCAGAAGACCACTACTAGAACTTTCAGATCTTTACTGTTCTGCCATTTTGAAACAAACAAAGCAAGCCCCCCACTCCCTAAAAACCTGCAAAAGCAAACATTTTGCCCAGTTTCTCAAAGACAACTGCAGGCTTAGTTTTTCAGCTCAGGAAAGAGATTAGGTTGATGGAAAAAGACCCTGGTTTTGTGAGCAAAAGTCAGCATTCCAGAAAGGATAGACTTCTTTGTGAAGTCTCAAGCTGAGCACATACAAGATAGCATTATTATTTTTTCTTTTAAACTGTGCAAAATAGCTTAAGCATAAGCTTCCCTCCCATGCACCTGGCCATAGCACAGGTGAACACCATCTCACAGTGCTACAGAGCAAGTTTCCTTTAGATACCACCAAGAGGACAGGGCATTCTACAAATCAAAAGTATGACTTCTATAACAAGTTTCACTGACGGTGCATTGCTGTCCCAAAATCATAATCAAAGGGAAAGTTTTGCTTCAGACTACGTGACAGACATTGCCAAGCTTGTTCCTAGAAGAACGTTTAAATACTTCGTAATATTATCCCCCTCATAGAAATTAATTATTTCTGTAAGCTTTCTATAGCTATTATTTTCTCAAAAAAGGAGATAAGGTTTTGAAGAAATGCATACGCAGGTACTGAGTACCTTCACTGCATGAGAATTTTTCCATGTGAAAGTTGGCAAGCACATTCTTCTTCTCCTTCAGGTAGCAATGAGACATACAACCATAGTCTGTTGAGTTTGCGCCACCACTGACAAGCCAGTCTCTGCCCTGAGATCACCCCTGTTCACATCCAGCAGACAAGCATTCCTCACACAGTTCAGGATTTCTCTTATCTGTGGGCAAGCCAGCCTTGCCTGAACCACACCTTGGAAAGCAGCTGTGAGAGACTGAGGAACACAGCTGCTGCAGCCAGATGGATATTCTGTGAACATCATCCCTCTAGTAGATGGGGATACACAAAACCCTTCCAACCTGCACAGGCCTTGGTGGATGGAAGAGAACTGCCTGGGTAAGCCGTAAACCAGCACCCACCCCCTACTATTACCCCTCCTGCCCACACAGCCCACTCTTTACAGCTGAGCGTTTTGCCTCCTGCCAGCCTCGGGACACCAAACCACTGCCTCATCCCTGTGCTCAGCATTCACCTCACTGACCGCGCCCGCTCTAGAGAAGGAGACCTGCGAGATAAGGCCCGCTATTGCCACACAGCCCCACGACACCGGCACCCCCTCAGACAGAGCCCCCCCACCATCTCATCACTGCACTCCCACGAAAACAGTGCCTCAGCGGTAACAGGACGCCGCCCGAAGGGCGCCGCGAGCCCTCCCGAACGGGGAGAAAGTCCCTTCTCCTCACAGACCAGCCCTCCCCTCGCGTTGCCCCTCAGGCACGAGCCCACAGCGCCTAACGGTCGCCGCCGCCGCCTCCCGCGCGCCCTTCCCCTCAGCAGCCCAAAACGCCACGCTCAGGCACGCGCGTCACGCCAAGCCACCCAGCCAACCAAAGCGCGGTAACACCTGCGCGCGCGCTTTGCGAACTGAAGGCGGGTCCGCCTTTGAGTGACAGCTCTACTCGGCCTGTCAGCCGGNCTCCCTCCGCCCCTCCGAGGCGCGCAGCGGATCGACAGGCCCTCCGGCCAATGAACGGGGAGGCCGCTTGCGCGGCGGCATGGCTCGGGACCAATGGGAGCGGCGGCTGGGCGGAGGCCCGAGGTTTCCAAACGCTCCGCGGCGCCATGGGCTGAAAACTAAACCGAGATGGAATCTCCCAGTCTGAACCGGTTTGAGCCGGTTCCGAGTCTGTGGCATTAGGAGGGGGAGACGCGCCGCGCTCAGTCCCTGCTACCACCACCGCCGCCTCCGCCGCCGTGCGTGTGACCTGCTTCGTAGGGGAGCCCGCAGGGGGAACGGCCGTGCGTGGCTGAGGGGGCAAAGTTTAGCGGCGAGCCCGGGGGGGGGTGGGAATGGGGGTGAACTGAGCGCCGGCCAGGCCGAGGGGAGGGCGGCAGCAACGGCAGTAGTGAGGAGAGACCCAGCCGCACGGCCCCGGGCCTGGGTAGCCAGCGACGCGGCAGAGAGCGAGCCAGGGCCCCGCCGCCGAGCCGGAGCCGGGGCAGCCAGGGCCACGAGGAAGGTAGAAGTTCCCCTCGCCTCTCCCTTCACACCCTTCCCCACCAGAGGCCTTGGGAGGCCGGAGCCCCGCGCTGACTCCCCCCGCCTCCTCCTCCTCCGAACGAGAGAAGGGAAGCGCGCCCCGTCTGCTGCGCGCCCGGCGGCGGGCGGCCTTTGCGCCTGGGGCTGAGGGGAAGGCGCGGAGCCCTGCGCCGAGGGGAGCGCCCGCCCGGGGCCCGCAGGCTTGTGCTGGGCGGGTAGTGCAGTCAGGCCGGGGCCCGCTTGCGAGGGGGCAGTGTGGGGAGGAGAGAAGCGGCACTGGTAACACGCACCCGGCAGGGAGGGGGTGCGCTCGGCTTAACCCCCCCCCCCCC
>VUYV01000016.1:3750429-3798080 GCA_008711295.1 Anarhynchus alexandrinus | reverse complement strand
TTTTTTTTTTTTTTTTGGAGGGGGGGAGGCTTTTTTTTGGTGGTGTTTATTTTCATTTTTTTTTTGGCGTGTGGTTAGAAACTTGGCTCACCCACCCCTACTTTTTGAAGGAAGAGGCTGTNTGCCCGTGGGGGCTTTGCTGTGGAAGGAGAGGGCGCAGTGGGCTCCGAGGAGGGAGCCCCGAGGGGCGGGGGTGTGTTTAAAATGGGGTTTGGGGTCCGAGCATCCTCGGCCTGGCCGAGCGGAGCGCAGCGCCCAGCCTGCCGCGGATGCTGCGGGGGAAGGCGGCCCGGCGGGGCGGCCCTGTCCCCCGTTACGAGGGGGCCGAGCGGGCGGGGGTTGGGATCGGGTACGGGCAAAAACTAGGCACATAATCTGTAAATTATTAGGAGTGGAAGTTTCCAGAAATATTTTTTGTGTGTCTGTGCAGCAGTATTGAAACGTCCGCCTGCATCACGTGGGGGGCCCTGTATAGAGCCGAGGGAGGGAGCGGAGGGGAGGGGCTGCGCNCCGCTTCCCCCCCCCCAAACCCCCTCCGTGCCTCTGTTGGGGGGAGCCCGGCGGCCGCGGCGGGGCGGCCGGAGCAGGGGAAGGCCTCCCTCCGCCCTGGGTGGGTGTGAGTTATGTCGGGCGCGGCCGCGGCGAAAAAAATTGAATGCTCGGAGGTGCGGGGCAGGTGGTGGCGGCGGAGCGGTGCGGTTCAGTCCCGTAGGCGGCTCACGCGTGTGTTGGAAGCGGCGGGGGGGAAGGAGCCGCTTCGTTTGCCGTGTGGGGCGCGATGCGAGCGCGTTTGCCGTGTGCCGCCCGTGCGGCGTGGGGTGGTGCAGCCGGAGGAATTTACAAGTGATGCAACTCATTTCGTTGGAAGAGGGTATAGTGGGGCGGTAATTCACTCGCGTTCAGTAGCGGAATTGCATGCTTAGGAATGGGGCAGAGTGCCTCTCCTAGGGGGGGTCGGTGGTTTTTTTTTTTTAATGGCTGGCCCCGATGAAGTTTAAGTAGCCGGGTTGAAGGTGTTCGTTGTGAATACTCAGCTTTTCTTACTATTAAAATGAATGCTTTTTATTCCCGTGCCCTACATGCTTAAATGAATCGCGTATATCATAATAAGCTAACCGTTGTGTTAAACTTAAAGGTCCAGGGTCATCGAGAGTTGGGATAGCTATGTAAACAGTGCTGTAAATGCAGTTCTTTTGACCTTCGGTAGATGTCAGATTCTTGCTACGTTGTGGTTCAGATTTTTTTTTTTTTAACTTTTTCTCTTCTTTTGTTTCGGTTTCCCTATTTATTGGCAGTATTAAAGAATTGAGTAGTGGTGGTTCTGAGAGCTGAGGCTTAAACCTGTTTTGGGATTTAGGCATGTTGGGGGGGGAAAGTATAGGAGTGTAATAAATCAAAGATCATAAGCTTCATGTGGGCACACTGTTAGGAGTAGGAAATGGAGTTGATTGCTGTTGGTATTGACCACAAAGCCGCCATTTCTGTATTTCAGTTTGCGAGTAGGTAGGTCATTTTGAAGATAATGCTGGGAGTGGCAAAGGGCCCTATTCAAAACATTTCCTTTCTGCTTCCATGTGGTTAATAACTTCTCTTGGTCACGTGGCTCCTCGTTTGTGCTCTTAGGGCTGTGTAAAAGCCACCGAAAGAGGCTTAAATCTGAAATGAATGGCCCTACCTGAGGAACGACTGATTTATGATTTTTATTGTAGTTTGAAAACCGCTTTCCCAGCTTGTGGTTCAGCCATAGAGGCCAGATGTGAACAAAAAGGGGCGTGCCTGAAAGCACGCGTGTCTGGTGGGAGTATTAACCGCTCTAAGCTGACGAGCGTATTAATTGGTGCAATTTCCTTCTAGTAGTGCTGCTGGCTGCCCCTCTGTGAGATGAAATTTTCAAGTGTCCTTCCGAGTTAAAAGAATGAAGTCAGCCTTCCCTGTGGTCTTGTTTCTTGCTTCCATACTTAACATTGCAATTTTGAAAACTTTAGGAGTTGGGGGGAAGACAGGTGTGGAGTGTTAGTTTTAATTTATTTTGGTTTCTACTTGATGTTTATTTCCTTCTGTTTTTTCCTGGTAGATGTTATAAAAAGGCTGACTGGATGTTGAGATGGAGCCCTCAAAATGATTGTTAGTGTAGTAATACTAAGTGAGGTTTTTTTGAAGTTAATTTCTTTCTGTATAGAAGTAAACAAAATTGCTTGATGCTACTTGCAAATACGCATTTCTAAACAAAATATTTTCCTTGTCTGTACCCTACTGTAGGACTTTCACTTAATTAGTAATAACTTGGGTTGAGGCACAGGTTTGTCTTGCTCTTTGCTTTGGAGCATGGCTTAAATATGTAAGGCATAAAATGAATTCTTATTTACACATGAAGTTACTTAGCAAGAGCAGATCTGATTTCTTGCTTATGCCCAGCCATCCCCTTCTTTAGAGTATGGGGGGGTGTTTCTAGAGAAGTTCCAGGTTCTATCTTTCTGAGTATGCAGGTAGCTCTAGTGTAACTTTTTGAGTGATCTTGCAGTTGTCCAGGCTTCTGGCTGTTTCTCAAGTGAGCAGTTTTATATGAAATTTGTAGCTTTACGGAAGATTCTGAAAAGGGGGGTGAATGGCAGGGAGCTGCTGTAGAGGAGAGGGTAGGAATACATGTTACAGTTGCCAGTGACTGTGAGAAGAGGGCAATAAACTTGCTCAGGTGCTTCCAACATGGGGGGTGGTGTGAGAAGGTTAGAGTATAATTTGCTATCCACAATTCTGTGTTTTCCTGGCTCGTTTTCTTGCTTTTTGTAATTGCCTTTATCTTGTACCAGTCTCTGGCTGGTAAGCATCTTACATGCACACCCACAGTCACACACACCCCACCTGACTTCCTTTGCATAATATCGAGGCTGCCATATCTAGGACAAAGAGTTAATGCATGTGTCGCTGGTTTTATGGGACCTGAAACCTCCAGTAGAATTCCATTTCAGCTTGAAGTGATCTAGTGTGGTACACGGAGTAACCTGCTGACTTAACAGTCCGCTTACTTCATCCTCTCAAAGTGCCTTCAGTCAACTTTCTTAGTTTCAATGGTAATTTTTTACTTCTATGTAGTTAACTTGTAAGGTTCCCCCACCCTCCACCCCCCTCCCAAGTATTTGAAAAATGCCCTCTGGCTAATTTCTTACTGTGTATGTAGATCACATTTCACTTCCATAAACAATTGTTTAAAAGCTTTTAGAACTGATCTTCTAAATGTGCACGTTGGCCTTGGAAACTCATCATTTGACTTAGATTGCTAGTGTGGGTTTTGGTTGTAATGATACTAGGTATTTCTACCAGCAAACTTACTGGTTTACGCACGTTTATAGACTGGTAGGGGTTGATACCTGCTTTGAAATAAGTTTTAGCTTGCTGATAATGTAGCCCATTGTGTTATTATGTGTTAAACCTGCTGAAGACCCTGAGAATTTAGTTGGGGTAGTGATGTGTGAATTTTTCAGAAAAAGCTTGTCCTGCTAGTTTCTCAACAGTTAAAGGAGTGTTGTATTCAGTGCTCTCTAGTACTGCTAACATAACTTATCTCCTTCAAATGAGATGCTTAAGTTGAAGCACTTGCTTTACAACTACATCTAATAATAATTTCTTATTAATTGATCATTTTTTTTAATTTATTTTGCAGTAATCTATGCCAGCAATTATGACAATGTTAGCAGACCATGCAGCTCGCCAGCTGCTGGATTTTAACCAGAAACTGGATATCAATCTCTTGGACAATGTGGTGAACTGCTTGTACCATGGAGAAGGCGCACAGGTAATGTGGACTTAAAACCTTCATTTATTGACCGTGCTTAACCTTGTATCAGTTGAGCAAATTTAATTCACTTAATAAAAATTAGTAATATTAGTGAATTTACTCTGCTCGTGACTGGTTTATCACTGGTAATTCACGTGCCCTGGTTTAAAAGCAGGCCTCATGTAATGAACATCGAGATGATGCTTAGAAAAATGTTAGTTTAGTGTGTGTTCATTTCTAGCATGCCTTCTGCTGTTGAAAAGTATGAGCAAGGACAATTTGGTAAGGGCACTTCTGCTTGCAGCTCACATTTTCTGACTTAGTTCTTCAGGAAGATTTGAGTTGCCTGTTATTTATTATCACAGACAAGATTTTGAAGCCATAAATTTAATGTTGGCTTCACTGAAGGATTGTATTTAAAAGAAAAATCTTAATGATGTTATTACTGTATTTGTACTTACAAAGAAGCACGTCACACACATTTAAGACAGGATTTTGTCCTTTCTTGTGTCTAGTTTCTTTTCCCTGTTACTGTCTGTCTGCACAGGTTCTTGCACTCTTTTTTCTTTGGACTTGATGCAGATTCTGAAGTCTTAAGTTTAAATTGGAGGAATGTGTGCATTTGTGTGTTTACATATATTGTCTTGAAAGTGAATCTTGTATTGCTTTATGTTATTTCCAAAGTAGTTCAAGAAATAGACTTACATGTTGAAAGCAAGTATTGCTACAAGGGTGTTGGCATAGTTCCTCTTCTGGCAAATTTTAATTGTTCATGCTTAACAAATTGGGAGTTTCGGTGTCAGGCATCTCTTACTAAGATATTCTTGCACAACAATAAGAAGTGAATTAAAATGAGACAAAGTAGCTGATGCTTTTTCTATTCCTTCCAGCTGTTAGAATAAACAGTAATACACAAAACAAGTATAAGCAAGTATATCTCTTATATATGAAAAAAAGTTTTTGTAAGGCTTGCTAACCTGAATTCCTACAGGTTCTGAAATACCTTGCTGGTTTTTGAAATAGTTACATTTTGAGTTTCCTAAACCCAAATAGTTAGTAGCTGTAGTTTTTAAAATTATATGACAGAAAGCTCTTGTAGCTTTTTCCATAAAAGTACGGACTTTTGAGTGCTTGTTTTGTAAGTGATATGTTTGTTTACTGTACTGCCTTACAAAGTAGGTGGTGCTTGTAGTATTGTTTGGTTTGAATGGGGTTTGTAAAGTTGGGAAGGTTTATAAGGAGAATAGAGGATTAACACTAAATACAATGATCAAATTGCCATTGTTCTGGTATTGTGAGAAGTTGCTTCATTTAAAAAAGCTGGGTACAGTCTCCGGTATTTAGAAAATTAGTGCAGTAAGAAGCAAAAATTCAAGAGGTGGCACCTAACTGGCAAAAGTGAATTAAGATATAAACTTACTTTAAATACATGTACTAACATGTGACACTTAGTGAAAATTTGGTTTGCTATTTTAGTACGTTTCCAAAAGTGGAGACATATTTCAGTGAGTCTGTGAGCTCTTACCTCTTCTAAGGAGTACAAAAGTTCCTGCAGGAAAAAAATCTTTTCTGTGGATCCTAGCAGCTCAAATCATGACTTAAAAGGGTGACAGGAATAGTAGAAGTTGAGTAAACTAATTATTAAAGTTGGGAAATTAAAAATGGTTTGCCTGAAATAGATTAGGGTAGTATTAGAGTAAAAAAGGTTTAGAATGCAGCCTGGGTGGCCTGTGCTGAACTTGCTTTCAGATTCACCTGTCCCCTCCTTGGGCTTCTTATCTCTGCTTGCAAAACTCTTATCTGCTGATCTATATTAGGCAAGAAGAACTGTCCTAGACTCTTTTTTTTTTTTCTGTTCATAGCTTTTTTTGGTATACTTCTCTGAAAAGAATGAATGTCCCCAACCCCATCCCAGTTCAACACATGACTAAGGAGACCTCAGACAACTTATAGATGTTTACCTGGACTCATCCCAGACTCTTAATTCTGTTGCTCTGTTGGACCTTCACATGTCCAGAAGGATTATATGCTAGCTGATGTTCTTTTTAGTAGCAACAACACAGGCTTCAATTTTGATTTAAGTATTACTGTTAAATTTATACATTTTTATGAAACTACAGGAATTGATGTCCTGAAATGGGGTTAGTGGGTATGAGAGCAAACTTTTCAGTCCTTGGGAGAAGGATGTTGAACATCTGTATTTTGTTGGTGTTGAAATTTGCTCCTGTGATATGTCACCAGTGTTAAAAGCACTAAGGAGGCCAGTGTAAAAACACACCCAGGTTGAACCTGGAAGTAATACTGCTATTCTGTCCCTCTTACACTAAACTGCATCAAAAGTGCTGATTTTTTTTCTTTTTTATTTTATTTTTTTTAAGCTCTGATGTCATATTGTGAGAATATGGTTGTACTGCTTTTGGATATTCTTTTTAAGATTTGTTTGGTACTTCTCCATATCAGATCTACAGGGAGTTACTTTGCTAGTTAAAGTCAGTATCAGAGTGGGAATTGCTCCGCTATGCTCAATTATATCAAGTAGGGGTGCCCGTATTGTACAGATATTTTAGACATCCTGGCTTTTTACTGTTGTAGCTTTCAGTTTTAATTTGGTAAATCCCATACCAAATTTGTCTGTTTCTTGCATTACATGTGTATAGCTTTTGGGTCTTGGTGGGCTTTCTGTCTTACTGAAAATACATGTTTCCTTACACCAGTTGAAGATTAGCTCAAGTATGTTCTTGTAGTAGACTAGAAATCTGCATAGCTGTAGTAAGTTCTAACTGTTGAAGTTAATCCTAAAGCTTTAACTTCTTTGTGATGCCTTTGAATTGTCTCTACAGTGCAGTGAAAGAATAAGCTAAGTTCTGTTAATTGTCATGTAAGATGTTGATCTTGTTGGTAAGAGAGTATCTGATGCTTGTAGGTGATAAAACTTGCAGCAAGATTTGCCAGTACACTGCATTTTTGGAAATAGCTAACATAATTTGGCTCCCTAAAAAATGTTTATGGACATCCAGGCTTTTGAAAAGGATAGCTAAAATGAGTTCAGCTATTTCAGCATGTAATTGCTTCAGATGAGGTTTTGCAAGTTACTGAAACCATAGTATCTAGTACAATAATTGGTAATGTCAGTCCCAAGGAAGAACAAACCATTAGCGTGACCAACTCCCTTCCTCCCCCCACAATCAGTTTTTATTACTGTTTTGTAAGCTGTTAGATACATCAAGGGATTCCTCAGAAGTAGGGATTGGAGACCTCTAATGCTCCGCTCCATGGTTCTTCAAAATAAAATCAACAGTTCCTACATCGACTTTGCAACATGGTACAGTAATTCTTAAAGCTGGCATTTTATGGGAATGTTTCCAGGCGAAATTGAAAGTTTGGGTGCTCTTGAATAAAATTTTATCCACATGAGTTTCTTGAATGGGAGAAAACTTCGTTCCCTAGTATGTTTTCCCTATAACGTGTGCTGTTCTCACATGTTCACTGCTGGTCTAGATGAATCATTCAGTATGGAAGAGTGGAAGTAAGTAAATGACTACCTTGCATCAAGGCGTTTTTGGAGTTTGGTTGTTAATAAACTTAATGTCACACAGGAGGCTTAAGGGACTTGTTGCTCCTAATTGCGTTCTGCCTAACTCTTGGATAAGTGATTTAAAGACATGTTATATATTAATGTCTTCACTGGCAGGATATGTTTTCTTAAATAATCTAATACTAATACTTTTTTTATCAAACTTGCTTTTAGCAAAGAATGGCACAGGAAGTGTTGACTCACTTAAAAGAACATCCTGATGCGTGGACAAGAGTTGATACTATTTTGGAGTTCTCTCAGAACATGAATACCAAAGTAAGCAAATTAACTTTTATTGATTTGGTTTTCTTCTTTCTTCCATTCATAAACTTTGAGGAAGGTATCTCATTTTTAGCCATAGACTTTCTTGATTCAAACCACCTTTTTTTTATTGTCTTATTCCCAAAGTTGGCTTTAAACAAGAACTGTAAATGGACGAAATATTTAAACCTCCTTTTACATTGGCAAGAGGTTTTCTCTTTTATTAAAAAAAAAAAAAAAGGAAGAGCTAAATTGGAAATACAGTTTGTTTTTTTTTTCAAGGCACATACAAGCATAATGCCAGTTCCAAAGACTGGTTTGTGTCTGTATACATCTGAGTCATGAAAAGTTTCCTAGAGTCACATTTTGTCCTTGGGTAAGTGCTTGGCTGTTTTTGCTCATTATGAGAGCCATGTGCACGTGACTGAGGAGAGAATTTGTCCCTAGGTGTACTAAAGACAAAATAGAAACCTTATTAGGCCAAGATTTTGAGCAGTCAATGAAAGTTAAGCACCCCAAACTCTTTGTAGTACGAGATCAGTCTTTACTAATATGCAGAACACATTTTCTTTGTACTGCTGTTTTAAATCCATCCTTCATGGTAGAGACTAAAAGGGGCAGCATTCATTTTTTTCTACAATTTTAAATGCTTTACCTAAGACTTCTCAAGTTTGAACCGAAAGGTTGATCAAAATGTGTTTTCACTGTCTTAAATTTATGATTATTCTCTCAAATGACTGACGTGCATGTTTTTCTGCTTGATACACGCTGTGTTCGAACAGAAAATAATTGTGTTTGGATGGCTTCTGAAATCAGGCGGTATTCATGAAACACTTCCATTTTTTTTTTCTCTGAAGTTTAGGGGAAAACGGTTTTAAGAACTTCCTCAAAGTGCTAACCTTTAAGTAACAGTGTTTGCCTGTTTGCTTGCCTGGTAAACTTTGCTTTTTATACTGACAGACATTACTAATGTTTAAGTTGATTTATCAACAGTATTTTTAAAAACTCAAATTTGTCTTGTGAAAAATGAGATGATTAGAGGAACAGAAAGAAAGCAACAGGTAAAGAATTCTTCAATTTACATAAATTGCAAATGATTTGGTGCTAAATTTATGCACTATGACATTTGGCTTTTATGCAATCATATTTTTTCTTTAATTAAAGCTGTTAACACTACCTGATATTAATCATAATGTTCCATTATGTTGATTGCTTGTAATAGGAAGAAAAGGGGTGTCTTCCTGTGCAACTGACACAGCTAGGCTTTGACGGCAGGCCTCCACAAGGTCTACCCTTTTGATTCCCTTTAACTGAATTCTGTTCATCAATTGTTTTTGTTTCTTGGGAGGTGGGAGGGAAAGGGATTCGGTGCATAGAATAAGTAATAAGGGTACCATAGAAATTTCTACCATAGGGATCATTTCATGCTTTTTTTCAGTCTTTGCTGTTACCTGTCCCTCATCTTCATAACTGAGCAGTGAATTGCTATTAGACAATTAGAAACAAGCAAACCAAGAGCCAAATGAATTTTGCAAGACTTCTGTTTTTTGCACAGTTTAAATGTGCTTGCATGCACTGTCGGAATAGTTGATTAAAAAACAAGCTTCTGATAGATGGCAAAAGCTGTAATTGGTGTCAGTGACTTTGGGGGGGGCTCAGTGTATCTTGTTATCAGGGAAATAGCAAAAATTAGAACTATCAAATTAAATGAAGCTTAAAAACAAAATAAAAACCTCAGCCCCTTGCAGAGTGTTCAGGCAGGCTGATGAAGCCTTCAAACGTGGTGTGGCAAGAAAGATGTGTAGGTCAAGATTGTATACATTGATTTTATTACTGCTGCCATTTTATTTTATCTGCAAGTGTTAGGAAAAATGAGTATTACTAGTACTGAGGAAAAGGTGAACAAGACACTTTGAGGGGGCAGAATTGAAGTCACATCTGTAGATAAGAATGAGTAGAAACCTAGACAGCATGAACTTCTTCGGTTTAAGGTACATGCATCTGAATTAGATATTTCAGCAGATAATGAGGGATAGGTGTGGCAAATTGCTAGAGGTGTCTGTCCTTTTCTTTGACTCAGAGGAAATCCTAAGTGGGGAAACAAAGACTAAAGATGAGGTCTGTCCTTAGTTTATGTCAGGACTTTCATTTAAGTTTGTTTCATCATCTTGTGCTTTTCTAAAATGAAACTAGACTTGCCATTCTGGTCTTAAAAGCCAAATAAATTGACGCGTGGAAAAAGTTTGGAAGCAAAACTTAACATTTTTGGTTAGCTGTTATCTGATCTGAAAGGGCAATTAATACGTGTGCCTGTAGAATCTAGAAATCTAACTTTAAATTTTAGATCTAACTTCAGAAAAGTTAGCACTGTATGATATCAATGTTCATACTTTCAACATTGTTAGAAGCTTTTGTAAGTATGTATTGTGAGCCTGGATCAGGTGCAGGTGGTGTCTATAAATCTATAGCAGTGGCTGAAATCACTTCACAGGAAAAGTGAAGCATTTTGCTTAAGAATGTTTCCATGCATTTTCCTACATGAACATTCCCTTGATTTCGTTTAGCTTTTATTCTGAGTAATTAAGTAAATTGGTGAGTTAAAATCTAGCTGTTAAACTTTTGCTGCTGACCATGAAGAAAAAAAAATACCCTGCCAACTTTCTGTTAATGCATAATTTTCCTTGGTACACAAGATTTTGGAAGGTGACAGAATATTTTGCAAATGCAGGATGTACATGTAAAGCTTGTGGGAACTTGGGTTGGATAGAGAAGCAAAGGGAGGTAGGTTATGCTAAGATGAGAACAGCAAAAACGGTATTTTAATACAATGTAGTTTGGGACAGTCTACATTGTGCTTTTTTTAATTAAACTGAAGTTTATGTGATCCCTTTGGTTGAAATACTAATGATCCTACTTTGTATAACAACTAACCATTTTAAAGAGGAACTCTTATTCTCAGCCAAACTTTTAACTGTGAAAACTTGCATTTACCTTTCAGGCATTGATGTGATGGTTTTTTTTCTTCTTAATCCACTGCAGATAAAGTAAACACAGAACTCCTTGTCCCCTTTTCTCTCCTGTCTATTCATGCTAATGGGGTTTTACATATTAAAGTTCTTCGATCATACCATCACAAACTTCTTTCCCTGTTACTGTGAGTTGGCAGTAGGGACAAATGGGCAGAGGGACTGGCTTTACCGATTACTTTGCAAACGTAATGGTTTCGGGTAAGAACATAGGAAGTAATTCCTGAAAGGTAAAAGGATTTCCAAGAGCTTATTCACATTTTTATTACTCTTTGACTGAGCACAAAAGTTCATCTTTAAATAGTAGAAATAGCTGCCATATTGGGGTGGGTATTGAAATTAAATAAACCTGTGGGTTGTCTTGCTGTTCCTAAAGTAACACACCAGTGAAGTTTGGGAAATACTTTCTTTAGAAAGTGTCAGGACATGTGATGCTAAGACAATTTTTTTTCCAGCTTTTTAGAGGAATGATAGGAAGCTTGAGACCATCCAAGCTGCTAAATATTTTAGGAGCCTGGTTGTGTTAATGCTTGTACATATGAGCAGTCATTTATGATGCAAATTCATATCTGGCTGCTACTTTCTCTTCTCCAGATAGCCAAAATTGTCTGCCAGAGGGCTTTTCATGATTTTTTTCCCCCTCCTGGTGTGAGCATGATCAAACAGCAGGACTTAGTATAGTGAAGAATAAAACAAGAAAAAAAATGCATGAAACCTCAGTAAATGGGTGAATAGACATATATTTAATAAAATTGTTAGTTTAATAATCTCGAAGTCTTAGATGTTAAGTGTGAATGTCTGATTGAATGAGAGTCCTGAAAGTTAGTTAGTCCTACAGTAATGTACTCACATTTTGTTCTTCTCCAATTTCAGTATTATGGACTGCAAATCTTGGAAAATGTGATAAAAACAAGATGGAAGATTCTTCCAAGGAACCAGTGTGAAGGTAGGGAGGGATTTTTGTCTTCTCTTAACTTTGTGTATTAACTGATATTTAGCTGTCAGTCCACATGTAAGTAATTTTCAGCTTCAAATACAACTAGGCTAGTAACTTTTCATCATGTAGTAAGACCATTTGTGCTTTTCTGGATAATGAAACCCTGTCTATCACTGTTCTCAGTGGGGTGGTGAGCACCTGGAATTCTTTAAATGTCATGGGAAGGTAAACGGTGTGACGGATAGTTTTGAAACATCATCACTTAAGTGTTGTACTGACTTACAGGCCAAACTTATCTGAAGAGGTCTAACCCTAGGCAGCTTCTGAAGTTAGCTCCTGGCCTTGAGGTGTAGGGTAGGTTTCGCTTCTCTGTACTTGGCAGAAGAGGCTCTGTTCAGTCTGTCTGGGCTGTACGTGTGGCCCCACCAGTGCGCTGTGATTTTTCTGGTAGATTGTGATCTGTCTGGTAGTGTGTGTAGATCTATGTGACTTCTTTGAAATTGTAAGCAGTCATAATTACTTACAAATAGAAACACTAAGTAAATGCATAGTCTTACCTATTAATGGTCGTTCATTCTTTTAGGCAGTGAGATAGTATAAAGTCCACTTCTAATTCATCTAAGTGTATATGAAGCTAGATTGCTGTAACTGGATGCCCAGTGTAGGGCAAACCCCAGTCTTCTGTCATTGCAAGGAATCTGTAAGTCTTAAATGCTGTGGTTTGGTTTTGTTTTTTTTCCCTCCTTGCCTTACAGCTTGCAAGGTGTGTTGAATTTTAGATGTTAGCTATAGTAAATGGAGGTACCTCTATGGTATAGGATTAGTGCTTGTTCACATAGATTTCTGTCAAGTAATGGTAACTTGGACTTCAAAACATTATACAACTACTTTAAATTCTTGACACTGAACTTTGTCACCATTCTATACATGGCTTTTTACTAAAAGCCGGTTTTGGAACTCATTAAAGTTATTCCAAATTTCTGTGTTCTGCTATGAGCTTTTATTAACAATGCTAAGTTGTGCTTTAAATTTTTACTGCCAATGCTTAGATTCTGAAACTATATTGATTGAAACGTAGTTGTAAATGCTAATGAAAACAAATGTGTAGAGGGAGACTTCCACAACTTTGTGATTATTCTTCTTGCCTTTCCCTCCACTTCTTCCAACTATCGGTTGACATATAAAGCATAGCTCTTCTTGAAAGTGGAAGTACGATTTCACATTCGTTCTGCTGTTGGCAACAGATTTGCAGGCTTCTAGGAAACGGCTTCAATTAAGGCTCAAACACAGCTATGTCCCTTTGAGAAACTAAGGGAGCACCCTGAAGTTAAGTCTTCTGTGTGCTTTTAATAATTAATCTCAACTTGCTCATACCTTGTTGCGTTTCTGACTATGAGCACTTAGTTTCAGCATTTGGAAGTTGTTCTCCCTAATGTTTTTGGTTGTGCAAGCAGAGCAGGAAGAAAGTAAGGAGTCAGTAGAAGCAGTTACTCAGCTTACTACTGCCTGCTCGTGAAGTGAGGTGTAGTAAAATAGGAGATGTCAGAGAGATAGACTTACTTGATAGTTTGGAACTGAACAAGTGCCAAATACCGGATACAATTCGGTAATTATAAGTCTTAAAAAGACATGTTCTTAATGCATAGAATAGATGAGAAATAGTGGTGGTAGGAAGAGGTTGCTGGCTGTGCTTTGGGTCATGTTATCTCATCTGCTATTGGGATGCAAAGATAATACTCAATACATGGCTTAAATGAATTGTGGAACTGATATTTGAGTTGGTGTTTTAGATTTTTGTTACTTGACTGTTTGCAGGCACGGTAGTACTGTTTGACTGGTTCCTGTCATCTGAGAAGATGCAATAACTATAGCTCGATACATTACAGTGCAAAATAAAGTACTGTCTAGTTGTGCAATTAACTTTAAGCATTCTGTTCTTATTTTTCCTGACTTTTGTACGACTTCTGAAGACACCGGAGGGGAAAAAAAAATCCTTCATCCTAACAAATGTGTGTCTTCAGTTCAACCTTTTAAAATATTTTCCCTTTCACAGAGCCAAACTAAAACTGTGAAATTGACTTTTATCCTAACATTTTAGGGGAATTGAGTTAGTTGGCTTTTTCTTGTCTGGTTTCTTCTTTACACAAATAGAAGAGGAACCAAATATATTTAGCATACCGTGGCATTTGATCCATCTTTGCCTCGATGGTGTAGGAGGGAGAATCAATGTTTCATCTCTAATCCAGTTTCATCTTGTCTGTGGTGGTGTTGCTTGTTTTTATTTTTTTGGCTGATGATATTGGCTAGTACAAAAGAAATGCTCCAGAGCTCATTCAGACAGTTTGATTACCTGGGAGATAAGAAGGCTGGTTAAACTGAGGTTTCCTTGATTCTGACTCCAGTCATTCCTTTAGCTGACAGGATTTTCCTGTTTGAAGTATAACCAGTGAAATATGGGTGCAGGAAACTGAAACTCAATATAACCAAGTAATGCTTAGTAACCAAGCAATTCATGCAGGTTATAAATCAGTTAATTTTGTCTTATATCTTATAAATATATATCTCTTATATAAAACCTAGCATGTCTAATTTGATTTGTGTAGTAAATACAAATCTTAAACTTTGGTTAAGATGAAACTAAATCCATTTACAAGAAAATACTGTTTTCCCTTTGTAACAATAGTAGTACTCGAGAGTTGAAGTTAAGAGCAGACCCGAATTGAGCTGTCAGTAAATGAAAAAGTTTTTGAAACAGCCTGCCTGAAAATTCTTGGAGAAATAAAGTGTCATTACTTACAGAGCCTGAACGATAACCTTTTTTGTGTATCATCCCCCCTCCCGCTGTACCTCAAGTTGTACATCAGAGTGACTTGTTGGGCGTTGAGGTTAGCCAGGTTGTTGTTACTGCTTCTGTCTGAATGCTGAGAGGTTTTAGCTTCTAGCCTGGAATTCCAAATGAAAAATAAGGTTTTTTTCAAGTGTCTTCTTTGGACTCAAAACTCCATTCTTAAGTTTGCTTTTATTTTAAAATTGCTTTTAGTCTTGAGCTCTTCTGGCCCTGGTACCTTTTAACTTGTTAAAAGTCTTTCTGTTCCTCAGGTGTCTTTGATTTTGAGGGTTGAGGATTGTGGGCGGTTTTGGAAAGTTCATCTGTATCTGCCTATAATTCTAAACCAGGAGTTGGACAAAACAATTTACACTTCTAAAATACTTATGTGATTACTCTGCTTTTTCTTGTTCTTGAATTTTTGTTTGCTTCTGGAGTTAGCAGTTTGAACCAATTGCTGACCTGGTCTTCCAGACAAAAGTGGAATTTGTGGAACATAACTGGTAAAATTGAGTTAAATGAGATGCCTGGCCTGCACGCTCAGCCTTCAGACATGTTTAGCAGTAGACCATAGCAATGGGTCAGACTTCCTTGTTAAAACTCATTTAGTCTTTAAGATAATGCTTTGGATTGCTCTTATACATGTATACAAATTGATATAATGTGGTTTTCATTGAAACCTTACTGAGGCTGTTTTAGTGAAAGGTGGGTGGCATGTTCCAGAACATCCCATACAGTGGTGAACTTGGTTTATTTCCAGAGTATTGTACTATCGTTCTCAAGTAAGAATTCTCAGTTTATTGAGATGATACTAAATTGCTTTAAACTCTGATACTCTGTAGAGTTGATTGTTTAATAATGCTTATAAAGGATGTCATTTGATTAAAGTGCTGTGGTCTCAATAGGATTTTCTCTTACAGCGTGAAAACCTGCCTGAAATAAAGGCTGCTTGGTTTTCAAATTCAGTGATATGTTTCATTAATCCTGCAATGTGGAATGAAATTACGTTCCTGTGAATTGAACGAGCTTGTCTGGAGTGTTTTGAGTTGGAATGGATAAGTACTTCTTCATTATGAAGCCTGAACTGCCTGTACAACTTTTCTCATTTTGAAACGGAAAAAAAGTGAAGTGTTCAGAGAGAGATGTGGTTTAGTGGCTCATAGGAAGGTCCTGGAGTTAAGTATAAAGCTTCCGATACAGTGGAAGCTGCTGTAAGAAGAGATATTTTTTTTTTCTGCAGAGTGATTAGATATTTTAATGGAAATTTCTGACCTGCTTCATGAAGAGAAGTTTTTTGATTCTCTGTGTAATGAGCTACGTGGCACTTCTGTGTGTGTGTGTGTGTGAAGACAAGCTCTATGCCCATTTTAAGAATTTTCACAAATTAGCTTTTTTTTTCCTGCTGAAAAGCAAATAGATAATTGATTGATCGGGTTCACCACTAATGGGGAAAGATGATTTGCGGGACAATATGGGATAGCATTGTTTCTTAAGACTAAAAATAAGATAGTATTTTGACCACATTCTGGGACTACTTAAACAGTTCAGTGTAAGTGTGTATGTATACAACATCCCCAGAGGTGACAGTTCACCTTTAGGATTTGAAATTCTAATTTTGGTTGCAAAATAATGTTAATTTGCTGAGTTGCATTGTCCACCTGCTTCACTTATGCCTCTTATTCTTTAATATAAGCAGAGAATTTATTAATTTTAGTAAACTAGTGTAAACTCGCATCTGCAGCACCACTTAGCACAAACATTTAATAAGCATTGAAAATTATCCTCTGTCACTGCATAAAAGGATGTGCCCGTATGTCTTAAGTACAAGAAGTGGTTTTGTCTACAGGTGTGTACTCGCCAACACTGTGCATTCATGGTGTATTCAATGCTGTATTCCGTCACGATAGGAACTCCTCTGAGCTCAGGTTACACAGCCTAGATGAGGTGTAATTGCTTCTAAAAGTGCATCCAAAGGTTAAACGGTAGGATATTTCACACCAAGTTTAGACTGCAGACTTTACTACTGTTGGATAACTGTCCCAGTCCAGCTCTGACCATTGCATGGCTTGGGTCACCTGTGGAAATACTTTCCCTCTGGAAAGTGTTTCAATTTTACTGTATGTTTTTCTGTCTGTAGAGGAGCAACTTTCACGTAGGGACTACGATATCTAATGCTCATCCAGAAACTTTCTAAAACACCTTGAATTAATGTCCTTGTTCTGTCCTCCTTTTTTTGTACTTTATACAAAAGTACTTTCTGTGCTTTGCTTACCAGAAAATGTTAACAGTGGCGCTAGTCCAGGCCTTCTGACAGTGATGATGTCCAGCCTTTCTGATAATTAGAACATAGTTTGATGTTGGAGCTAGGTTGATCCACTGCTTAACTGCTGTGGATAAAGGTGTTCCTCACCTGTGCACTTTTTGATGTCTTTGAGCCAGTCTCTGGCCCTTTTGTGAACTGGTTCAGGGAGCTAAGATGGCGGAAGATAAGTTTCAAAACATTTTTAAAACTACTGAACTTTTTTGGTAACTCTGTTTTTCTAGTAGTTCAGGCTCTGAACAAGTTCTTGAGCAGGTGCTAAGACTCCGTGCTGTGAAAGCTTTGGAATGGAAAACAGAATCTGCTACCTTTAGTCACAGGTTGTCATGAGATTAGTGTAGTTGTGATGTCAGATGGTCCTTGAAGAATGTTACATGTGTCTTGAGTATTGTGATTTTTTTTTGAATTCTCTTTCATTTCAAGGTCTGTTTTCCAAGAATGTCTGTCTCTTCCTGCTTGGCTCAATGAAGGGTCTGAACTTGGCAGTTGTGGTGTTGCCATCTTCAAGACTTGTCTGTGGTTGAAGGAGACCTTTTAGGCAGTGGTTGTGTGGCTTGTGCATGTCCTGTGCCTGCCTCTTTAAAATAACACTTCCTTTTAAGTTCTCAAAACACACTAATTTTAGCAAATCCTGCTAAAATCTGCTACCCTTGAACAGTTTCTTGGACATGTTCTGCTGAGAAATGGTAACTAGCTTATGTGTTGATTTTTGTCAGTCTAAAGTTGAAATATCTCTATTCTACTGAGAATTATCTTTCCTGTGGAATGATAAAGAAATGAGCTATTAAATATGGAGCAGAAACAGCAAAAAAAAAAAAAATAGAAAATACCATTTAGGCCAAAAAAAGCATTAGAGAATTGGACTGCTGCTGGTTTTAAGGGATTAAAAGTATGACTTTGTTCAGTGAATGGAAGACCTTATAAGCCTGAAGCATGACCAGTGAAAGCTAGCAAATTTTTTAGGTTGTCTTTTGAGCTGAGGTCACCACTTTTTTTTTTTTTTTCCAATTGAGAAGCTTTGGAGCCAAGCAGCTGTTTTCATCTGCTAATACCAAGGCCAGATTGGTGGCATAGCATTTGAGTTGTAACTAAACAGCAGAATACTATTGATGCGGCAAGATGGAAAATATGCAGCTTTGGAGTCGGAAGTCTAAGAAAAATACTCACTTTCTAATTCCTTTTTGAAATGCAGAGAGTTGCACCAGTAGGCTTCCCTTAGTGGTTTGGCAGACAGTTACAATAGTTTAGTTTCTGGCACTGCAAGCCTATTTCCATACTATTTTGGGGGCTTTCATATCTCATTTGTTGAATTACTGTAATGCTTCAGCAAAGTGTGTGTTTTTTAGCTTTAAAATACTAGGATGTGCCTATGATGTCAGACTAATGCTAGTGCTTGGTGATAGCTCTTACCCAGTGACTGACAGTGATATTTATTTTGTTAATGACCATTTTTCTGGAGTAGTGTGTGGATTAATCCCAGCTGATAATGATGTATAGTTTTATTTGTAATTGGAGCTACCTGTAGAACAGCCTCCTGTCTAGTGTGTATCTAATGGCTCAAAGTCTAGACCTAGTTTTTCCAGATTTCGTGAGAATGCAATTACTGAACTGTTTTGTTTAATCCTGTTGCTCAGGCCTGAAATGAAAAAAAAAAAACCAACAACTAATTCTGATAAAATCTTAGAAAAGTTTTAAAATTTAGAATAGTGGCTAGGGGAAAACAAAATGTTTTGAACATAAAACGTTCTTCTCAGTTTTGTCTGTATGAGTCAGTTGACTGTCTTGTTGAAGAAATGATTGAAACCAGATTTGGGGTTCATCTGAATAGCAAAACATACACCTATTGTAAAATTTCACAATGACAAGAAAACGCTCGCCCGGTTTGAAAGTGTTTAATCCCTGATGTGCTCAGATCGATCGTTATGTCAAAGCTATGTTGAAGTAGAACTATTAGTAATGTTCATCTAGTTCATGACAAGAAAAGACATGCACAGAGGATCTGGAGTCAGATGTTTTTGTACAGAATGATTTTAGATACATATGTTGTGATGAAAAGTCACTTGGAAAGTCATTGTTTCCATGTCTTCGGTCATTGATAGGTTAGTGGTGAGGAGGGAGCTGAGGATTAGGTGGCAAAATTGAAACTGTAGGCAGTATAGCTTGCTACAGTTTGGGTTTTCTTTTTGTGGTAGAGCTGAAAACTCTAAAGTAATTTTAAAACATTTGTAGAAGAAACACAACCAAATAAGTGATATGATGAATGCAGTCTGTGCCCCCAGTTGACAGATTGTTAATTTATGCAAAAAATGCAAAAGCAATAACAAAACTCTTAATTATGGTTTATCCACAGCATTCATGTGTGCCATAAAAGCACAGTAGTCCAAATTCAAGTGCATCATACTATATTGATGAATAAAGTTTTAAGTTTTGTCCTTGTAAGATTGTGCAGGGAAAACTTTGCTAAGCTCTGGCACAGTGTTTCACTTTTAAATGCTGTGCACAGAAATTCCTGTGTTTAAAATGGATCACCTAAGTAAACTGGAGCATCTCTCAACTTTTACATACAATGAATGATGTACCAAAGCTTTGGTGATGTACCAAAGCTTTGGTGATGTACCAAAGCTTTCCATGCAATAATAGCCAAGTTGGTGTTAAAACTGGAGTCATGCTTAGAAAGCTCTATTTATTTTTGGAGTTCACTTTTTATTAATAAAGCATTAGTCAAAGAAAATGGAGGACTCCCTTGCTTGTATTTTTTCTTGCCATTGTAAACATTTGGCTGAGGCAGTAAGAATGTATCTGCCAACTTTGGAGTTGTTAGATATGATTTGAAAATGCATAATGGGTAGAAATACATTCCACTGAGGGAGCTCTACAGCAGCATTTGTAAATACCTGCTGCAATACATGGTTGGGGTCTGGACAGTGCTGGATGCCACCTTTCTATCATCAGCCTAAGACAGTGCTGTGCTACCAATGCAGGATTTCTTGCAATTTCTTGCAGCCTTTAGGAAGCTGGTAGATTGATCTGGTGCAAATTACTACAAGCACACTCTAATCCTTAGTTTGTCTTCTTTAGCTTTATACTTAATTATTTCAATAAAACAATTTTGTACATCTGAAATACCCTCTTGCAGAATTGATACAAAGGTGGATTTTTTCCATATAGCATACAAGTCAAGAGGGATACTCACTGGCACATGCATATATGTTCCTTAGAGGTGTTTCTTTTTAAAAACGTGTGAAGAATGAATTAAAAAATATTTATTACTGCACTTCTGGTATCTGGCATAGTTGAAAATAAATTCCTAACTTTTCTGCAGGTATTAAAAAATATGTTGTCGGCCTAATTATCAAGACCTCGTCTGATCCAACATGTGTAGAAGTAAGTGAATTCTTTTCAGGGGGGGTAGAGGGAAGGGAATATTATGCATAACCTGACTCCTCTTCTCTTCTTCAGAAAGAGAAAGTATATATTGGGAAACTGAATATGATTCTTGTTCAGGTAAGCTAGAGTTCATAAAGTTTTACATCTTGTTACAAAGTGTTTGTGTTTGCATATGTATCTAACATATGGATGCTTCACTTTTCAGATACTGAAACAGGAATGGCCAAAGCACTGGCCAACTTTTATAAGTGATATTGTGGGAGCAAGCAGGACTAGTGAAAGCCTTTGTCAGAATAATATGGTGATCCTTAAACTATTGAGTGAAGAAGTATTTGATTTTTCCAGCGGCCAGATTACTCAAGTAAAAGCTAAGCATTTGAAAGACAGGCAAGTATATATATTTAAATCTTAATAAACACGGTAGACTTTGTGCTTGCTGCTAAATAGTTGCTCTCACTTTGACCTTTTGAGTGAACACATACAGCTGCCTAATTTTATTTCTGAGACTGAGTGGTTACTGATTTTTTTTTTTTTAAAGCAGTACTGTTAGGTGATACCAAACTTATTTTGTACACACAGATATTTCTGCCTTACTGCAAGTAGCATCTGTTGACTGATGGTCCTACTCTTTTAACAGAGCATTCAGCATTGCTTGCATTTCCAAGCCAGGGTTTGCAGGCACAGGCTTTAAGCTACTTCAAAATATGCATTATTACCATGAAAAGTGGTAAAAGCCAGGTGGCTTGTGAGTGCCTCCATGGACATAGGTCTTCAGGACCTGTTCTGTGAGCATAGACTTTTTGATTAAAGTAGATAGGATTTTTTTTATGGAATGTGCAAATCCTTAATTTTTACCTTACTTTTTTACAGCATGTGCAATGAATTCTCTCAGATATTTCAACTGTGTCAGTTTGTGATGGTAAGTCTTATTTCTTTAATGATGTTTTTAAAAATTCCCCTGTCATACCTAACAATATCATGAACACTAATGGTTGTTTACAGGAAAACTCCCAAAATGCTCCCTTAGTTCATGCAACTTTGGAAACTTTGCTACGATTTCTGAACTGGATTCCTCTGGGATATATATTTGAGACCAAGTTAATCAGCACACTAATATACAAGGTACTCATGCAAAAATTGATGACTCTTAAATTTAAATAAAAGTTGCAAAAAAGCTTAGCATGCAAAACACTTATAATACTCTTTTTTTTTTCTCCTTCTCTCAATAGTTCTTAAATGTTCCCATGTTTCGAAACGTTTCTTTGAAGTGCCTCACAGAGATTGCAGGTGTCAGTGTCAGCCAGTACGAAGAACAGTTTGTAACACTTTTTACATTGACCATGATGCAGTTAAAACAGGTAATGTTTTTAATAGATCTCTTGACTGTTTCATCTTGCAGAATCGATTTCTGTAGAGCTTAGTTCAGTTAACAAATTTATATTCATTATAGGGATCTTGATAAGACAAATATTATTCTTCAGTGGTATTTATGACTTGATCAGAAGATGTTAAGTGTATTTTTCTGACTCTAGATCACAGCTGTATTTCTGCTGCATTGATTTGTTTTGATTAATTTAAGAGGCTTTTTGTGCACTGGGGCTGTCTGATGGGAAAAGTTGAGAGAGATGCAACAAAAACATGTACTGCATGGCTTGTAAGGCCTAAGCTGACCTAACTTCTGCAAGTTGCTATTTAATTTTTGAAACTAATAGAAACGTTTGTCATAAAAAGCCATTCTTTAAATTTATATAACTTGATGATTCCCCTCTGAGCAGTTCAGATTCAGATACATGAGTTTGTAGCTTTCCTCACTGTATTTGCGTATTCAGTCAACAGTTGCAAGGGTTTTTTGACAATTGTTTTCCTCTCTTTGCAATGTTGGTCCAGCTAAGAGGTTCTTTAGAACAGGCATGCTTCTTTTAGTGCCCCTGTTCCCCTCGCTTTCTAGTGGAGCTATAGAATTTTTAGTTAGTTAAATTTAAAGGCAGATTTTTGCACACACCAAAGTTATTTTGTGTTAGGCAGCTGAACATTATTCCTCAGTTCTTACAGATGTAAGATGCCAGTATATCTGGCCTAAGTTTTTCCTCAAAACATCAGTTGAATGCCGAGTTGGGTAATTGGCATGTTTTGCAACCTGCAGGTTTTTAGCATGACTGTTGCATATTAATTTGATGCAAACTGTTGCATTTATTGCAAATATCTGACTCTGTCTTAACTTTGTAAAATTAAGTTGGAGAACAATCAAAACCACGCAAAAACTGGCAGCAGCAAAAGCGTTAAACTTTGTTCTCTCTTGTTCTATAGCTTAATAGTGTTGACTTAAAGAGTGTAGTTCACTACTTGATGACAATGTTGAAAATGTTTTGTTTGTATAATGATAGAATTTAAAAGCCAACACATCTCTTAAGAGGTGCCAGAGATCTCTACAAGATTACTGAAAAACATGTTCCAGTATCTTTCAGAGTTTTCCTTCGTAATTTCTAAATATTATGGAGAAGGTCTTTAGTGTTGTTTTAATGTTATGATGATGTAATGTTTTGAAACTTAATGTTGCTAGGGGCAGGTAACAAAGACATTTTTGGAACATCTTTGCCTGATGCCAATTAGAAATGTCTGATAGATACAATACTTGTTTACAGCTACTGTTAAAAGGGATGTAAAAAAGATTTAGTTCATCAGAGCTGTTGTACCTGTTTGCATTTTCGCATCTTGGGATCCCATCTCATCCCATCTTGGGATCAAGCATGAAATGAAGGAGTTGTAAGACTTTTTTGTAAGAAAGCTCTGTAAACAGGGGATGCTGTGAAAAGCAGAGGGCAAAATATTTGTTCATATACAGTAGTTCTACTTCTGTATAAAATGGGAAATTCTTGATTATGTCTATAATCTTTTTACTAGATGCTTCCTTTAAATACCAATATCCGACTTGCCTACTCAAATGGAAAAGATGATGAACAGAACTTCATTCAGAATCTCAGTTTATTTCTGTGCACGTTCCTCAAGGAACATGGTCAACTTATAGAGAAAAGATTAAATCTGAGGGAAACATTAATGGAGGTAAGTTGCTCAGTTTGTCCAGTTTCAAAACGTAGCAAGTGTGTCCTCAGACTCAAAGGATGTGATAGTAATATAATTTTTAGATCATTGTACTGATGTAAGAGGAAAAAAAATTCCTATTTCCTTCACATAATTAGTCAATCACATGAATAATACAAAAAAAACCTAGTATACTTCAGTGGCACTATTTTCGGTGATACTATACTACTGATAACAATGTCTGAAGAACAGAAGTCTCTGTCTCTCCCTCTTCTTGTTTGTTCTTCCTTGAAAGTTTTAAATACTGCTTTAAAATAATTTCATATATTCTTTTTATGTGGGTTTTTATGTACCATATTTTGTGTTTAACTCATATAGAGAAGGTGTTGCTTTGACTTTCATCAGTCTGTGTGAAGCAGCTCAGTTATGTTTTTATTCAGCACCCAAAGCTGGTTTCTAGGGTACAGCGCGCCCTGTAGTTCAGTGCTTCCATCCTGGTGTGGTTTCTTGCCTAACTTGCCATTTCCCAAAGTTTAACTGAAAGGCTGTAAATATAATCCTCAAGGATGATACTCTGTTTCTGTGTAATAAGGACCACGTATGCCAGTAACGCTTAATGGCAGAGCTCTACCAAATACTATGCGTACTTTATTTTGTAGTATTACTGGTTTTGGAGGAGGACCTCCAGACCTCAATTATCAGCTATCTTACAGCAGTTGCTGAGTATAATGTTTACAGTCGTCCTTCCTCTCTGCTTGTTCCCTTCTTTTCTTGGAGACTGCTGCATTCTTTTAAATTTTGACAGTAAAGTGCAACTTAGCAGTCAAAATTACTGGGATCTGTGGAAATTATTGGAAATTCAGCTAAGAACGAAGGGTTGGAAAGGCTTAAATTCTAGGTGGCTACTAAACACTCAGGGTGCCACCTAATACTGTAGTGAGGCTAGGTAATAACATTAGGGTTTTTTCAGTTGTGTTTTTCTAATTGTGAATAAAATGTTTGCTGAGGGTGAGCTGTTCTGTGGTGACTTTTTTGCTATATCCCACTGCTGACCTCCAAGGGGATGAAACTGGCTCCAAACCCCCTTGAAGCACTGCTTCCTGGGCCCAGAATCAAGCCCTGTGCTGGTGAGGAACTGCCCTGAGACAGAAGGAGAAAAACAAAACCACAGTTTAAACCTGGAGACCAGGTTCCGTTGGGGGAGGGAAGTACATCTTGCAGATGGATTAGCTCAAATCTAACAAATGTCCATCTGAATTCTAGTCTGTTTTCCAGCTAGTATTCTCAATACATTTCTTCTGGAAGTAGCCCTCTACAGTAAGCTGGTTGCAAGTACCAAATAAATTGTAGCTTATTTAGAAGATGGACTAAGAGGAGTATCACTCTTGTAATTTAAAAAGAACAACTATCCAACAGTTCCCAAATGATTCCTGAGCTTGCAAGTAGTAGGCTTTCAAAATAACTGTGAATTTCAGGAGCACAGCTCAAGCTTCTACCTATGTTGAGGCTTTATTAGGAAGACCTGTGTAAATGGCTGAAGCTGTTGCATGTGCTGTGCAATTGTGTGTAAGTTGGAGTGCAGTTCTTGGGTATGGGCCTTCTCTCTTGGCAGGTATAAATTATGTTAAATTCTTCTTCAAAACTGGCCTCTACAAAACTCAATTCTGAATGACTGTGAGTGTTGTATAGGATGTTGAAATGTTTCACAAAGTCCTTAGGCTGGCCTGAAATGGTTGCAAATTTCACTTTTGTAAGTTGCAGTGTAATAGAATGTAGTTACGGTTACTTAAAGCTCTATGTCATTCTAACCTGTTTATTCCTGCACTTTGGATGTATCAGATCTTCTGAAATTGTTTCACGGATTCGTTGGAGCTGTGTAGACTAGTGAAGGAAGGGATATGAGTTACTGCAAGTGAAATCACCAAGAAAAAATGATGTGTGTAAGACAATGTATGGCTGTTTTGAATCCCTCTTTGGACACTATAGATAGAGATGCTGAATCAGATCTTTACTGTTTAAAATGCTCTGAATTGCTGTAGTACCTAAGCTATGAAAAAGTCTTCAGATTTCATTGTTTTGTTCTGTTTGTTCACTGGTGGGCTATTGCTTTGACATATTTCACCAAGGGACTGAACAATAAGATAGGCAAAAAATGTTTGGCTATGTGGTTCTAATTTCTATGGTTGGTATCTCGGTCCACCAGAATTGCATCAGTGGCCTTCCCTTCTCAGTCTGCTGTGGCTGTTCTGTCAGTAAAGAGATTGAAAATGATCTGGTAGATGACTTCTCTGGAAAGCAAGTGAGCAGCTGGTTTTTATGGTTCCCTTCAGTTCTTCAGGGCATAAGGATCCAGAACAAAGTAGCAGTAATAGTCTTGAGATTAGCAGTCATTGAAACAAGCTGTTGAGGGTTTTTTGAGGCTCTAAAACAAAATGCCTTGCAGAAGCTCCAGAGGCTGGGAGTTTGATAATTTACAAACAGGCTGATTTGACTATGGCATTTTTTAAGATGTTTTTAGGCTACTTTAGATTTAAGAATTGATACACACTTTGAAAATAACAGTAATTGACAGGGCACTTTGGTTTTGAGTTGCTCTGCTGGTCACAACTCTGACTTGTAAGTAATGTCATTGCATTGTTAATGCCTCTTGTTCCTAACTTTTGTATGTATTTGGCATTTTATCAATATTTGGATAACTGCACTTCAAGCAATGTGGTTTTATCTGCTGAAATAATTAGTTACCGGATGTTTAAACATCACTTTTTCAGGCTCTTCATTATATGTTATTGGTATCAGAAGTTGAAGAAACTGAAATTTTCAAGATTTGTCTTGAATATTGGAATCATTTAGCTGCTGAGCTCTACAGGGAAAGTCCGTTTTCAACATCTGCTTCTCCATTGCTTTCGGGAAGTCAACACTTTGATGTTCCTCCAAGAAGACAGCTTTATTTGCCTGTATTGTCCAAGGTAATCCATGCTTAAGTAAACAGACTACTGTAAAGACTTCAATGATGTTCCTGAATTAGAGATTTTGTTTCATGTAAGGAGTGACATAAGAAAACTTTTCTTGCTTCGAGTAGCTGGTAGTTGATTCAACTCTAGTTATTTCATGTGCTGCAATTGCGAAAATACTTAAGATGTGTGTATTTTCATGTTGCGGTTTGATTCAATTTTAACTTTACTTTGCAACATACAGGTTCGATTGCTAATGGTTAGCCGTATGGCTAAACCTGAAGAAGTCCTAGTTGTGGAAAATGATCAAGGGGAAGTAGTACGAGAATTCATGAAGGATACAGATTCCATAAACTTGTATAAAAATATGAGAGAAACATTGGGTAAGTGTACTAGCTGATACTTTTGTGCTGTAGGTCTGTGCAGCTGCATCAGCAGCATGTATGTTAAAGAATGTTAGCTTATGATTTGAAATATTGTGTGGGTAAAATGATTATCAGGGAGGAGTAGGACACAGAATTGACAGGGAGTAGCAGTGTTAGTCTGAAGTTTTCTGTTTTAAGCAGGTAGTGTCGTATAACTTGGTTAAGTAGTAGTACACTACTTAATTTTTGTCCCTTGCATTTTCTCATTGAACAACGCCTTTTGATATTCCTTTACCAAAATGTTTCAGATCCAATGAAACGTTAGTTTTGTCAAAAAGCTGTTAAATTGGAAGGATTTTTCTGAAGTGGACTTGCTGGTTATTACTGCACTTGTAGTCTTGTGTAGACCAAGCACTTCCTGACAAAAATTATTTCTTCCTTCAATAGGTCTGAATACTTTAAATTTTTTTTTGTAGTATCCTTAAACAAAACACAAAACTCCAGCCTGAACTTAAGCTTCAAAAATCTTGTCCAAAGTTAGTGCTGAGGTCTTATAATGACCTTGCTTGAAAGTACAAAAGCTGCAATTAATTACAAATCATGTAGGAAAAAAAAGGAAAGCTGTGAGCGCACTGAAGAACACCAGAATTGGTATTTCAATAGCATTTAATGTAGCAAGTATATTTTTTTAGTATGCGTATACTATTATCATTAAAAGTCTCACATTCAACTGTGACAGTTTTATCAGTGAATTGATAGTCCCTATGTATTGTAGTGGTAACTTAGGGTTGTTTTTTTTTAAGGCAAGAAAAAATTTCAGTCCTAACTGCCACTTGGGGTGGGCGGGGATTGGAATTGTCACGTATTTAGGATATCAAACCTTCAATACTAAATATTTTTCTATCAAATGCAAATGCTTTAAGGTTTATGAGCTAGGACTGGGGGGAAAAAGCTGTGTGATGCAAAGTGGTGTGTGTCTGTTTTTTTTTTTTATTCTCACCTTTGTACTTGTGATGTAGGTACAGACAGGGTTAGGTTAATTGTTCTAATATCTTTTCATATGGAACATGAAAAAAAATAATGTATTAAATGTTTCATTTATTGTATTAAAATTATTACTGTATGTCCTGAGCCTTAGTTGTATGTCCAGGTACAGGTTTATCTATATGGAAAATGCAGATTTAGTTAGTATTTGATTTCTGTTGTTAACTATTGCTTATAGTGTATTATCTCAAGGATTTGCTTTTTTTTTTTTTAAAAAAAAGCAGCAAGAATGTGGTGGAAGCTGTATTCTGTGGCACAGTAAAAATCTGTTTCTGAATCTGGCCTTGAATTGCTTTTGACTTGCTGGGATTTAGAATTTTATACTAGAGACACTAATCCTATTAAGGGGTGATGCAAGTGTCCAAGTTGTGATGCTTGAATTGTCCCACTTAGACTTGTTTAGGAGTACCATCTCCACTCGTTATTGGAACCAGAAGACTTAATGACACTGAAATAAAGAGCAGAAGAAAATTGATTGACTTCTTGCACACTGTATAATGTCCCCCATAGGTAGCCAATCCCATATTCCCTATAAACCATCAGTATGTATGCCTTTTGTTAATAATTTAACTTAGCAACTTTACTGATTTGACTGGTATGTGAGACATTCATTGATTTAGTCTTTTCACATCATTTGTTATCTTTTTCTTAAAACAAATTTAAATTTGCCTATGGAGTTGTGATCCAGGTTGCTGCTTTAAAATGTGCCTGTTCAATATTGATGTTTTTCAGTTTATCTTACACATCTGGATTATGCAGACACGGAACGAATTATGACTGAAAAACTTCACAATCAAGTGAATGGAACAGAGTGGTCATGGAAAAATTTGAATACCCTGTGTTGGGCTATAGGCTCAATTAGTGGAGCAATGCATGAGGAAGATGAAAAAAGATTTCTCGTGACAGTAATTAAGGTACCATGATGCAAAACTAATAGCTTTGTCGTGCTTCATAGTTTATGCTCAAGAAACTGAGTTTACAAAAATATTGCTGTATGTTATTCATAAGTTACCTCATACAGGAAGCAAGTTCATAAGAGTAGCTTAATGAGTAATCTTATATCCTGAATTTAAGGCTGATAAATTCTTTAGCCATGAACAATGCATTAATCCAAGTAGCCTTTTCGCTGTGAAAATTTCAGGGATAAAATTCAGTTTATGAAGTATTTTTCTTTGGGGATGCAGAAGAGATAGAAAGAGATTGCTAATGAAATAAAGTGGTAAAATAACCCACACTTTTAACTAGCCAGCACCCTGCCATTTAGCCTTTTTCCAAATATTCATTGAGCAAAGTGAATTTTTGATAAAAACGTGCATGGAAAGAGTACAGGAACAGAACATTTCTTACAAGAGTAATGGACCTTACTTCAACAAGTCATATAAAGTTGTGCAGAAGATATAGTTTAATGTCTTTTATTTGATATGTATCAACGGCTTGGTCAGTATTAAATGCTGTGAGGCTCATTGAAGTCCCCCCTGCAGAAATCTTTAGATATATTTAAAATTCCATAGTTGAAAATACGGTGTTCCTGTTTTGGTTGAAACTTAAATAATTGCATTACCTCAACCCACTTGGGTTCTTTGTTTTTTATTTGGACTTTGAACTTGGTGATGATAACCACTTTATTTTAATACAGCTCCTTGTAGGATTTTTATGCTTCACCTTGTAGTGCTTTTAATTGAACTGGACAAACTTGGAGAGGAAACTAAAAATATGCTGTGTTGTAGGATCTCCTGGGACTCTGTGAACAAAAGCGAGGAAAAGACAATAAAGCCATTATTGCATCAAATATAATGTATATAGTAGGTCAATACCCACGTTTTTTGAGAGCTCACTGGAAATTTTTGAAGACAGTAGTCAACAAGCTGTTTGAATTTATGCATGGTAATTATCTGTTTTTTACTTGCTGTTTTAATTATAAATAAAATAAAATTGATGCCCATACATGCACATGTATGGGGAGAAATACAAAGCAGTAACTGACTCGATTTAATTTAGAAACCCATGATGGCGTCCAGGATATGGCTTGTGATACCTTCATAAAAATAGCACAAAAATGCCGCCGACATTTTGTTCAGGTTCAAGTGGGAGAGGTCATGCCATTTATTGATGAAATCTTGAACAATATCAATACCATCATCTGTGACCTTCAGCCACAACAGGTATGTTGATAGGGTTGTGGATAGTTCCTAAAGACCAATCAACAGCTACTTCATACTGAAATGTAGTAGCGTTTTTCAAGGCTTGAATTGTATTCCTTAGTTCTTTGTTAGTGACAGTGTTATGGTATCAATAGTATGATCAGGTTCCATTACTAAGGTCTCAATTAGAATGCTTGGAAGGAGAATTGAAGTGCATTTAGTTGGAATTTTGATTTCTGGAATGTTTAAAAAGTAAATAAGATACTGAATCTAATTTTGTGGTTCTGATTCAGGAAACAGTATCCTACTATAATAGTATACCTATAGCTCTTGTATTTGTGAAGGGGGGCAGGGAACAATCCGAAAGCGCCTGCATCTAGGAAGGGCAAAGATCATGAGGTGAGTTAGTAGTGTGCACATGTGACATACGCTGAGGTGTTTGCAGTAACGTACTGAAACTTTGGGCAGAGTGGCTCTGGCATCTGGAAAAAGGCTTAAACATTTCTGGTAATACTTATTTAAGAGTTAGATGGCACACGTCTGAGCTTCCTCGCTTCAGGATGTGATGGCAAAATGAAGAAAGACTCTGAGGTGTGTACAGTAGCATTTGAAGGGAAGGGGATGGAGATATGTTTTATACACGATGAAAGTAAGGAAAGGACAGAGAAATATCTTGTAAAGTCAAGGGGGAAAAATGTATTTAGACAGTGAAACCCATTTTTACCCTTTACTATGTTGTTAGTTCAGAACAGTGTAAAATTTTCCTTACTCCTTTTTAACCTTCCTGTTTGACTTGTTGTTCCATTCAGGTGCATACATTCTATGAAGCAGTAGGATACATGATTGGGGCACAGACAGACCAGACTGTGCAGGAGCATCTGATAGAAAAATACATGCTGCTACCTAATCAAGTATGGGACAGCATAATTCAACAGGCAACAAAAGTAAGCTTATAAATTTTAAGTGTATTCTGTGTTCAGGTAAAGAAAACCTGCTAAATGTTTCTCTTACTCTGGATTTATTTTTTCACATGGCATGACACTAAGTGTACATAGCTGAGGTGGACTTTGTTTAATAATGGCTAAAGCAGTGATGGACATGACAATAAAAGTGTTGCTTTAAGAGAGAAGACTTAAATGACTAAACAAATACTGGTTTTAATCTGATATAAAGGACAATATTCTATTACTGTACAGAATATGTTCCACTAGTTTTTTTTCCAAGGCTCCCTTTCACCTGACTTAGAAGTGAGTTTTCTTTCAGAATAACAGAAAAGTTAGAATGCTAGAAATACTTTTCACTCTTCTTGCTTTCTCTTCCATCATTCTCTTAAAGTACACCCTTATTTCTTACTTTTATCTCCCATTTCTTTCAGTCTTTTCAAAATACTTTATCTCCATGCATTGAAGAACAACAGTCTTGCACTGCACAAGAGATCAATCCGTTTGGAGTTAATCTAATCGAGATCCTGAAACTTAAGCAAGCTTGAGTTACTTTTCTCACTCTGACTTCCCTCTTAAAATGAGAACATAATGCCTTTCCTTTGGACCAATTTTGTCTATTTTCATCTTCTTAATTTATCCTCCTTAGATTTTTTCTTTCTTAAACTGGAGTAATGCTTGTACCACTCTAGCAAAAAAAAAAAAAACAAACAACAAAACAAAAAAAAACCCCAAAACCCACTTCTGCAGAAGAGCAGAATTAAATCAATTGAGGTTTTATCCGGTCTCTCTGATTGAGGTAGTGGCAAGTACCATGAAGTAAACAGCAGTATATTTAAAGTCATAAATTTCAGTGATATGTTCTTTTAACACTGTATAAGATTCTTGTAAGCTAAAGGGCAGTTTTATTCACTAAACAAAATGGACTCTTAATTTTTTTTTAACAGAATGTTGATATTCTAAAGGATCCTGAAACAGTTAAGCAGCTTGGTAGCATTCTGAAAACCAATGTAAGAGCATGTAAAGCAGTTGGCCACCCCTTTGTGATTCAGCTTGGAAGAATTTATTTAGATATGCTGAATGTGTACAAGTGCCTAAGTGAAAATATTTCTGCAGCTATTCAGGCTAATGGTAAGAAATTCCATGTTCTTCCTGAAAATGGGGGTTAGCAGTGTGTGTCGTCAGGTTTCAGAGTACATTCCAATTAGGCTAATTTTACAGTATTCATTTTATTGTTTGGGAAAGTGGAGAATGACTGAACGTGCTGGCTCAGTATTGTGGGTTTTTTTTGTGTGTGTGTGTGTGTTAACCAGATGTTTTATTCAAGTAAAGAACTCCTGATTTTAGAGGGAGGAAAAAAAACCGATAAACAAGAAAGTTTAGGAAGGGTGCAAAACACCATAGATGCTTGCTTTGAATTAATAGGCATCTTGCTGAGACAAAGTTCTAGCATGTGTTCTTTTAGCTTACTCTAATTTTGAATATTAAAACACTGTCTTTAAATAGAATCTCATTCATTTTTTCAAAAGATGTTGGCAGGGTTTTGGTATGATACTGTGTTACTAAATAGCTTTATTATAGCTTTACTACAGAAATGTAACTGTAGTGAAGATGTCTGAAAGCCATGATAAACCAGGCTTGGAATCATTGAAAAGGAATTACCAACTACCTAACCTATTTTTACTAGATAAATCTCAGTAGAATGTGCTTCTGCAGTTCGTTACAAGATTAAATGATTCAGTTACTGATTTGGGTGTAAGAAACTGAACTAAGGATAAGGCTCCTTAAGGATAAGTGCGGACTTTACACACAAAGACAAGTGGAAGGATTATTTCTCTTAGATGAAATCAGGAACTTTCTTGTTCTCCCCCCATCACTTGATGAGAACCAGATGTAAGCTCAGTCCACATAGTTAAGTGAATATATGTGGTTTCCCTTACTTCAAAAGTAAGTTGCAGCTTTGTTTTTGAACTCTAAGTAGGGTACTGTCAGTAGCAGTTTTGTAATGCTAAATGGCAACTTGGACCTATGGAGCTAGAATGGGGAGGTAGTTTTTTTAATTTGCACAATAAGCATAAGAAGTCTTAAATAGTCTTTGTGTCCTGGTTTGAGGTAAAACAGAACCAATTTTGTTCAGTAACTTCGCTTCTTAGCTGGGCCTCTTCTAACTACTGAAATTAACAGCATATTGTGCAGACAGGACACTTTGTAGTTTGGATATAAAAATCAAGAATTCTCTGTCTTGTAATATCAATTTAAGTTAATCTCTTTGTTACCTTACCCAATTAACTGAAGCTTTAAAACTTTTCAGGTGAAATGGTAACAAAGCAGCCCTTGATTAGAAGTATGAGGACTGTAAAAAGGGAAACTTTAAAACTGATTTCTGGCTGGGTGAGCAGGTCCAATGATCCTCAGATGGTAAGTAGGTTCTTTTTATACAAATAACTCATAAGACAGAATTAGGAAGAACTCTGGTTTTGTTCTGTTGTTGAGCGGTCACAGGAACTTCCTTCAGGAGGTCTGTAAACTGTAAAGCAGAAAGTGTGATCATACGGAGGTAAGCCTGAGCTACATTTGAGATGCTTCCGTTAATTTTAGCTGAGAGTAATCTTAAAGGGAATCAAGGAGATTTAAGAGAACCCTATTGGAAGCCCTGCTGGATGGATACAGAGGTTGGGGAGCTTACCAGAAGTGTAATGTGTAATGTATTTCAACTTTCTTAAGAAAAGTATCTTTTGTAGCTAAACAACGGACTTTGCTATAAACTGTGTGCTAGAGACTTTGTTCAATAACTGCATTGTTATAACTGTGGCTTACTCTTTTAATTAGGTAGCCGAAAACTTTGTTCCTCCCTTGTTGGATGCAGTTCTTATTGACTACCAGAGAAATGTTCCAGCTGCAAGAGAACCCGAAGTACTTAGTACTATGGCTATCATTGTAAACAAGCTGGGTGGACACATTACTGCTGAAATACCTCAGATATTTGATGCTGTTTTTGAGTGCACGTTAAATATGATCAACAAGGTATTTATATTTAAACTTTGGATAAGGCATTTCCCTAGTGACTGAAGACCAAAAAAATCCCTGGGGTTTTATAAGAGTACTGGTCTTGACTGTTGGTACATCTTTAAGTGAAAGACACCCTTTTCTTGAAGTGAAGAGATGCAGTATGTAGTGAACATAAGAGTTTATTACAGAGCTTTCATTTTATGGAAATTAAATGGGGGTTCATGCCTTCTTTCTGTGAATATCATTTCCACGTGTGGTGTCTTGTGGATCATCTCCCTGGTTTTTTTTGCAGTCACAAAGTGCATTTGCGGCACTTGAAGGAATTTCTGTTCAAACAAACATACTTGAAGTCTGGCTTAAAAGTCTTTAATCTCATTGCCTTAAATTTCTCTGTTCAGCTCTTGGTTTAAGTCATTAGTAATTTTTCTGTTCTGGGTACTTAGAATGTCATGCTTCTGGAAGCAGAAGTGTATTTCAGTCAAATGTCAGTGTGAGACTAACGGCTAAAATTCATAAATACTTAAAATTTATGTATATAAGTACTGATCAGTGACTTTGAGTATTTTCTCACTAATGTGGTTCTTATGCTATAATGTGCAATACGTGTTTGCGTAATACTTGAGCGCTACCAGCTGAATTAGGGCTACTTTGCAATAGGGCGTAACCAGAAATTGTACCCCCATAGCAACACAGGTGCTTACCCAGTGCTGAGACCATCTGTCTCCCTAGCTGTGGACTGAGTAGTGACTAAGGTGGTGTACTGACAAAATGTGTCTCAGCCTGTCAGTGTCGTGTAACTCTAAAAGATTGTCTTATCAAGCTTTGATGGGGAAATTTGGGGGAAAAAAGTTCACTGGGAAATGTAACCTTTGCTTTGCATTTAAGGTTATTTTAAACTTGGGATCTGAATGGTGTTCTGTGTCAGCTATTGACTCTACTTAACAGAAGATCTTATGATGGACCTTTAGGAAACTTTATTTTTACCTCCCTCTCCTTCTAGGACTTTGAAGAATATCCTGAACATAGAACAAACTTCTTCTTGCTACTCCAGGCTGTAAATTCTCATTGCTTCCCAGCGTTCCTGGCCATTCCACCTGCACAGTTCAAACTTGTTCTGGATTCTATTATTTGGGCTTTCAAACACACAATGAGAAATGTTGCAGATACAGGTAAATGGAAGCGTTCAGTATGCAGGCTTCATTTGCGGTTTCAGATATTTTCTGGT
Source organism: Anarhynchus alexandrinus (assembly GCA_008711295.1). Classification (NCBI taxonomy): domain Eukaryota; kingdom Metazoa; phylum Chordata; class Aves; order Charadriiformes; family Charadriidae; genus Anarhynchus; species Anarhynchus alexandrinus. The sequence goes on along the minus strand of VUYV01000016.1, from coordinate 3,763,261 downwards.
AGAATGCTGTTTTCTTGCATCTTTTTCTGTAGTCAAACTTAGTGCTCCAGTCATGTGATTCTGTACTGCGTTTGCACAAGAACAATACTCTTCTGTCTCAGCTTCAAGCTGTCAGCCAGGTGTATGTTAATGGGCTGAAATACTTGGATGGTGTTTCACTTGGTAGCTGTAAGAGTACTGTTAGAGTTTCTGCGTGCTTTCTTTTCCATGGGGGGGTTGGTACTTTTCTGAAATGGCCAAACTGATGCAATAGCTCGCTGCTGCTAAGACTGGTGTTACAGCTCGACTTGTGTAGTACTGCCAGCAGTGTTTGACTTCATACGTCAGGAAGACCGTTGCTCAGTAACTACTGACAAGTCCAGCAGAAAAGTGAATGATTGGGGCGGGGGCTGAACTCACACTCTGGGAGTGAGCCCATGGCATATGGAAAGGGGAACACCTTAGATTGTTAAGAAGGTGACATTTCATGGAGCAGCTGAGCGTATCACTTTATTTAACAGACCTGAGTAATTAGAAAGCCCTCCAGAATGACAGTTATCAAGGGAGACTAGGAGAGGCTATAGAAAAGTCTTAAATTCTAAAACCATTCTTTTTTTAAGATCTCTAGCTTATCTCAAGTAACTATCTTGACTACTGGAAAAAAAAAAATTTTGTGAAGCCATTTAGTTTTTAGCCAATTGTATCAGCATTTGGAAGGGATGGGGTTAAAACATACTGTTCAGTTACATTTTACCTAGTAAAGTAACTTAAGTTTTCATGTAATTCTAAAAATTAAAACACTTTCCATTCTTAAATTAGCAAACACTTCTTTTGGTAGAGTATTTATTTCTTTATTTATTAGTACCAATAAATGTGATTGGTTCTTTGTACCTCTGTCCCCTACCAATGTAAATACAATCCGTGTGCTGTGTAAATGTGGTGATAGCCCTCTAGTGGCTACTTCAGGAAATGCCTGAGAAAATCATTGTACATACTGCATATGTAATGCTTATCTTTTTGGTGCCTATCACAATTTCTTGGGATATTTCTATCCTTTTGGAAAAGGCAAAAATATGCACAGAGGTCTTAATATTGTTTTGTTGATAACTTCGTTTTTTAATGCATATTTTCCAGGACTTCAGATACTTTATACTCTACTACAGAATGTTGCACAAGAGGAGACTGCTGCCCAGAGTTTCTATCAGACGTATTTCTGTGATATCCTTCAGCACATTTTCTCAGTTGTAACNAAGTGAAAATACTGTTATGCATCCTGTTCTGAATAATAACTGCATATGTATAACTTTGATCTGTTCAGGTTTGACAATGCATGCATCAATCCTTGCATACATGTTCAACTTAGTAGAAGAGGGAAAAATAAGTACTCCATTGAACCCTGGAAATCCAGTGAACAACCAAATGTTTATTCAGGAGTATGTTGCTAATCTTCTCAAATCTGCATTTCCTCACCTGCAAGAGTAAGTGTGCCACAATTCTTTAATACTTTGAAGTGGGTTCTTACATCTGGAAATACTAACTGATATGTTTTCTGTTAGTGCCCAGGTTAAGCTGTTTGTAACAGGACTCTTCAGTTTAAACCAGGATATTCCTGCCTTCAAGGAACACCTAAGGGATTTCCTGGTCCAAATCAAGGTATGTTTGGTGTGCTTTTTTCCAAGAAATGAAAAATGATTATTCAGCAGGGTGATAGTGTTGGAAAATTCTTGGACAGCATTCATTCAGTGATTGTTTAGGAGATGGAAGTTATTTTGTCAGCGAGAACTCTGTCAAAAGGCTTGCATGACTGTTTTGTAATCTGTTTCAGTATGATTTAATTTTATAAATTGGGCTTAAATGTCATCACTTGTCCTTTATGCTGTGCATACAATTCACATGTCCAAGATGGCTGCAAAACTTACTCTAGTGGGAAATAAAGCAAGTTGATTTTTAACCAGGTTTTCTTTCAATTCTGCTTGGGACTGGGACATGTTTTGAAACTTGCTAGAGTAACGCTATGCTTCTATTTTTCTAAAGATGCTAGAATTCAGGAAGACTGTAGGAAAGAGTTTGTTAATTAGTTTTCAGACTGCAATTGTCGGGTATTTCAAAATTGTAATGATACTGCTTTAATGGCGATATGCTCCAAACACTGGGTAACTATAGCATCCTGTTGTGTAAGACACAGTGAAACTCGTGAAATATCTTGCATTCCTTTATATTAATTCTGACCTTAGGAACAGAAAGCAAAACAAACAAATAGCCTGGCAGGGAATGTGAAAGGAGGATGTTTTCTGTATCATTCTGGATCTTGGAAGCTTATTACTCTGCCTAAAGCATTTGCTGATAAACTATTGATTTTATGTGAATTATACAGGAATTTGCAGGTGAAGACACATCAGACTTATTCTTGGAGGAAAGAGAAACAGCCCTTCGGCAGGCTCAAGAGGAGAAGCATAAACTTCAGATGTCTGTACCTGGCATCCTTAATCCACATGAAATTCCTGAGGAGATGTGCGATTAAAAAAAATAATAATAAAACAAGTTTTGCAGTTTTCTTTCTGTACAGCTACTTTGTTGTGATAGAAGAAAACAGCACTTGGATATTTGTTGACCAAAATGATGCCAATTTGTAAATTAAAATGTCACCTAGTGGCCCTTTTTCTTATGTGTTTTTTGTATAAGAAATTTTCTGTGAAATATCCTTCCATTGTTTAAGCTTTTGTTTGGTCATCTTTATTTAGATTTGCATGAAGTTGAAAATTAAGGCATTTTCAAAGTAACTACTTCATGCCCATTTTGTGGCTAAGGGGAAAATAGGCAAAACATAACTTGTAAAAGACTATATTGCAAAATACTACAATTTCCTGTAAGAGTATTGATTTTTTTAATTCGGGATCATTTTCTTTCTAGTCTGTCCTGCAGTCTAGGAGGAAAGGTAATGAGTAAACCAGATTGAATTAATTGTTAAGCAGAGGATTATAGTGCTGCATTTGTTTTGATCAGTTAGCAGCTTTTTGGACTGAGTGGTAAGGCTAGGCTACATGTATTTGCAAGTTGTATGGCAAGTTTGCAGCAAGATCATGTGCATATCATCCCATTGTAAAGCAACTTCTAAAGAGTATGGGAACACAGTACAGTTAGTTATTTTTACACAGTTCTTTTGTTTTTGTGTGTGTGCTGTCGCTTTGTCGACAACAGCTTTTTGTTTTCCTCAATGAGGAGTGTTGCTCATTTGTGAGCCTTCATTAACTCGAAGTGAAATGGTTAAAATATTTATCCTGTTAGAATAGGCTGCATCTTTTTAACAACTCATAAAATAAAAAAAAAAACTCTGGCTTTTGAGATGACTTATACTAATTTACATTGTTTACCATGCTGTAGTGCTTAAAGAACACTACTTAAAAGCAAAATAAACTTGGTTTACATTTATTTTTCTTTCTTCGGCTTATTCTTTTATTGGATGAAAATGCTGTGATCGTATTTAAGATTTGTATCCTGAAGGCGTAGGAGAAGTTCCTTGAGGTCTCGCTAACTGTTGCTTCTGGCTTCTTTCATCTCAAGGACAATGGCTGTGCCTGAAGTTAACGTGAACTAAGTTGGGTTCCATTTGGAAGTACAGTAGCTGCTCTGACTTACCTCCATGAATAAATATTCCATACTATGTTACCCTAAAATGCTGGGAGTAAGGTACTCCTGCTCTCTATATGGACTCTTTGCAGTTTATTTCAAAGAGGTGTTGCACTCTTATCTTGACTAAACAATTGATACTAGTACGTGTTAACACGTGTAGACAAGATCCAAGGTTATTTTTCTACCTAAAGTTTTGTAATTAAATGATTTTCACAGACTTACAAAGTATGGATATGAAAAGCAGTATGAACACTACGATTTTGTGTACAGTCTTGGCTTCCCCATTTTTGTAATGTGTTGTCTCTGTTTTCTAACAGTTGATGTTTAGCCCTCCCAAAGTTTTTCCATTTATTTGGTCTCTAATCTTGTTACTATGAGGCAAAGTATAGCCATTCACACAGAGCTGTAAAACAAGGTTAGGCAGTTGTGGAGGTGTTTTATGTAAGTTTGGACAGTGTAGTTAACTTTGTGCTGTATATTACTTTTGAAGTAGAAGTGCATGAGTTAGCAGTTCATGTAGAATTTAGCTGTGGCCAGAAGAATGTTGCCAGTCTTGAGTATTGGCCCCTTTCTGTTTATGAACATCTCTCCATTTGTTTTACTGTGCTGGCCCTAAAAAGCAGAGCCGCTTCTGCCTAAAGGTCATTTGGCAATATACGCATTGTCAGCTGGCAATTGCCGATCTTTGGAGAGAAGGTTCCTCAAACCCTTTATGGCTAAGACTTAGAATACAGCCTACCCAAATTGTTAATTATTTTGATAGCTACTAAACTGATTCTGTTCTCTCCTTAAAGGCTCACGATTTAAGCTTTTTCTTGTCTTCCTGTCCCATTGATGTATAGCTTTCTGTTCTGCTCTGTGAAGGCGGTATCATCTTTAACAGACAGTGTAAAGTAAAATATTTGAAGTACTGCTGAAGGACATGTCCAGAATGGACATTAAATGGCTTGTGACCAGGCTGAGTTGCAGTGTTATAGAGCTACGCATTATCAAAAGCTGTGCAGAGAAGAAAATCTTATTAAAATGGAAATAAATACCACCGATAGCGTGATGTCAGAATGATCATATCCCATGAGTCATAGAACTAAATACGGAATTGGTTCTGACATGCAGAGGCAGTAACAGTGCATTGAAAACAGTTTTGAACAAAAAATGCACATATGCTTTCATGCATGTTAATTCTTTCCATATTTAAGATTCAGGTTAGTCTGAGGCTTGTGGTCTGGTTGTTTACTGAAGAATTAAATCTGACCTAAACTCTCAACAAATCTGAAATGTATTTTTAAAGTTGATTCAGAGAAGAGTTGTTTCATTATTTTGATACCTTTTGGATTACCTAGTTGCAAAATTTTAATCTTAGTTTTTGCTTCCCTTTTTGATCTAAAAACTTAACTGTGGTCTTGACTTGTTATCTTAAGAATTGGTGCCTTTCACTGATCTCTGCAGATGCTATAAAAATGCAGCTTATGCAGAGTTCTGGATACCGTTAAAGATTTGACTTGCGTGTGTGCATATTTCTAGTGCAGTTATCCTGAATGTGGACAAAATAATTGCAATGTACATCTTAAGAAAGTCCTAGTTCTAATGCACACTCTGTAAATTAGAATATATGGATAAAAAGCATGAACCATCATATAAACATCTACATAACTTGTAACTATATGTAAACCAATGTTTTGTGCATATTTCTATACAGATTTTAAAAAAAAATCAAAACAATTCTATGTACTCCAGGTACATTCATAAATACAAATATTGCAGGGTGTTTTCTGTGTTTACATGAATTGATTGCCTGTTAGCTGATGAAGACACCCCCAAGTACTTGTTTCAGGCTACCATGATGTGTTTGCTACTGTAACTGAAGCAGATTATTTTCCAAAGCATTTTAGGTTAGTTTGTTTTGTTTTGAACTAGAATAACTTGGTGTGTGTTAATCTGATTGGTTAAGTGAACTATTTTCCAATAAAGCTAATATTTATGCAAAAAAAGCTTTAGAAATGCTCATCTCTCAAGGAAGTTTTTAAGAGTTACTTTAATAGTTTTTAGCACTGGAAAGGCAGCAAGACTTCAGCTGTGGGTTTCTTAATGGAAAAAAAGATGAGGAAAAGATGCTGAAAATAATGCATTAAAATGTAGAGAGGCTGTGACCAAAGTGAGGAATTTGCATTAGTGCTGTATTGTGACGATGGGTCAGTTTGACCAGTAGTCCACTTATCATTGGATAATTAATTATTGCTGATCCAAGACTTCTGGAGGACTGTTTGTATTTGCTTGAAGATATGTCTAGACTTTTTCCATTTCTCCCCACATACTAGGTTTGTCTCCAAATGTTATGAAGCAAAATTGAAATGTCGGAGATACATGGTTTTTTGGTTTTTTGGGGGTTTTATTTTGTGGGTTTGTTTGTTTTTTTTTCCAAAAAACATTTTGGGTGCCAAAAATGAGTAAAAGAACATGCCTCTCCCTTCATCTGCCCTTCACGAATGCACCTCTGCACTCGATTTCTTGAGACTGAATTGATTTTTAGACTTTTAGATTTAGGAGATCCTTGCTTCATGGTCCAAGGTTGATCATGGCCAGCAGTGTTCCCTTGGGAAAAGGCTTAGCCATTCCAGCTGAGGGATTCATTTTTCAGGTAAGAGTTCCCATACGATGCACCTTAGCAACTCCAAGCACATGAAATCACTGATTGCATACATACATACCTGCCCTCTGTCCTGCTATTGGTCTTTGTACATGTGTTTCTCACTACCTGTGAGTGCTTGTTTGTGCTGTAAGCGGGTACAAGACGATGGAGTGCTAAGGAAAGATGGGGTTGAGGAGTAGTATTTTGGAAGTTAGGAGTATGGATGAATGACAGAAGTCAAAGATGAAAACAAGGCACTTGCATTTTTACTTTTATTTCCCCCTTGTAGGTTACAAGTTAAACAGCACTTTTTCCTAGGCAATACATTGGGCAGTCTCTTTCAAGTCCCCCATCAAAATATCTCAAGGGGCCTGATTTTATTTTTTTTTTATTGTGAACACCTTTTAAATCGTAACTCTCTTAAATACTGTCTCAGTTTTTTTTCTGAGTCTTGAGAAGCCTGTCGTTAGTCTTTCATGGATTCTGTAGTTTCAGCAAAGACTATCAGGAAGAATTGGCTAATTTATGTTGGCGGAGGGAGGGAGGAGTTAAAATTGTTTCCTCTGATGTGACTACATAACAAGGTTACGTGTGTATGTGTGCTGCAAAGAGCTGACTGCAGCACGCTTACTGCCACTGCTGGTTATTTTAACATGTATATTGATAACCAGGCAAGAATGACCAGTCTTTTCTTGTGGCACCTCTTTAGCATTAGATCTGGCTTGTGCATTTTGCATCAACCTTCATAACTGGTTTTATGAACTTCTTATATCTTTGCAATTAGCTTCTGTACTCCCCCACAGAGCTTTACCTCTGAGCAGTTTGCTTTCAGAGTTAACTTGAAACTTGCAACTGTGCAATCATAAAAGTTCTTCAAAGGAACATTGTAGACACATACTTTACCAATAAAAAGTCCCAAAGAGGTCCAAGTGTACAAAAAAAAAAAGAGCTGTCTGTGCTCCCTCTCTTTGACTGGTAAGATGGTTCAGTTGCTGAAGACACTGTCACTAATGCTCAGAAAAGTAGCTGTTGTCTTGCCTTAAAATCAAAGGGATGACCAGTCATCTGATGACTACTTCATAGGCTGAAAGGATTAAAATGAAGATTGAAACACTGTGAGGGATATTATCCCAGAATGAGGTTGAGAAACGTGGGTATAAGCCTCAGACTGTCTCATCTGGGAAAAGCAGCGGTAGACTAGTAGCACTGAATCTCAAGCTAGTACAGTCACATCTCCACCAGACCTTAATGGGTACAGAAGTACTCAAACAAAGTAACTTCAACTGAATTGCTAACCATAGAATCATAGAATAGCTTGGGTTGGAAGGGACCTTTAAAGGTCATCTAGTCCACCCCCCCTGCAATGAGCAGGCATACCTCCAACTCGATCAGGTTGCTCCAACCTACCCTTGAATGTTTCTAGGGATGGGGCATCTACCACCTCTCTGGGCAACCTGTTCCACTGTTTCACCACCCTCTGCGTAAAACATTTCTTCCTTATCTCTAGTCTGAATCTACCCCTCTCAGTTTAAAGCCGTTACCCCTTGTCTTGTCGCAACAGGCCCTGCAGAAAAGTTTGTCCCCATCTTTCTTAACCAAGATTGCAACCTATGAAAGAGGCTCCAAGATGCAGTCTGAAACCACTCTAAGGTTGAGCTTGCCCAGTTTACCTGGCTGTATAGGGTGATTCTTACCACACCCAGCAGCTAGTAATAACGGTTATTAGAATGCAGACTATTTTCTTACTAAAATGCTGAACAGCCGGTTAGACAGCTGATTCTGGAGCAAACTGTTTAATGTAGCTTGGCAGTGTAGTAAGCATTATCTATTCTTACATGACATGTTTTTTGCCTAATAGGGCTATAAATTATTTTGAGTGTATTCTCTAATATTTGGGGTGAGTCAAACTAATTTAATTTGTCTTCACAGGATGCTGTGCTATCAAAGTCTAGTTAGACATGAACCTTGTTAAAAAGTTTAAAATGCTAATGGAGCAATGCAAGTCAAGTGCTGAAACTTAAAAGTGTATAAACTTAAAAGTGGTTCTGTTGCACTTTAGGCAGGTTTCATTGGTACCTTTACATTATGCAGGCAGAGACTTACTTCCTTTAGTGAAATGAAGGACTTCCTAGGCGATAAGATTCCAACCATTTCCAGCATCATTCCAAACTAGAGGTCACAGATCTAACTGGACTGGCTGGATGCACCTTTTTGACACTATCCTCTGCATAGCAAAAATTACTTACTTGCTTTCCAGCTGTCACAGCTCCCATCTCCTTTTAGCATCTGCTGAAATCACTGGTAGTTTACCTTTTATTGTAAGTCATGGCAGCAGGGGAGTAAACATGCAATCCATCTGCCTATTGCTGCTACAGGAATGGGAACCTACAGCACAGCAACAGAAAGTTCAAACAGAAGATAATTCAGTCATCCCACATCAGACAAAGCTCTGGTTAAAGTAGTTGACATGACTAATTTTATTTTTTTTTTATTTTTAAAAAGTTTTGGTTAAGTCACATTCCACAATTGCTATTCTGAGGTCAAACGATCAACTATATATGCTCATAAAGAGAGTGAAGGCTTAAAAATACAAAGTATGAGGCAAGCTAGGAGAGGCTGAAGTGTCCCAAAGAAGGAACAGGGCAGTGGCCAGTCTTACTACCTCAGCCCCTAATCCACCTCAGGGTGGCTGTTCTTGGTTTTGTTCTGGGCTTTTTGTTGGGTTTTTTTTTTTTTCCTTTTGGCAAATGGTTAACTCCATCTTTACCTTAAAGAAAAACAGGACTACAGTGTTAGTGCTGGGACATAGTGGGACATCATTAATTTTGGTAAGTATATTTATATCAAACTCTTAATCTAGTCATAATTTTGGATTAAGAATTTTAGTTTTACTCAGGTCTTGCATTTATCTAAGTTACTTCTTTAGAAGAACTGTGCTGGCAGTTTACCAGAGCAAATATTTCCAGATGAGGAGCATCGTAGTCAAGGGAAGGAAAGAGGGCCTCCTGGGGATCAAACAACCTTGCAAGGATGGCACATGAGGAGAGAANGGGGGGGGGGGGGGGGGGGGGGAAAGGGCAACATGTAGAAGAGCGGGAGGCTGATGATCACTGTAACCAGGCCAGTTACAGCTCCCATTGTCTTTTGTTTGGAAGCTAACGTTTCATTTTAAAAAAAAAAAAAAAGGCAATTTCATCTCTTTCAAAAAAAAAAAAATCTCTTGTGTGCAGTAAAAAGAATTTAGCTGGCAATATTCCAGTCTGCACAAAAGCAGGAGTGACTCAAGGTCACCCATACTCTTCTGTTGTATTCATTGAACTTGGCATGTGATACCACGCTTCAAATGGCCCCTGCCTTGTGCTGACTCCTGTGGTTATGTGGCGCTGCAATCAGATCAAAGAGCTGATTTGTCAGAAAAACAATCTTCTAAGATGTTTTGGCAGTTGATTTTGGTTCTGTTATAAAATTTACTGCAAGCTCTGTTTAAGGAAGGAAGAGGGGAAAGTAAAGTGCAAATTCAAATCTATTTATGCAGATTGTAGAACTATGCTTTCTATCAAAAAATGCGGTCGTCTTCCAGATGCAGACAACTTGCTCGTATCATATAGACACGGATTGATTCCATACTAGTGGGAATACCTGTGCAATGTGATGTTAAAGGTTAAGGAAGTGAATAAGCATGATTTCTTGGAGATACAGGTTTTATATTATTTTGGTGTGACAAAGTTAAGATGTGTTCTAAGCTTCTCTTTGTACAGCTCTGGCTTCCAACTTCACTAAGTTCAATTTTGATAATGGCAAGAAGTAAAAGGTATTCCAGCAAATGAAGACTGACACGATTCAGCTGGGAGCATGTGACGTATTGCAGAGAACTCATGAAAGCCGTGGGAAAAAAAATTACATACAAAAGAATGATAATTGAAATAATCTGACACAGAGGGTTAGACAGCGTATCAAGTGAAAAATGACATTTTATATATGTATATATATACACAACATAAAAGCCTCTGACCCACCTTTGATGGATCTCGAAGCCTTGAAAGTAGTGCAGTAGAAAAGAAAGGTGGCTGGTACCTCAGTTCAGGCATGAGCAAAATGTGGTTACAGTGATATTCTGGAATGCTCTTTTGTTCTTCCATTATACAAGTTTTCAGGCTATCTGGAAGAGACCACACAACCAAAAAAGGCCCAACAGGGTCCAGTCCAATGTCATTTTAATAACTAAACCAGTGCAGTGGTTTAATAACTAGTTAGTGGTGGTTAGATTTCTGTCTATCAATAGAAAATATATTGTTTAGAAAAGATTATGACTGTGAGGAATTAAAACATTTTTAAGTTACATATAACAAGAAGGATCAGTAAAAAGTTTCAGTGAAGTTTTCAGGGAAGTTTTTTTGGAAATTACTTAAACTTAAAAAACAAGTAGGGACAAGAAGTCTGAGTGAAAGATCATTCTAGTATATTCCTGACTTCCACAGTAGCTGTTGTAGCTGACGTTAGGTCTTTTGACTACAACTTGTCTCTTATTTTTAAACAGAAGTGGAGTTCTTTTGTCTTAGCTTACCAAACTTCTGCCTTGAGGATTGTTGGGAGGAGAGCATTCTGTGCGCTTGAATAGGAGGCGACATATACAACCACCAGTGGTGTTACCAGCCTGCGTAAATATGCTTTTTTTATTATTTCCATAAGAACTGCTTTTCCACAATGACATCAGACTTACATATTTTATATTTCTTCCATTTAAGTCAGTCACTGAGGAACTCGGCACAGCTCCGTGTATTTTTTTCCCTAATTTGGCGATTTTGATTTATTTTACTTTCTACTAAACTATATTGCATCTGCATTGCGGCTATTAATAGATTTGCTTCCTTAATCCTATGTACAAGTCAGTAAACTAGAAGCATTCAGAGTACTACACCAACTCGCCACTGGGTGGTACTACAGAAATAAAAACCACTACATGACACGAGAGAAGTCCCCGCTCTGGGGAGAAAGAGCCGCCGGGATCTATCATGTGATGCATATTCCGATTCCCTGTGCCTGGGAGAGTCAGCCTGTGAGTGTGCAAGACTAATAGATGGCAAAAAAAGGCGTTTTCTTACATGGAAAATAGCTGTTTGCCTGAAAATGTGTCTTCCAGGGCTCTGAAATCTTGTTCAACGTGTGCCTAGGCGTTAACTGCAGTTGTAAATCAGCATAAATTATGTAACTTTAAGGAAAATAATGAAGAAATCTTAATTATTTTCAGATACAGACTTTCTCTTTTCACGGAAACGCAGCATTTCCAACCGCTCACAGATGCTGTACTTGCCATTAGACATTTATTATGCAGAACAGATCACTGCCCAAGGCAGAGAAAGAAAAAAAAAAAGAGGCAGGGGTGGAGAACTCAACCGCGTATGAGGTAAAAAGAATTTAATTATCTGCGTACAACGCTGCCGTAGCTCTTCAGCCGTTGGTGATCGGCTGGGAAAGGCCTCACACCCGCCCGTCCCTCCGGCGGCCCTCAGCCGGGGCTGGGCGGGAAGGAGATGGCTGACGGCCCTTCCTTCCCTCCCGCGCCCCGCCGGCGGAGAACGCCGGGAACCACCCGAAGAGCTGAAAACCCGCCTAGAAAGAAGAACCTTCCTTCCCTTACTTCCTTCCTTCCTCCCCTCCTTCCCCCACAGTCTGGCCCTAGCAAGCGCTCCCTTCAGGCCGGAGGTCCTGAAGGGCCGCCGCCGCTGCTCCCCCTCTCCCCGCCCGCCCGTCTCCTCGCCAGCCCGCCGCGCTCTAGGGAGGACGGCTCCAGCTCGGCCAACGTATATAAAACAATAATAAAAATCCTCATGAGGGAGTAACCGGGCGGCGGAGAGCCGGCCCGGTCTGCCTCAGGAGCCACCCTCCGGCTGCAGGGCCCCCGCGAGAGCGGGCAGGGGGAGTCCTCCCGCGGCGGCCGCTCGCTTTAAGGCGGGGAGGCCGCTCCTCCGTCCCCTGTCACGGCGGCGTGTGCGCGTTATTGGCGGAGATTCCCCCCTCCCGGGAGGCGGGAAGAGGGCAGGGAAACGCGCTTCCCGCCCTACCCCGGGCGCGCGCCCAGCTGCAACCGCCGCCGCCATTTTACCCTGCCGGCCCCGGCTGCCGGCCCGCCCCCTTCCTCCTCCTCCCCGCTCGGCAGCCCGCCGCTCGGCCCGGGGTGGGAAGGCGGGGCGAAGGGAAAAGGAGGAGGGACTCGGCCACCTTCGCCTCCCGCCTGGTCGGAAACTGCCGAGCTGAGCCCGAGCGCCCTGTCCCCCCTCGCTCCCGTCCCCTCCTCCTCCTTCCCCCTCAGCAAAATGGCGGCGCGTGGAGTCACTGGGAGCCAGTGAGTGACTCGGCTTCTCCTCCCCGCCGCTACCGCCNGTGGGGAGGAGGCGGCGGCGGCGGCTGCTGCTGTTAATGAACAATGTGTGAGAGCTGCGCCGAGCTGCTGGAGGTGTTAAATGAGAGTAAGTGCGGCCGCCCTCCCCCGCTACCCTCCCCCCAACACTCCTCGCCCCGGGCTGGGACCCCACGTACCCTCCTCTACACGGGCTGGGTTATAACCCCGCTCCATCTCCTTCCTTACCCCCCTACCCC